>CM059452.1:18189424-18376967 GCA_030390025.1 Squalus acanthias | reverse complement strand
ATTTTATTACCTCCAATGATTTCCTTACACAAGCACTTGACATATCAGAAGACACGCCATGCTTTCTCCTCACGAAACTTCAAAGTCATTCGGTTTATATTGGAAAACTTGGAAAGCCCGATGCTTCAAGACTCAAAGAAGTTCGACTGATAACTCTTAACTCTCCACGAAAATCAACATATATCTCCCCAGGATATTCAACATCGCTGTCCCATCAAAATAATGTAGGGAAATGTACAGCACAGGTTAGATACAGAGTAAAGCTGCACACACTGACACATCAAACATTCTCATGACAGGTACAGCACGGTTATGTATCGAATCAATCTTCCTTTGACCAGTCCCATCAAACACTCCCAGGGCAGGTACAGCAAACTTTAGATAGAGAGTAAAGCTCCCTCGACACGGTCCCATCAAACACTTACAGGGGCAGAACATCACGGGGTAGATACAGAGTAACACTCCCCTACATCGTCCCAACAAACACACACAGGGCAAGTATAGCACGGGTCAGATACAGAGTAACGCTCCCCCTACACTGTCCCATGAAACAACCACAGGGCCAGTATAGCACGGGTCAGATACAGAGTAACGCTGCACCTACACTGTCCCATCAAACACCCACAGGGCCAATATAGCACGGGTCAGATACAGAGTAAAGCTCCCACTACACTGTCCCATCAAATACTCACAGGGCCAATATAGCACGGGTCAGATACAGAGTAACGCTGAACCTACACTGTCCCATCAAACACCCACAGGGCCAATATAGCACGGGTTAGATACAGAGTAAAGCTCCCACCACACTGTCCCCTCAAACACCCACAGGGCCAATATAGCACGGGTCAGATACAGAGTAACCCTCCCCTACACTGTCCCATCAAGCACCTCTACCTCAGCAAAAGCACACATGCGATGCAGATATATCCCTGTGAAGCACGTTCCGGATTGATACACTTCAGATTTTATATGGAATAAATTTGCACAATTATGTAGAGAACAGGTTAGATGAAGTAACTGTACATTACTGTATAACATAAAGCAGGTTGGATGCAATGTTAAGTCTCGAAATGTCGTTTGCCCCATAAATTTTTTAACTCTATTGCTGTCGCATTATTGGTATTCTGAAACGCCTTTCAATATTTGTGATTTTATATTAATTTTATAGGATTTCAGAAGCAGTAAAGCAACATATATTCTGCCGTGATTTATACTTTAACCAACGTTACGTACTTATGTAACATAAAATGTGTGTTATTATTTTGATGTTGTAAAAATTTCACTTATTTTTAGGATATTTTGTTTGCATGGAAATTGATGAGCAATTTACGACCCGAGAGAAACTGAACCGCAATATTACAAACCTCCAGGAACAGTGCAGGGACCGTGTGATCAGGTTTTGTGTTCAAAGGGGCGGTCCTGGTATGTATAATAAACATTCATATTTCAGGAATATATCCTTCTGTCCAACTATAGCCACCCACTCATCCATTTCTCCAATGATTAATTCGATGATCCATACCTACACATCTCTTTCTATCTATCTATCTATCTATCTATCTATCTATCTATCTATCTATCTATCTATCTATCTATCTATCTATCTATCTATCTATCTATCTATCTATCTATCTCTCTTTCTATCTATCTATCTATCTCTCTTTCTATCTATCTATCTCTATTTCTATCTATCTATCTATCTCTCTTTCTATCTATCTGTCTATCTCTCTTTCTATCTATCTATCTATCTATCCATCTATCTATCTATCTATCTATCTCTCTATCTCTCTTTCTATCTCTCTATCCATCTATCTATCTATCTATCTATCTCTCTATCTATCTATCTATCTATCTATCTATCTATCCATCTATCTATCTATCTATCTATCTATCTCTCTTTCTATCTATCTCTCTTTCTATCTCTCTATCCATCTATCTATCTATCTATCTATCTTTCTATCTATCTCTCTATCTCTCTTTCTATCTATCTGTCTATCTCTCTTTCTATCTATCTGTCTATCTCTCTTTCTATCTATCTATCTCTCTTTCTATCTATCTATCTATCTATCTATCTCTCTATCTATCTATCTATCTATTTATCTATCTATCTATCTATCTCTCTTTCTATCTATCTATCTATCTATCTCTCTTTCTATCTATCTATCCATCTATCTATCCATGTATCTATCTCTCTTTCTATCTATCTCTCTTTCTATCTCTCTATCCATCTATCTATCTATCTATCTATCTATCTATCTATCTATCTATCTCTCTTTCTATCTATCTATCTATCTATCTCTCTTTCTATCTATCTATCTATCTCTCTTTCTATCTATCTATCTCTCTTTCTATCTCTCTATCCATCTATCTGTCTGTCTATCTATCTATCTGTCTGTCTATCTATCTATCTATCTATCTATCTATCTATCTATCTATCTATCTATCTATCTATCTATCTATCTATCTGTCTGATTATCTTTCCAGCTAGCTCTGGAGGTGCAATGAAACTTCGGTATTTACAGATAAACCGTCTGTGGCGGATCGGCCGCCTGCCCCTTATTGACGTCCATTGAATGACAATCGGACGCTTGTTTACAACGAGCCGCCGATTCGCTACCGCCAGTTTTGCAGACCCGCCAAATTTGAGTTTTAAACCTAATGGCACAAAAATTCGGCCCTTCCCGTGTGAGTACACAGTGTGTGGAAATTCCGGTATGGTGAAGGGGGCAGTTCCTTGGTGAACCGCGTGCGCGCTAGAGGCTGCGCGCACGCAGCACACTTAGTTTTTTTTTCAGGTTTCTACGCGAGGGTAATTATTGAAGATACTACGCTAATAAAAATAAGGCGTAAGACCCCTTTTGAACATGGTAAGTGGTTAATTAAGTATAATTTTAAATTTTTCAACAGGTTTATCTTTTTTAGATACTTTAAAGAAAGGTAAGTTTATTTTTATAACTTTTAAAAAGTATTTTTATTTTTTCAAAAATTTAAATTTTTGTTTAAAGTGGTTAATTTATTTAACTATAGTTATTTTCTAAATGTGATGGTTTTTTAAATTTAGTTTAAGTTTAGCTGTTCTTTTGGGGCCGATTTCAATTCACAGATTTGACAGGGCTCCTGTCAAATCTATTAATGAAAGATGGTCTGCTGCCATTGGCTCTCCATGGCCCACGTGATCCCAGGGGTCGCATCGCACTAACTACGCCCCTGCAACACGCAAGCACTGCGCGCCGGCAGTTGGGAGAGGCCCAGGACCCGAAGTTCCCGTGGGCCCAAAACACAATGGCAGGCGCGGTAGGTAAGAGCGCGCGCGATCCTTACCCCCGCGGCAAGCCGGACACGTGAATTTCTGGGCCTATGCATCTATATTCTATCTCTCGAATTATCCTGTTTGCTATCCAGTTTTTCCCATTTATCTCTCCATCCATATAGCTTTCCATGTATTATTCTCTCTATCATCTTTCTATCTACCCATCGATCTATATAATCAATATATCAATTTCTACTGAAATATGTGAACAAAACCTGTTGTCTTTCATAGTGCGATGATGTAATGTGTCCAAACGAATGTAAGTATTTCAATGGAAGTTGTTACTTTTTTTCATCTGATAAACGGAATTGTTCTTCAAGCGCGAACTGTTGCATTGGCGTGAATCCCATCTTGTTGTGATAACTAGTCAACAGGAACAGGTGAGATTTCATAGTAGCGTTACAATATAAACTATCAATTTTATAAGAGCAATGATTATTGGGAGGAAATTCCCGTCCTGCATTCGGCCGTCTGCCGTTTTTGCTCCCATTGAATAAATTGATGAGGAACTTTGTCCAGATGAGAAAGCAGTGTCTGTAAGGCGTGGTCAATCTGCACTGGAGTCTTCCTCGGCATGTTCTTATTCGTTCATGGGATGAGGTCGTCGCTGGCCTGGCCAGCATTTATTTCCCATCCCTAATTGTCCTTGAGAAGGTGGTGATGATCCGCTTTCTTGAACCGCTGCAGTCCACGTGGTGAAGCCCTTAATTTTGTTAGGGAGGGAGTTCCAGGAGTTTGACCCAGCGATGATTAAGGAAAGGCTATAAATTTCCAAGTCATGATGATATGTGACTTGGGGAGGAAGTTGGAGGTGACGGGGATCCCATGTGCCTGCTGCCCTTATCCTTCTAGGTGGAAGAGGTCGCAGGTTTGGGAGGTGCTGCCGAAGAAGCCTTAGCGAGTTGCTGCAGTGCATCTTGTAGATGGCACTCACTGCAGCCACGGTACGCATGTGGTGGAGCGATTGAATGTTGAAGGTGGTGGATGGGATGCAAGTCAAGCGGGCTGCTTTGTCCTGGATGGTGTAGAGCTTCTTCAGTGTTTTTTGAGCTGCACTCACCCAGGCATTGAAGAGTGTTTCATCCAACTCCTAACTTATGCCTTGTAGAAGGTGGAAAGGCTTTTGTAAGTCAGGAGGTGAGGCACTTGCTCCAGAATACCCAGCTTCTGATTGCCTTTTTAGCCACAATGTTTACGCGGCTGATCCAGTTTAGTTTCTGGTCAATGGTGACCACCAGGATGTTGCTGGTGGAGGATTCGGCGATGTGAATGCCATTGAATGTAAAGGGGCGGTGGTTAGACTCTCTCTTGTTGGAGATAGTCATTGCCTGCCACTTCTGTGGTGCTAATGTTACTTGTCACTTTTCACCCAAAGCCTGACTATTGTCCAGGTCTTGCTGCATGCGGGCATGGGCTGCTTCATTATCTGAGGAATTGCGAATGGAAATGAACACTGTCCAATCATCAGCGAACATCCCCACGTCTGTTGTTATGATGGAGGGAAAGTCATTGATGAAGCAGCAGAAGTTGTTTGGGCCTAGGACACTGCCGTGAGAAACTCCTGCAGCGATGTTCTGGGGCAGTGATGATTGGCGTCCAACATAGTCACTGTCACACACGCACACACCCTCACAGCATCTCACAGATATAGATGCACATAAACAGGCACAGACACACGCACACTCGCACGCACACACATAGAGTCACAAAGACAGACAGGCACAGACACACATGGCTGAACATAAACACCCACCCTGGGTTGGAGACTGGTCAGCAGTTAAAATTTAAAAAAATCTGAAACTGATCCCGATACCGCCTCCAACCCACCCACTTCTGTGTTTAACGGAGATGGGACAAGGCGGTGAGTCAACCCGCTCCCAGGAGACGGGTTGGCAATTTAAATATATTAATGAGGCTGGCAGCCTCTGTTGTAACCTTCGTTGCAGGTTTTAAATGTGGCTGGCCGGGTTTCCAGGCCTCGGTAAACACAGCAGCTGCAGCAGGCGAGGAGAGTTTCGGACAGTTAAATGCCTTTACAGCACTGCTTGTGGACCAAGAGGAGCAGGAGTGCTTCCCCGGAGCCCAGTCAGGACAACCATCAGACCCCCATAAAAGACCCACGAGATCTGACACCCCCGGGGTCTGGAATCAAAACGCCCTCAGCGATCGAACTACCCCCAGCCTGGTCCTAGCTGCTCCTGTGGCCTGCGACAGAGTCCTCCTCGCCCAACTGCAAGCAAATTAGATCAATCAGGCTAACTTATGGTGGGGAATCTGTCAAATACAAAAAACTCACGCTGTGGAGTTAAAACACAACAGCATGCAGGGAAACCCGGACTTCCGCACCAATACTCTGCCCCGCGATATTTAACCCACCTCTGTTAATATCCAGGTTACAGAGACACGCACAGACACAGGCACACACACACACCCACACACACACATACATTCACAGACAAAAGCGCATGTGTCAAGCCTGGAATGACAGGTGGCAAGTAAATTCGTGTCACACAAGTGCCCGGCAATGGTCATCTTCAACAGCAGAGTCTAACCATCTTCGCATGACATTCAATGGCATAACCTTTGCCAAATCCCGCACCTTCAAAATCTTAGTGTCAGCATTGAGCAGAACCTCTACTGAATAAGCCATATAAGTGCCGTGGCTACTAGAGCAGGATATAAACTAGGTACTCTGCGGCGAGTGCCTCAACTCCTTACTCCGCAAGGTTGCACACGATCTACAAAACATAAGTCAGGAGCGTGTTGCAATTCTCTCAACTTTCCGGAATGGATGTAGCTCCAAAAACGCTCATTAAGCTCGAAACTGTCCAGGTCAAAGTCGTCCACTTGACCGGCACCCCTTACATTGGTATATACATGAACTCCCTCCACCACCAGACCACCGTGCCTGCAGTGTGTACTATCCACAGGATGCACTGCAGCAGGTCGCCAATGTATCTTCAGAAGAACCTCCTGCACCCGCGACCTCTACCACCTGGAAGGACCGGGGCAGAGGCGCATGGGAACATCATCTCCTCCAAATCACCCTTTAAGTTACTTGCCATGCTGAAATGGACATATCTCGCTATTCCTTCATTGTCTCTGGGATAAAATCCTGGAACTTCCTATCTAACATAATTGTAGGAGCATCTTCACCGCAAGAACCGCAGCAGTTCAACATGGTAGCTAACCACCACCTTCTCAAGGAATCAAGCGCTGTAAATAAATTTCGGCCTTTCTAGCGAAGCCTAATACCGAGAATGAGAAAATAAAAATAATCACCCACACACATACAGACACATACAGAGACGAACACAGATACACACACACTCACACACACAGTCGCAAACACACAAACAGCTTTGCTAACAAATGAAGGTGTTTGCAGTAGGCTATTATCTGATAAAGAGAAGGCCATTCTGATGTAGAGTCT
This sequence comes from Squalus acanthias, assembly GCA_030390025.1. NCBI lineage: Eukaryota > Metazoa > Chordata > Chondrichthyes > Squaliformes > Squalidae > Squalus > Squalus acanthias. The sequence goes on along the minus strand of CM059452.1, from coordinate 18,370,224 downwards.
CTCTGCCACTGTCTCTATTTCTACCTCCTTCGGTATCTCTGTCTATCTCTGCGTTGCAGCCTTTCTTTTGTCTTCAACTGTCGCAACCTTTTTACGATAATTCAGCATCGGAACACTGCCCTATGCATTATTTTACCTCCGCTCCATGAATCCGCGTTACACTTAAATCCAGTGTCATCACCACCTTCAAGCTAAGCTCATTGTCCAGAAGATGTAAAACCTTAAATCCCTCAGCTCTCTCCATCTTTTAGTTGCCATCCTTGGTTTACACTCGTAGGTTCAAATCCCGCTCCATTGACTTGAGCACCTAATCCAGGCTGGCAATTCTGGGCCCGACTGAGGAAGTGCTGCCCTGTCAGAGGTGACTTATTTCAGATAAAACGTTAAACAGAGTATCGTCTGCCCTCCCAGGTGTTCTATTTTGAGGAAAAACAGGAGAATTTCCCCGGTGCCCTGGTTAATATTTATCCCTCAACCAACATCGCTTAACCAGATTATCTGTTCACTAACTAATTACGAATATACTTTCCCTTAAGGAATAAAAACCCCACGGGTAAATTGGTCCAATCATAGCTAAAGAGACGTTAAAGTAGTATTCGATTAAAGGAAGAGGCTTGTAATGTTGCCAAAACGAATATTAAGGCTAAGGATTGGGAGGATATTGGAGTTCAGCAAAGGATGGCCAGGAAATTAAAGGTGGGAAATATGGAGATGGCAAATACACCGAATGAATATTTAGTATCAATCATTACAGTAGAGGACACTAAGAATATCCCAACACTGGACAAACACGGGCCTATGGGGGGTGGGGGGGGGAGCTAAACACGATCAAAATCACTAAGGAAGTGGTACTCGTTAAAATAATGGGACTCAAGGCAGATAAATCACCTGGACCTGATGGCCTACATCCTAGGGTCTTGAGCGAAGTGGCGGTAGGGATTGTGGATGCATTAGTAATAATTTTCAAAAACTCCCTGGACTCAGCAAAGATCCCGGCAGACTGGAAAACTGCTAATGTAACACCCTTATTTAAAAAGGGCAGTAGACAGAAGGCTGGAAACTATAGACCGGTTAGTCTAACATCTGTGGTAAGTAAAATTTTGGAGTCCATTATTAAGGAGACAGCAACGGGACATTTGGATCTTTATAATTTAATAGGACAAAGTCAGCATGGCTCTATGAAGGGGAAGTCATGTTTGACAAATTTGCTGGAGGTATTTGAGGAAGTAACACACAGGGTGGATAAAGGGGAACCACTGGATGTGGTGTATGTAGACTTCCAAAAGGCATTTGACAAGGTGCCACACAAAAGATTATTGCTTAAGATAAAAAATCAAGGGATTGTGGGTAATATTCTGGCATGGTTGAAGGATTGGCTATCTAAGAGAAGGCAGAGAGTTGGGATAAATGGTTCATTCTCAGACTGGCAATCAGTAACTAGTGGTGTTCTGCAGGGGTCAGTGCTGGGTCCCCAACACTTTACAATCTATATTAACGATTTGCAGGAGGGGACCGAGTGTAACATCAAAGTTTGCAGATGATACTAAGATGGGACGGAAAGTAATGAGTGAGGAGGATATAAAAATCTGCAATGGGACATAGATAGGCTAAGTAAGTGGGCAGAGATTTGGCAGATGGAATACTATACTGGAAAGTGTGAGGTTATGCACTTTGGCAGGAAAAATAGTAGAGCAAGTTATTATCTTAAAGGCAAGAAATTGAAAAGTACTGAAGTACAAAGGGATCTGGGGGTCCTGGTGCACGAAACTCAAAAGGTTACTGTGCAGGTGCAGCAAGTGAGTAAGAAGGCCAATGGGATGTTGGCTTTCATAGGGATAGAATATAAAAATAGGGAGGTATTGCTTCAGTTGTAAAAGGTATTGGTGAGACCGCACCTGGAATACTGCATACAGTTTTGGTGTCCATACTTAAGAAAATACATACTTGCTCAAGAGTCAGTGCAAAGAAGGTTCACTCGGTAAATCCCGGAGATGAGGGGATGGACATATGAGGAGAGATTGGGTAGATTGGGACTCTACTCATTGGAGTTCAGAAGAATGAGAGGCGATCTTATTGAAACATATAAGATTGTTAAGGGGTTGGAATCGGGTGGATGCGGGGAGGATGTTCCCGATGATGTGTGAAACTAGAACTAGGGGGCATAGTCTTAGAATAAGGGGCTGCTCTTTCAAAACTGAGATGAGAAGGAACTACTTCACTCAGAGGGTGGTAGGTCCATGGAATCTGCTGTCCCAAAAAGCTGTAGAAGCTACATCATTACATAACATTAAAATAGAAATAGACAGTTTCCTCGAAGTAAAGGGAATTAAGGGTTACGGGGAGCGGACAGGAATTTAGACATGAGTCTAGGTTTGGATTCGTCATGGCCCTGTGGGTAACGCAGCGGGCCCAGGGGCCGTGTAGCCTGATCCTGCTCCTATTTCGTGTGTCCAATTCTGTTAGGTTCAGGAGATGGTTCTGTGATAGTAGTATGGCGGTTGGGATCAGATCAGCCAGGGTCTTATTGAATGGCGGAGCAGGCTCGAGGGGCCAATTGGCCTACTCCTGCTCCTATTTCTTATGTTCTTATGTTCTTATGTTCTTATGAAGTTGATAAAGAGAAGGAAAAGAGAATATGAGAGTAAACAAGCAAGGGACTTAAAAACAGATTGTAGAAGGATCTATAGGTATGTAAAATGAAAGAGATTTGCGAAAGTAAACGTGGGCCCCTTACAGGCAAGACAGGATAAATAATGAAGCAGAATAACGATTAGGCAGAATCATTTAAAAATACTTTGTATCTATCATAATGGAGCAGGACACAGAAAACATTCCGGAAATAATGAGGAGCCAATTGTCTATGTGAGAATGAGGAATTTAAATAAATTATTATTAATAAAGAAATACTACCTGAGAAATTAATTGGAGTAAAAGCCGGCAAATCCCCTGGACATAATGACCTACATCGGTGGCTTTTAAAAGAATTGGCTACAGACATAGTGGAGGCATTGGTTTTGATTTTCCAAAATTCCATAGATTCTGGAATGGTTCCCACGGATTGGAAGGTAATAAAATAACCCCAATATTTAATCAAGGATTGAGAGAGAAAACGGGGAACTAGAGATCAGATAGCCTGACATCAGTAGTAGGGAAAATGCTGGAATATATTATTGAAGACGTGGTAACAGGGCACTTAGAAAAAAATAATGTGATTGGGCAGAGTCAACACGGACTTATGAAAGGGAAATGGTGTTTGACAAATCTGTGGGAGTTTTTTGAATTTGTAACTAGCAGAATAGATAAGGGGGAGCCAGTGGATGTGGTGTATTTGGATTTTCAGAAGGCATTCGATAACGTGCCACCCAAGAGGTTGTAAACTAAATTAGGGCTCATGGGATTGGGGGTAATATACTAGCATGGATTGAGGATTGCTAAACGGACAGAATACAGAGAGTAGGAATAATTTTCGGATTCCCAGGCTTTAACTAGTGGGGTATCGTATGGATCGGTGCTTGGGTCTCAGCTGTTCACAATCTACATCAATAATTTGTATGAGGGGACCAAATGCAATATATCGAAGTTTGCTGAGGATATAAAGCTGGGTGGGAATGTAAGTTGTGAGTAGGATGCAAGGAGGCTTCCAGGGGATATCGACAGGCTAAGTGAATGGGCTAGATCATGGCTAATGGAATTTTATGTGGAACAATTTGAAGTTATCCACTTTGGTAGGAAAAATACAAAATCTAATTTTTTTTTTAACTTTTGAGACATTGGGAAATGTTGGTGTTCAGAGGGACCTGGGCGTTCTTGTATACGAAACACTGAAAGTTAACATGCAGGTACAGCAAGCAATTAGGCAAGCAAATGGTATGTTGGCTTTATTAACAGGATCTGAGTATCAGAGTAAAGACGTTTTACTGCAATTATGTAGGGCCCTGGAGAGACCACACCTGGAATCTTGTGTACAGTTATGGTCGCCTTACCTAAGGTAGGATATACTTGTCACAGTGTGAGTGCAACGAAGGTTCACCAGACTGGTTCCTGGGATGGGGGAATTGTCCTATGAGGAGAGATTGACTAGACTAGGTCTATATTCTCTAGAGTTTAGAAGAATGAGAGGTGATCTCAATCAAACATACAACATTCTTACAGAGCTTGACAGGTTAGATGCAGGGAGGCTGTTTCCCTAGCTGCTGAGTCTAGAACAAGGGTTCACAGACTCAGAATAAGGTGTCGGCCACTTAGGACTGAGATGAGGAGAAATTTCTTCACTCAGTGGGTAGTTAATATTTTGAATTCTCTACCCCAGGGGGCTGTGAAGGTTCAGTCGTTGAGTATATCCAGATAGAGAAAGATATATATTTGACTATTAAGGGAATCAAGGGATATGGGGATACTGCAGGAAAGTGGAGATGAGGTAGAAGATCAGCCATGATGTTATTGAATGGCGGAGCAGGCACGAAGGGCCAAATAGCCTACTCCTGCTCCTATTTCTTATGTTGTTATGTGCTTATTGTTTACGGACAGAAAACAGAGAGTAGGAATAAAATGTTCATTATCTGGTGGGCAGGCTGTACCTTTGAGGTTACCGGATGGATCTGTTCTTGGGCCTCAGCTATTAACAATCTGCATCAATGACTTAGACGAGGGGACGGAGTGTAATGTATCCAATTTGTTTGCGATACATTGCTAGGTCGGTACGTAAGTGATGAGGTGGAAGCAAAGTGGCTACAAAGGGATACAGACAGCTTAACTAACTTGCCAAGAAAACGACAGATGTAACATCAGGTGTAGAAATGTGAATTATCCACTTTGGTAGGAAAATAGAAAATCAGAATTTTTTATGTAGTGTGGGAGATTGGGAAATGTTGATATTCAGAGGAACCTGGGATCCTTGTGCATTATTCACAGATAGTTAACGTGCAGGTACAGCGAACAATTGGGAAAGCAAATGGTATATTCGCCTTTATTAGAAAGGCTTGGAGTATAAGAGGAAATACGTCTTACTGCAATTATGCCAGGCCTTGGTGAGACCACACCTGGAGTACTTGGTGCAGTTTTCAAAGAAAAATAAAGAAAGACCTGCACTTCTATAGCTCCATCCGGCCACCGGATGTCCCAAAGCGTTTTACATCCAATGAAGTACTTTTTGAATTGTAGTTACTGTTGCAAAGCAAGCTCCCACAAACAGGAAGGTGATAATGCCCAGATATTTTTATATGTTAATTGGGGGATAAATCTTGGCTAGGTCATCGGAGATAACTCCCCTGCTCATCATCGAAATCGTGCCGTAGGATATTTTAGTTTACCTGCGAGATTAGACGTGGTCTCGGTTTAACGTCTTATCTTAAATATGGCATCTCCGACAGTTCAGCGCTCCCTCAGTACTGCACTGATGTGTCAGCCTAGATTCGGTGCTCACGTCTCTGGAGTGGGTGCAATGAACCCACAACCTTCTGACTCAGAGGTAAGATTGATACCAACTGAGTCACAGCTGGCAATGTTTTGATCTTCTAACCTAAGGAAGGATACAGTTGCCTTAGAGAGAGTTCAACAAAGGTTCATTGCATTCATTCCTGGGATGGATGAAATTGTCCTCTGAGGAGAGATTGCGTAGACTAGGACTGTATTCCCTAGAATTTAGAAGAATGAGACATGATCCCATTGACACATTTAAAATACTTAATGGGCAAGACAGAGTAGAAGCTGGGAGGTTGTTTCCCCTGGCTGGGGAGTCTAGAACTAGCGGGTCACAGTCTCAGAATAAGCGGTCGGCCATTTTGGACTGAGTTGAGCAGACATTTCTTTTTTCAAAAGGTCGTGATTCTTTACAATTCTCTACCTCAGAGAGCTATGGATAGTTAGTCGTTGAATATATTCAAGGTAGAGATCGATAAATGTTTTGTGAATCATGGAGTCCATGAATATGGGCGGGAAGGTGGAGTTTAGGTAGAAGATCAGCCAGGATTTTATTGAGTGGCAGAGCTGGCTTCAAGGACCGAATGTTCTGACTCTGATTTCCGCTGTGCTCAAACTGGCTGCTGCGTTTCCGCTCATTACATCTGTTATTAAAGTTCTTCATTGGCTGTGAAGCAATTCGGACGTCCTGAGGTCGTGAAATGCGCCATAAAATGGAAAGCCTTTCTTCCTTTCATCTGTTGTTTCTTTCTTTATATCTGTGATTGCTTCTTTCTGTATTTCTATATCTTCCTTCACAATCAACATACTTTAAAAAACTAATTAAACGTCACTGCTTATTATGTTGCCTTGTCTCCTTCCTTACTGTTTATAACCAATGAGCAGTGCTCCAGAATCAGCGCATGCCCTGCACCCAGTTTTTTCAATTTATAATAGTAACAATAATAATCTTATAAACGGTGAAATATTTTCATTCCATGAAGGAATTGTTAAGGGCGGATCTGCTCATCACTGGATTGGGATGACGGACGAGAAAAGCGAAGACACCTGGCAATGGGTGGATGGGACAGGCCAGCTCTCTGAACCTCAGTGAGCACCGAGAGGTGTGAGTGAATAGAGGGGATGCAGAACAATATTCCAAGGTGTAGGCTTCGCAAAATCCGCCAGAAGCTCGAACAGAGCCCTAAAGGGAGTGATTTTTGGACCTTTCATACAAACTTGGGAGGATGGGACCTAAGTGAAGTGATTTGATGTAAAAACCTCAGTTTTGGAAAGATTAGGGAAGAATAATCCCAGAGGAAACCGACTTTTGAATCTTACTGTTGGGAGAGACACATTTCACAGATACAAGACAAGCTGCGGAGGGGCGTGGCCAGGCAGTGAATAGATTTGGGTATTGGGGCCCAATCAAGCTGTCTGGGAATTGTTTACACGGCAAATCCTACCAAGGTGGAAGAGACAAAGCAAAAACTCACACACACATCGAAATATGAATAATACAAGAACCCCTTTTGAAATTCCCAGGCCCAAACAGGATACCAGAAGCCTGAAATCAATAAAACATTTAGTACTTAATCAAAAACCAATCAACCAGGTATCCACAGAACAGATTTAAAAGCCCGCCAAAAGACCTAGGACAATAGGGTTGAGATTTGGCGCGTAGATAAGGCTGTGTTTAAATCGGAAAACGATCAGGACATGTTTAACACTGAGCTAAAGCCATCGGAACTGGCAAGCCCGCCAAAACTAGACAATGGACTAGGCAAGGTTCACTTGCAACCTAAAGGAATCCGTTTTAGTAAGGGGATTTTTGGGTGTGAAATAGAAACGGTATAATTGAAAGCCTGTCCCATAACTTCTCTCTTTTTTCGGACTCGCTGACTACGCTGACACAGCTCTCTCCCTTCTCCAGTAAAAACCACAACAAGCCACGAGGAGGAAGGCCAGAAAACAGACCAGCACGCAAGAAGAAACCAGAGCGACTGCCTCAGTGACCATCGGACACCTCGCAGCAACAAGGGTCTTACGGAGTCTTTTAAACAAAAGACTCTAAAATCCTGTCAAGGATTCATTGGTGAGCATTATCCCTGATCTCCTGAAACCAAAAACCTAGCTAGATAGGGGGATCTTTGGGAAGGATAAGTTTTGTTTGATATATTGCCATTCTCCCTCGCTTGTAACGTGTGCTCCCCAATCTGTGTTTAAGTAATAAGTGTGTTTCAAGTTTGTTACCTTTTTATTTTAATAAAGTAAAATTCTTTCATCAGAGACCTGTTGTCTACTGCAATTTTGTTCACAACCCCTAAATAAGTCCAACATGTAGGAACAAGAGCGGTGTGCGAGCGATTCGAACCGCTCACTGAGTCAGAAAGCGAAGGCTGACCCGATTACCACCCCCTTACATAAATGGCGACCGCGGCAGGACTTTGGCAAAAGGGTTGTGGAGCAGTAAATGCTGGATTTGAGGAGAGAACAAAAATGGAAGAGAGGATGTCATCCTATGTATATAAAAAAGTAAATATCACCAAGAAATGGGTCCTCAGTCTGTTGCATGCTGAACGTCCTATGGATGCTGCAGCTGCATGGACTGAGAGCAAGGAATACAATAAGTCTGTGGAGAAAGACATATTGTTGGTGTGCTCCCAGAAACAAATACAGTTTATGGGGAAGCGCATTCAGGCTCTCACAGAAGAGCTAAAGGAAGAAAGCCAACTGTCCCGTTCCAGAGCTATAGCAGGGGATAAGTTGTTAGCAGAGCTCAGCACAAAAGATCAGGAACAGTCACAGATGCTGGAGGAACAGCGTGCCTGTAAGGGATACCTCCAGTGTCAGTCTACCGAGGCCAAACGTAGTGAACTGGCATTGCGGGATGATAACACCCACCTTGCCAAGCAATTAAGGGAACTCACAGTGAAGTTAAACGATGTTCAGGCAGCCTATAGAGTAGCCAGTACAAGGGAGCTTGAGGTAGGGGACCACGGCCCCTGTCAGAAGCAGATTGAGAGTCTGAACCTTGCTCTGTCCAAGACAAAAGGCATGTTGTGCCTGATAAGCCCGGGTGCGGCCAAGGTAGACCTGGAGGAGCAAGGAGAGACTGTTCGACCACCACCTGTGGAGCCAAGGAGAAGCTTGGTTAGGCAGCAGGAGGGGCAGACAATCTGTGAGGCTGACAGGGAGTGCACACCAGCACATGTGGCGCCGAGTTTTGACTCGGTCTGGCAGCAGGGAGAGGGGGGCGAACCGATGCAGGAGAAGTTGGAGCCAGGGCCAATGTGCCCAGCACGACAGCAAAAATTCGGCCCGCCCGCCGCTGGTGGAGGTCAGGGACCCCTTGAAAGTCAATTCTTGGCTCCCCACGGTACACAACAGCTGAGGGCTATGGTAAGCCACCTGAGTAAACTTACCCAAAAGGAAGACACCTCAGTCCACTTCATGGAGGTGGAGCCGGCAGCAGGCATCAACGAATGTGACGATGCCGAGATGGCAAAAATGCTCCTGTCCTCATTAGATGGCAAACTATACCAGTCCCTCTCTACTGAGAGCAAGAGAGGGCAGAACGGGTATGCGGCCATCAGAGAGGAAGTTTTATAGGCCATGGGAATGAATGAGGGAAGTCCATTCTCCCGGGTGAAGAAAACAGTGCAGCTCGCAGGGGAGACCCCACAGGCTTTCGCAGACAGGATCTGGCCGGTGTACAGGGGTGCTTGTAATGCGGCTCTCGACAGGGCTAACCTGAACAGGGACGTGCTGGCCCACTGCTCCGCAGCCTAGTTGCAAACAGCTTGGCACGAGTCAAAGCCAAGGCTGAGCTTTGGTTTGACCCAGGAGATCCCCGGGTAACCGGGGAGGCAGTTGTCAGGCAACTGACCCTAGCCTACCGGAACGGTAGTGGAGCTGAAGACACCCCACTGAAAGGGAAGGTGCATCAGATAAAGACCAGTCAGGATAGGAAGGAGTGGCACCAGGAAGGTGGTAAACGTTCCGGCATGAAGCGTAGCTGCTTCGGGTGCGGGAAGACTGGGCACTGGAGAAAGGACTGTAGAAATCCCTGGAAGGATAGCCTAGCAAAGAAGTCCCCAACTCCTGCCTCAAAAGTAGAGGCACCGACCTCTTCCCCCACACTGGACACAATAGTAGCTGCCATCAGAGTCCTGTTTGATGGCCCAGGGAAGTTGGCTACATCCACTGGCGCTCTAATACCATCTGCCCCACCCAACCCAGAGGCATGACTGGAGCTAGCACAGCCGGTCTACCAGTGTTCCCTCGAGTATGATGCCTGGAAGAGACCGCATGTCAAGATGGAGGTAGAAAAGGTAGAAGGGATCTATTTGTTAGACACAGGAACTTCGAGCAACCTCATTTATTCAGATAACCCATCCACTTCACTTCTGTCTAACGGGGTCCCGTGCAGTCTAATGGGATTCATAGGTAACGAGCAGGCTGGCTCATTCTCCATCCCGTTGTCCATTCATTTGGGAAAGCTCCACACCAAGTGGACCTGTGTCCTAATGAAGTGGGAGCAAGAAGGGAAGGGGATACTTGGGGCCGACTTTATCACAGGCCACAGGATTTTAGTGGATTTAACGAACCACTGTCTATGGGGAGCATGTGCCCAAAAGGGTAGTGAGGTAGCAGTCATCCCGGAGGCACAAGGCAAGGGGACCTTGTGCACAGTAAAACCAAAGGAGGGTTACGACGTCGAACACATGGTCATTAACACTCCAATGGAGTACCAAGCATTTGTGCAGGAAAACCTCGCAGCATTTGCCACTCACAAGTAGGACTGTAGGCGGGTAACCGGGGTCGAGGTTAGTGTGAGTGGGGACCCCATGAACCGCCCACAAAAGCAGTATAACTTCCCCAGGGAAGCTGAGACAGACTTGGAAACGGCTCTGACTTCTTTAGTCAAGCAGGTGGTATTGAGACCTATAGTTACCCACGTGAATTCCCCACTGTGGCCGGTTAGAAAACCAGACAACTCCTGGAGGGTCACAGTAGACTATCGAGTACTCAACCGAAACATCCCCGCCTGTGCCCCCACGGTTGCAGCCGTAGACGACCTCATTGCAAGTATTCCAGCATCTGCGAACACCTTTACAGTGCTGGATATTTTCAATGGGTTCTGGTCCATCCCTCTGAGGAGAGAGGATCAGTACAAGTTCGCCTTTACATTTAAAGGCCAACAGTACACATGGAACTGTATGCCCCAGGGCTTCCACAACAGCCCAAGCATTTTTCACCAATGTATGGCGAATTGGTTGAAGGGCTTCAGCAGGCCCTATCAGCTGGTCCAGTATGTGGACGACCTACTCCTCTTTACCGATGAGGGAGAGGAACATGGTCCCCTTCTGCCAGAACTGCTGGAACTGTTCAGGCAAGAGTGTTTTAAAGTAAACTCCAGGAAGGCACAGAGTGGCCAGCGGGAAGTCAAATTCCTGGGCTGGCTGTTCGAGCAGGGGAGAGGGCCATTGACAAAGCTAGAAGTGAAGCAGTTCAGGAGTTACCAGCCCCCAACACAGTTACAGGAGTAAGGTATTTTCTAGGGCTAACTGGGTACTGCAGAGATTTCATTGAGGATTACGCAGCCACAGCAGCCCCTCTGCTCCGACTCCTACACAAGGGAGTGGAGTGGGTTTGGGATGAGTGTTGCGAGGCTGCCTTAGTGAAACTCAAGAGAGATCTGCAGACCGCACCGGCTCTAGGGGCCATTGATGGAGGGGAAGAGTTTTTCCTGGAGGTAGCAGCCAGTGGGGACAGTCTGAGTGCAGTGCTACTCCAAGAGAGGCATGGCAAGCTGAAACCAGTGGATTACTCCTCCAGAATACTCACTGATGTGGAGAGGAGCTACTCCAACGGTGAGAGGCACCTCCTAGCCACTCCCTGTGCTGTGAAGAGATCATTGATCTTCACAGGAACCTCTCCCATCACACTCCTCACTCACCACACGCCCACCCAGATGCACTTGGATGGGAGAATTAAAGATGGGACAGTGAGCAGTGCCCGCATTGCTCGCTGGACCCTGCTTCTCTCACAAATGGACCTGAGGGTAAAAGGTCTCTGCGAGCCAAAGCTCGCAGCCAACATGATTTACTCAGGGACAGCCCACCGGTGTTCCGTTGAAGGGGTATGGGAAGTCAACATAGGTTTTCGTGCTGAAATACACCCCACAGGCCGCAAAATCTATGTGGACGGTTCAAGTACAGTATCAGCTGGAAAGCGACTCACAGGGTGTGGGGTTTATGACCCAGAGGCAGGCATTGCTCTGGCAATGAAGGTCCCCAGCACCATGAGTGCCCAGCATGCTGAACTGTCTGCGGTGGTGTATGTAGTCACACACCCCGAGGAATTCCCTGCCCCATACACGATTTGCTCGGACAGCATGTTCACCTACAATTCGTGTACAGAGTACCTGGCCATCTGGTCCCGTCGTGGATACACCTCCGCTGATGGGAGACCACTGCCTGTCAAGCCTCTGTTGGAGGAAATCATGAGGGCAGTAGGGGAGGAAGGTAGGGTCTACATCCAAAAGGTGAGGGCCCATTCCAAGGTAGAGTCCCGCGCAGAGGGCAATCACCAAGCCGACATTCTGGCCAAAGAGGGCGCCAGTACAGGCACGTTGTGGGATCCATATGGATCAAACCCGGTAGCAGCAATCAGAGGTAGAGGAGGGACCAAAGGGAGTGCAGGGGTAGCATTGACTCCGGACCTAAAGACGGTCCAGGCACAGGATCCCATCCTAAAAACTGTCCTGGAAACGCTGGCTAGAGGGGAGAAGGTAGAGGGCCCATAGGGCGCAGCAGCCATCACCCACAAAGAAGGCATGCTGTTCAGGGGGGAACAATGGGTAGTGCCGCAGCAGCACCGAAGGGAATTCCTCCAACTGGCCCATGAGTGTCCAGGAGCGGGGCATCCCGGGCCTGAGACCACCTGGCAGTGGGTGGAACAGGCAGGATGGTGGCCAGGACTGAGGGAGGACGTCAGCGAGTTCTGTGCAGGCTGTCTGGTGTGTGCTGCTAACAACCCTGACCCCCAGAAAATAAAGGTATCTATGGGACACATCAGGAGGGTAGAGGAACCATGGTAGTCGATCCAGGTCGACTACATCGGGCCCCTACCCACCACTCAGCGAGGCTACAAATATTGCCCAGTCCTGGTGGATGTGTTCTCAAAGTGTTTGGAAGCTTTTCCATGTCGAACAGCTACCGCTTTGGGTACAGCCAGGATCCTGGTCAGGGAAGTGTTCTCACGATGGGGGCTCCCAGAGTATGTGGAGTCAGACCAGGGGATCACTTTACTGGGCAGGTCATGCAGGAGACCCTCAGGGTACGTGGCATAGAAGGGAAATGGCACGTCGCCCACAACCCACAGTCATCAGGGATTGTGGAGCGTTTAAACCGTACCATCAAAGAAAGGCTGCAAAAGGAGATGGGAGTCTCACCCAAAAAGTGGGTACAAGCCTTACCGTTGGTCCTAATGGGGATCCGGGCCAGCCAGTCAAAAAGCACGGGGTATTCCCCACACCAGCTCATGACTGGCAGGATTATGCGGAGTCCCACGCATGTGCTAGCCCCGGTGCTCACGGAAGGGCATCTCAGGGAGGTGATGTCGAAGTTTGACTTCCGATTAAAGACTCTTGTAGACAATATCGTCAAAGAAGGCTTTTTATTATATTTTACTTGCAAGGAGACTGCAACCATAGCCCAATTAGCTATGATGACAGACTGCCGAATCACAGAAAATGGTGTATTCTTATACAGTATAATATCACATGACATGTTGTTTAAGGTAAGCTAAGTTAACAATTAGAAAAAACACGTTAGAAATGCCTTACAATGAGACTAGCTAATCTCTATAAAATGGAGTCTATCTATTTTACTTCTCTCACCAAGGTCAAGGCGCCTGGTTTGTTTACTTTACTAGCCCTTGGTTATCTCAATATTAAGCCTGTTTTCTTTTGTGCAGGCAGTCTTTTGCTGACAGCATAGTCTAAGAATTTAAAGTTATTTTCAGAAAAGAACATAACAATGGATTTTTTCCCTTTTCCACACAAGTCAGAGTCGGCCATTTTATTAGTTTAAATTCAAGGACACCATTTTGTCCGAGACAAAAACTGCACTTCCACAGTGAACCAGGACAGATTCGTCAGGAATCTGTTGGAATAACTTAAACAGGTCCACTGGCACGCTGCGAGTAACATGGGAAAACAGCATCGGGGTAACCGATTGCTGCTGGAACCCCGCAAGCACCACGAGTGGGAGGTTGGAGATCAGGTCATGGTGAGAAATTTTGCCCGGGTAGGGGGATTCGAACCATTGTACATGGTGCCCTACAACATTGTAGACACGGCAAGCCCCATGGTCTATGCCCTAAAGATGCCCCGCCGTACAAAGTGGCTTCACATCAACCAATGCTAACTGTTTAAACCTAAAAGGGAACAGCCGGCAAAGGTGGACTGCCCCCTAGTTAGAAATCTTCAGCCAGCAGCAGCTGTGGCAGACGCACAAGCTGCAGTGGGAGTGTGTTGTCTTACAGGAGAGGTCACTCCACCGATTATGTGGGACTCAAGCACACCCCCAGTGGCCAGAGCCCTAAGATGGTCTCCCCGCACACCACAGCAAAGGCTACTGTGCCCACAGTTGTATCTGTTTAGAGGGTCCCATCCAAAGACGGTTGCAACCCGAAGAAGAGCGCCCAAGAGCAGGGAGCGTTCTAAAGTTGGGGATTCCCAGCCTACAGCCTCCAACCGTGAGGGTTTCACAGGAGAGGTAGTACTGTGCTAAGAGATAGAGAAGGGTCCCCCGCCTTCAGCCTCAGGCTGGGAGGAGCCCACAGATATGAACGAGGGCGCTGCAGCCACACCACAGGGGGTAGTGTGCTGCAGCACAGGACGCAGCTGGGATGTTAAGATACCCCCAGCGGTTTTGAGGAAGGCCTTCTGGGTCCGGCGGTACATGCCGCACTACACCCAGGTGTACAATCCATCCAGAGGCCACATAAGGCAGAGACTAAACAGGATTTAACCTGGCCGTCCGGAGACGGTCGGCAAATGTACAGAATTTTCGGTTTTAAGTAATTGCAGATTTGGTGGTTATGGGTTATCATTAGTTTAGTTGTTTGTAGAGTTTGTTAAGATTAAGGGCTTGATTAATTATCCAGCCAGAGAACCTTTCTGGGAAATGGATATATGTTTTGTGTGTGCCCCTACAGAAAGGACTTTGGAATGAAAAGGTTTCTGCTCCTGCTCGCCCTGGTAGGGGTGAGCATCGGTGACCGAGGTGACGTGGACGACTCCCACATCTATGGGCGCTCAGGAGTGACAGCACCAGTCGTCACCGCAGTGGGTGGCGAGCGGGGAGTGGAGGAGCTCGCCATCTACTTCCACGAGGGAAGGTGGCCAGTGTGGCTGGGGTCCAACTCTACTAAATACTCCAACCAGCCCGGGTTCACGTACGGGGAGGACTCCCTCCCATGCCCCAGAATACAGGTCGTTGACACAAGGGTCAGTTTCACCGAGGGGAAGCGTGTGTGCCTTACCTGTAAGGGACGAATTCCCCTGAATAGGTGGTGGTGGCTCAGGAAGCTGAGCAGGGACGCAGGGGATAATACAGCCGACTGGGAAAGATTAGGGAACGACACCCACTGGACAATCACAGGGACCCAAGGAGGAGTAAGTGTTTGTTGGGATAAGTGGTGGTAGTCGGATCAGGGAGTCTATGTTTGTATGTGGGGATCAGAGGAAGCCTGCCCCACAGGGGTATCCATCATCTTCTACAGCCAATGGCAAGATGCCGGGAAGGGGATAGGGTGGGTTTCTAGCCTGCATGCGTGTGTGTTCCCACACATTCCGGTCCCAGTTAATGCCACTGAACTCGTGGCACACACCCGAAAGCCCCTACCCACGAACCAGGTGCCGAAAATCCTGGAAGAAAAGTGCCCTACCACCACCAAGGGACCAGGGAATGGGTTAGTCCTAGTACCAACCGAAAAGGTAATATACCAAGTGGTACACTATGCAGTAGCTTCAGTAATATTAAACCTTACCGAGGTATATTACCTGAGTGGTGTCGTAAGGAGATGGAGCTGCTGTACCAGGCCCTGCTGAAGGAAATGTTTATGAAATTTTAAGAATTTCATTTTGCCAATAGAGACAATGTAGAGCTATACAGAATACACCCTGAGAACCCTATGGACACGGGTAAACAAAGAATTGGAGCCTGGAATGATGATTTCACTGACTATAGTAGAGGGTCCTCTGTAATAAATAGCCTGGATGACATGGAATTACAGACACAGATAAATGGTTTAAAAACTCAGTTAAGAAAGTTCCTGAAGGATGGGAACACAGTGGTAGGCTCAGAGGTACATTAGGACCAAGCTATGCCGGTTCGTTTAAAGGAAATAATTGCAGAATTGGAAAGACATGCCAAAACAGTAAACACACTCATACGGGAGGATAGGAATGCATCGGATCAGGCTGCACAGAATGAGGTGTGTGTGCTGTACGGGGCATGGTTGCTGGGCGAGGGCCGTAGCAACCTGGAGGATTTAAAGCAAGGTTTAGTCCCCTCCTGGATCAGCAACAAGCACCTTGCAGCCCTCCACCCGTTTAGTAATTCGCTGAGCCCATGCCGATTTCGTCTAGCCTCTGAAGCCTACCCTGTCCCAATAGATTGCGGGCGTTCAAAGCACACTATCATGGGATTAGTAGTGAGAATGCCGGTCATGAGTGGGACACCCCTACCCATAACGGGATTCAGGGTGGAGAACATTGGAGTCATTCAAGGGGGTTCACACATCCGTTTTACAGCGGTCCCAACTTAAGTCATAAAGTGGGAGCACGCCATGACAGGTACTGACCTCTCCGGGTGCCGGAGACGGGGTTCACACATAATACTGTGTCCCCAGCACTTGAACGCCTATTGGAAACCACAATGCTGGTTCAGAGCTGCTGACGCGAAACATATAAATTGTACCATGGAGGTGATGGCACACGGCCATGTTTCCCCACAGGTAGCATAAATAGGGGGTGGGACATATTGTGTTACCACAGGTGCGCCCCACTACCAGCATGGACACTTCTGGTGTCCGGTAAGTGACAACAGTTTCAGCTTTAAACCCTTGGCAGAAGTTCAAGTGGCCCAGGAACGGATTGTCCCCAATCCTGAAGCCGCCACTGTTCCCCTCACTGTAACAGAAAACATCACCAACCAGCAAAAGTATGTGACTTACTTTGGATATAAAATTCCCCCTCTACCCGAACATCTTACCATCCTACTTAAAGCTGTAGAGATTTCACAAAAACATTTCTACACCCTGGAACAGAAAACAGTTGAAATAGGGGCAGAGATTTTGGATATAGTAGTTCCACCCTGGTGGGATATTTTCGAGAATATAGAGGTGCCCTCCTGGATCAGGATGGCTTCCCATCTTTTGGTGGTCTGCCAGCTCGGGATAGTTCTCTACCTGCAGCACAAAGTGCAGAGGAAGGGACGGGAGCTCCGCTCCAGACACGAAGGGACTTGGGAAGTGCATCAAAATAAAGGCTATGGCCAGGGATGGAACGAACCTTGAAATTTGCCTTTTAATAAAAAAAATTGTATGTGGGTTGTGTCATTTTTATGATGAGCATGATGTGTTTTTTCCAAGCTGAGCAGGGGTGTCGGACCCTCTCCGTGTTTGGATGTGAAATAAAGATTGATTCTTACCTGTATGTATCTGAAACATCACTTTCAATAGGGGAATTAATGTTTGGGTTTTTAGTTTAGGTAATACAGGGGAAGGTTGGTTTTCTGGGATCGGAAATTTTGCTCATTTGTTAATGATACTAATTCAGTTTTAGTATCAAAGTGGGAGATGTAGGCTTCGCAAAATCCCCCAGAAACTCGAACAGATCCCTAAGTGAAGTGATTTTAAAGATCGTAAGAAAAAACCTGAGGAAACGGATTTTTTGAATCTTACTGTTGGGAGAGACACCTTTCACAGACACAAGCTGCGAGGGGCGTGGCCAGGCAGTGAACAGATCAAGCTGTCTGGGATTTGTTTACACTGCAAATCCTACCAAGGTGCAAGAGACAAAGCAACAACTCACAAACACATTAAATCTCCAGGTGCAAACAGGATGCTGGAAATCTAAAAACGATTCCTGACAATAAAACTTCCAGTACACAGTTTCATAGCCAGTATCCCATCAAAAAACCATCAGCCAAGGTATCGACCAGAGCAGTTAAGAAAGCCCGCCAAAAGACCTAGGACAATAGGGTGGAGATTTGGCACGTAGATAAGGCAGTGTTAGAATCGGAAAACGATCAAGGCATGTTTAACACTGAGCAAAAGCCATCAGAACTGGCAAGGCCGCCAAAACTAGACAATTGGACTAAGCAAGGTTCATTTGCAACCTAAAGTAATCCGTTTTAGTAAGGGTTTTTTGGGCGCGAAAAAAAACAGTGTAATTTGAAAGCCTGTGCCATAATTTCTCCCTCTTTCGGACTGGCTGACCACGCGGACAGAGCTCTCTCCCTGCTCCAGCAAAACCTACCACAAGCCACGAGGAAGAAGGCCAGAAAACTGACCAGCACGCAAGAAGAAACCAGAGCGACTGCCTCAGTGACCATCGGACACCTCGCAGCAACAAGGGCCTCACGGAGTCTTTTAAACAAAAGACTCTAATATCCTGTCAAGGATTCGTTGGTGAGCATTATCCCTGATCTCCTGAACCCAAAAACCTAGCCAGATAGTGGGATCTTTGGGAGCGATAAGGTTTTGTTTGATATATTGTCATTTCCCTCGCTTGTACCGTGTGCTCCCCATCTGTGTTTAAGTAATAAGTGTATTTCAAGTTTGATAACTTTTTCTTTTAATAAAGTCACATTCTTTCATCAGAAGCTGTCGTTTACTGCAATTTTGTTCACAACCCCTGAATAAGTCCAAAGACCAGGAACCAGAGGGGTGTGGGAGCGATTCGAACCGCTAACTCTGTCAGAAAGCAAAGGCTGACCCCATTAAGATACCTCTTACAACAGCTGACATTAAAGGAAATCCAAAGCTCTTCTATAGACATATTAACAGTAAAAGGTTTGTCAGAGCAGCATTGGGGCCAAAATGGAGAACTATCGGTGGAGGCAGAGATAGTAAATTAGTACTTTTTATTGGTGTTTGCCAAGAAAGAGGAGTTTACCAAAGCTATGGTATTCAGGAGGCTGCTGGGATACTGGATGAGAAAATATAGATAAAGAATAAGTGCTAGTAAGTCTGGCGGTACTTAAAACACATAAGTCTCATAGTTGGGTCCCCAACTGTTTACAATCTATATTAACGATTTAAGGAGGGGACCGAGTGTAACATATCAAAGTTTGCAGATGATACAAAGATGGGAGGAAAACTAGAAAGTGAGGAGGACATAAAAAAACTACAAGGGGATATAGACAGGCTGGGTGAGTGGGCGGAGATTTGGCAGATGCAATACAATATTGGAAAATGTGAGGTTATGCAATTTGACAGGAAAAATCAAAGAGCAAGTTATTATCTTAATGGCGAGAAACTGGAAAGGACTGCAGTACAAAGGGATCTGGGGGTCCTCGTGCAAGAAAAGCAAAAAGTTAGTATGCAGCTGCAGCAGGTGATCAAGAAGGCCAACGGAATGTTGGCTTTTATTGCTAGTGGGATAGGTTATAAAAACAGGGAGGTATTGCTGCAGTTATATAAGGTATTGGTGGGACCGCACCTGGAATACTGCATACAGTTTTCGTGTCCATACTTAAGAAAATACATACTTGCTCTCGAGGCAGTACAAAGAAGGTTCACTCCGTTAATCCCGGGGATGATGGGGTGGACATATGAGCAGAGGTTGAGTAGATTGGGACTCTACTCATTGGAGTTCAGAAGAATGAGAGGCGAGCTAATTGAAACATATAAGATTGTGAAGGGGCTTGATCGGGTGGATGCGGTAAGGTTGTTCCCTCGGATGGGTGAAACTAGAACTAGGGGGCATAATCTTAGAATAAGGGGCTGCTCTTTCAAAACTGAGATGAGGAGAAACTTCTTCACTCAGAGGGTAGTAGGTCTGTGCAATTTGCTACCCCAGGAAGCTGTGGAAGCTACATCATTAAATACATTTAAAACAGAAATAGATAGTTTCCTTGAGGTAAAGGGAATTAGGGGTTACGGTGAGCGAGCAGGAAATTGGACATGAGGCTGAGTTCGGATCGCTCAGGGCCCTATGCGTGGCGGAGCGGCCCAGGGGCTGACTGGCCGGGTCCTGCTCCTACTTATTCTGTTCTTTAGTCTTGAGGTTAGGATCAGATCAGCCATGATCTCATTGAATGGCGGAGCAGGCTCGAGGGGCCGATTGGCCTGCTCCTGCTCCTATTTCTTATGCTCTTGTGTTCTTATAAGTCTCATGGTCCGGATTGGATGCATCCTAGGTTGTTCTGGGAAGTAAGGGTAGAAATTCTAGAGGATACAGGAGTGGTGTCAAAGCTCTGGGGGATAGCAAATGTTGCACCTTGAAATTACAGGCCAGTCAGTTAAACAGCGGTGGTGAGGAAGCATTATAACAATAATCCGGGAGAAAAGTAACAGACAGTTAAACTAGCATAGACTAATAAAGGAGAGAAAACAGGGATATTTTAGGAGCAAATCGTGTTTGAATAAGTTGATTCCGTTTTTGTAAGAGTTAACAGAAAGGGTCGATGAGGGCATGTGCACTTGATATTGTGTATATGGACTTCCAAAACACATAGATGAGGTACTAAATGTGTACTTTCATCTGTCTTTACCAAGGAAACAAATGCTGCCAAAGTCAGTGGGTGGTAATGATCCAGAATGCTGTCCCTGAAAGGGTGGTGGAGGCAGATTGAATCGTGGCTTTCAAAAGGGAATTGGATGAGGACCTGAAAGGAAAAAAAAAACAGGGCTGCAGAGAATGGGCGGGGGAGTGGGACCAGCTGACGTGCTCTTGCAGAGAGCCGGCACGTGATCGACGTGCCGAATTGGCCTCCTTCCGTGCAGTAACGATTCTGTGATTCTATGATACTATTTTATGAGCAGGACATATTCGATATACCTTGCTTGTATAGAAGGTTAAGAGATGGTTTAAGTAGTTAATATGAAAGGGAGAGTCAAAGGGCCGTATATTCCGATCCCTACGGGTGTGTACGCGCTGTGTACACATCAGTGGAGACTTCGAATATGCCGGTTTCAGGCATACCAAGCGCATGCGTTGAAAACCGGCATTTCCGATCTGTCAAAAGCGACGCCTGCCCTGGAGAAGGACCTCTGCGGGCGGATACTTCGCCTTTCTGCAGAACCTCCGCCCGCAGAAAACTCTTAGAAATCTGACGCCTGGTAAAAGCAGCTGTACGGCATGCTTTTTCCAGCATAAGATTTGAAAAAAGATTTAAATAAACTTTGTTTTCACTCATTTATTATTTTAAAATAATTTTAAAAAGAGGTAAGTTTATTTTTAGCCCCGTAAAAAACTTTAATTATTTTTTACTAAAATTAAATTTCGGTTTAAAATATTATTGTAATTTCAACTCATTTTAAAAACCTGATGAAATTTAATGTATTTAATGTTTTACAGTGTTTTTGGGGTGATCTCCATTCATATATATAACAGGTATATCTGTCAAGTGCATGAAGGGAGATTCCCTTCTCCTATTGGCTCCCCATGTCCCCCCTCGCGAACCGCATGCACCTCTGGGATACGTGGCCTCTGCATATTTCGAGTTGGAGCGGCCCAGGATCGGAAGAATACACACCTCGGGAGCCCTCCGGTAAGTTAGTACATTTTTTCCAAATCGGAGGCCTCAGATCGGAAAATACGGCCAACCGTATTTCCTTTGAAGGTGTAGTCTAGAGAAAAGGGCCATAATCCTAAAATTAGAGCTATGCCGGTCAGGCGTGATATCCGGAAACAATTGTTCACACACAGGTTACTGTAAATCTGAAACTCTCTCCCTCAAATAGTTGTTGATGCTGGGGGTCAATGAAGGCTTCAAATCTGAGAATGATACAGTTTATTTTGGGTAAGGGCATTAAGGATTACTATTCTGGGGAAGGTGGGACCTGTACAAACAGGACGGTTTGCACCTGAACCAGAGGGGCACCAATATCCTGGGAGGGAAATTTGCTACGGCTCTTCGGGGGGGGGGGGGGGGTTAAACTAATTTGTCAGTGGGATCGGAAAAAGGGCTGTAGTCCAGGAGCCAGTGGTGAGTGTAGGGAGGTACTGAGGAGGGTATCAAGGTCGCAGGAATGTACCGGCAGACAGGAAGATGGCTTGAAGTGTGTCTACTTCAATGCAAGGAGCATCCGGAATAAGGTAGGAGAACTTGGAGCGTGGATTGGTACTTGGGACTACGATGTGGTGGCCATTACGGAGACATGGTTAGAACAGGGACAGGAATGGTTGTTGGAAGTTCCGGGGTATGGATGTTTCAGTAAGAGTAGGGAATTTGGTAAGAAAGGTGGAGGAGTATCATTGTTAATCAAGGATAGTTTAACAGCGGCAGAAAGGCAGTTCGAGGGGGATCTGCCGTCTGAGGTAATATGGGCTGAAGTTAGAAATAGGAAAGGAGCGGTCACGTTGTTAGGAGTTTTCTACAGGCCCCCAAATAGTAATAGAGATGTGGAGGAAGAAATTGCAAAGCAGATTATGAATAGGTGTGGAGGTCACAGAGTAGTTGTCATGGGTGACTTCAACTTTCCAAATATTGATTGGAACCTTTATAGGTCAAACAGTTCGGATGGGATAGTTTTTGCACAGTGTGTGCAGGAGGGTTTCCTGACACAATATGTGGATAGGCCGACAAGAGCTGGGGCCACGTTCGATTTGGTACTGGGTAATGAACCGGGTCAAGTGTTTGATTTGTATGTGGGAGAGCACTTTGGAGATAGTGACCACAATTCGGTAACTTTCAATATTGCAACGGAGAGGGATAGGGCCATACGGCAGGGCAGGGTTTATAATTGGGGGAGGGGTAATTATGATGCGATTAGGCAAGAATTAGGGAGTATAAGATGGGAACAGAAACTATCAAGGAAAGGCACTAACGAAAAGTGGAGCTTTTTCATGGAGCAATTACTGCGTGTCCTTGATAGGTATGTCCCTGTCAGGCAGGGAGGAAATGGCCGAGTGAGAGAACCATGGTTCACAAAAGAGGTTGAATGTCTAGTCAAGAGGAAAAAGGAAACGTATGTAAGGATGAGAAAACAAGGTTCAGTTGGGTCGATTGAGGGGTACAAGGTAGCAAGGAATGAGCTAAAAAAAAGAGCTTAGGAGAGCTAGGAGGGGGCATGAGAAGTCCTTGGCGGGTCGGATCAAGAAAAACCCAAAGGCCTTTTACTCTTATGTGAGAAATAAAAGAATGACCAGGGTGAGGGTAGGGCCGGTCAAGGACAGTAGTGGGAACTTGTGCATGGAGTCAGAAGAGATAGGATAGGTGATGAATGAATACTTTTCGACAGTTTTCACCGAGGAGAGGGGCCATGTTCTTGAGGATGAGAGTGTGATAAAGGTGGATAGGCTGGAGGTGGTAGATGTTCTGAGGGAAGATGTTTTAGCAATTTTGAAGAACCTGAGGGTCGATAAGTCCCCTGGGCCAGATGGGATATATCCTAGGATTCTTTGGGAGGCAACGGAGGAGATTGCAGAGCCTCTGGCTTTGATCTTTGGGTCCTCACTGTCCACGGGAATGGTGCCAGAGGACTGGAGAGTGGCGAATGTTGTTCCTCTCTTCAAGAAAGGAAATAGGAATGACCCTGGTAATTATAGGCCGGTTAGTCTTACTTCGGTGGTTGGTAAGATAATGGAAAAGGTCCTGAGGGATAGGTATTATGACCATTTGGAAAGGGGCAACTTAATCAGGGATAGTCAACACGGATTCGTGAAGGGTAAGTCTTGCCTAACAAATTTGATTGAATTCTTTGAGGAGGTAACTAAGTGTGTAGATGAAGGTAGAGCTGTTGATGTCGTATACATGGATTTTAGTAAGGCGTTTGATAAGGTTCCCCATGGTCGGCTCATGAAGAAAGTAAGGAGTTGTGGGATAGAGGGAAATTTGGCCGATTGGATTAGTAACTGGCTATCTCATAGAAGGCAGAGGGTGGTGGTGGATGGAACATTTTCGGACTGGAGACCAGTTACCAGCGGTGTGCCACAGGGGTCGGTGCTGGGTCCTCTGCTGTTTGTGATTTTTATCAATGACTTGGAGGAGGGGACTGAAGGGTGGATCAGTAAATTTGCTGATGACACCAAGATTGGTGGAGCAGTGGATGAGGTGGAGGGCTGTTGTAGGCTGCAAATAGACATTGATAGGATGCAGAGCTGGGCCGAAAAATGGCAGATGGAATTTAACCCTGATAAGTGCGAGGTGATTCATTTTGGTAGGGCAAATTTGAATAAGGATTACAGGGTCAACGGCAGGGTTCTGAGGAACGTGGAGGAGCAGAGGGATCTGCGGGTTCATATCCACAGATCTCTGAAGGTTGCCACTCAAGTGGATAGAGCAGTAAAGAAGGCCTATGGTGTGTTGGCGTTTATTAACAGAGGGTTTGAGTTTAAGAACCGTGAGGTTATGCTGCAACTGTACAGGACCTAGGTGAGACCACATTTGGAATATTGTGTGCAGTTCTGGTCACCTCACTATAGGAAGGACGTGGAAGCATTGGAAAGAGTGCAAAGGAGATTTGGCAGGATGCTGCCTGGTTTGGGGGGGAGGTCTTATGAGGAAAGATTGAGGGAGTTGGGGCTTTTCTCTTTAGAGCGGAGGAGGATGAGAGGCGACTTAATAGAGGTTTATAAGATGATGAGGGGGATAGATAGAGTGGATGTTCAGAGACTATTTCCTCGGGTAGAGGCAGCTGTTACAAGGGGGCATAACTATAAGGTGCATGGGGGGAGATATAGAAGGGATGTCCGAGGTAGATTCTTTACTCAGAGAGTGGTTGGGGTGTGGAATGGACTGCCTGCTGTGATAGTGGAGTCGGACACTTTAGGAACTTTCAAGCGGTTATTGGATAAGCACATGGAGCACACCAGAGTGAAATGGAGTGTGATAGCTTCATGTTGGTCTCGGACAATGCTCGGCATAACATCGAGGGCCGAAGGGCCTGTACTGTGCTGTACTGTTCTATGTTCTATGTTCTATATTCCACGGTGGGTAAATGGAGTTCAGATACAGATCAGACATGATCTTATTGAATGGCAGAACACGATCGAGGGCTGAATGGCCTCCTCCTATTTCTATGCACCCAAATAATCTTAAACTGGAATGTGTCTCGCTTTGAATTACCCGGATTCCACCATAATCAATGTGTTTATTTTATTTTACAGGTGATTCAAAATATGAAGATATTTTCTGGTAAAATATGTTCTTTCAACTTACGTCCAAAGAAACGTTTATTTGTTTGTGTGTCCCTTTTGCTGATACTTATTGTACTCGGATATTTATGCCGCAACATTTCTGAACATTCATATTACCCAGAGTTAAATGACGCCTACTTCTTAATGCGAGCCGACAGCAGGTGTGACATCGGTCCCCCATTCCTGGTCCTTCTCGTCACCAGTGCCCAGGAACAGTTCGAAGCTCGCTCGGCGATTCGCCAGACCTGGGGCAGAGAGTGGACAACACATGGCAAGAGGGTGGTGACCTACTTCCTGCTCGGGTACAGACGGGAATATCAGGAGCATCTGCTAGAGGAAGGTTTGCTGCACAAAGACATCATACAGAAAGAGTTCAGCGACACTTATTACAACCTGACCACCAAGGTGCTGATGGGCCTGGAATGGGTGAGCTGATTTTGTCCATCCGCCTCCTTTGTGATGAAAACCGTTTCAGGAATGTTTGTCAACGCTGATTATCTGAGAGAGCTCTTATCGCGAACCAGTCCCAGGAACATCTACACCGGCTACATAGTGAGACACCCAAGACCCGTCAGGGACAAATCCAGTAAATGATACGTGAGTGAACAGGAGTACCCTCTGCAATGGTGTCCGCCGTACAGCTGCGGGGGTGGGCACGTGCTCTCGACCGATGTCGCCTGTCGGGCTTGGAAAGTTTCTAAGAGCGTCCACGAATTGAAACTCGAAGACGGTTTAATCAGCTTCTGCTTGGCTGAGTTGAAGATAGCGCCGGTGGAACTCCACGCACGCAAAATATTGTACAATTCAAAGGTCCCGTTTTCTGTTTGCACCTTTCGGAATCTCATGACCTCTCACAGGGTGAAACCCTCCGAGCTGTTGATCTACTGGAAAGACGTGGCAGATGCAGCAACTGAGGCCTCCCCTGGAGATACGTGAAGAGGATTGTCACTTTCCCCACCAAATGTCACTTGCCCGTATACCTTTCAATGCAGCCTCATTACAACCTTACGAGATATCATCATTGCTGCTGGTGTGCAGGCATATTATTCACTGCACCTCCAAAATAACCTGTATAATGTGCTTAAAGTTGATTCTGGGAGATGCGACAAGGTGTTACGTTTACCTGTCCTATATTGGAATTTGTACATTTCTACATTCAATTTACTCCATTCTCTTCAAATTTATTTCGGATACCTCCTATATGAACTGGCCATGATGTAATTACACGCTCCTTCCTATGGTGGTGCTTAGAGCCTCAGTTTGACGTATTCCAGCTCGTCGAACTGCACCACGGAAAAGCCAAATCCACATCTCTGCTTTTGAAGTTGCCATTTACCTCGATTTGTAAATATAGAAAATAATTTAAATTCGGAAAGTGGTTTATTTTTAAGGGAATTAGCGATTGAGTCGGATGGAAGGTAGAGGTGAATTTGTCTCTCACAACAAGCTGTTTTGATCTGGAATGCAGTGCTTTGAAAAGGAGGTTGAAGTAGTTTCAATTGTAACTTTCAAAATGAATGTAATAAATAGTTGAAGGGGAAACTGTGCAGGGCTATGGGGAAGGAGCAGGGGAGTGGGGCTAAATGGAAGCTCTTTCACAGAGCCGGCAAAGGAACAAGTTTCTTGATCAACCAATGAAAGAGCTTGTTGAAAATAACATGTCATTTTTTTCAGTAACTGAAATATCTAATCTTCAAAATAAGGTTCGAAATAAAAACAAAAAAATCATGTTCGCCTCAACATCATTAAATCGAATGATTGCGTTGTATTAAATATTTATTTTAGGGCCTTCCATGAAGATTAACCTTCAAAGCCTCATCATGTCTCATAAACTTGGGTTTACATGAATATTTGTAACCTCTGAATAGTTGAATACATTTTTCAAAGGCACATGTACATTCTGAGTTGTTTGAATTTCTGGATCCCAGAAAGCCACGTTTCATATTTCTTACAGAGCCGTTCTCTGTGTTCACAAACATTTAATCCACATTCCCAGTAATGCCTGATCGCAGGTCTGGCCTCAGTGCTATAATATCCTGAGATACCCAATCATTTTCCCAACGTCCTAATACTAATGCTAAACCGTGAGACCTCAATGTACACAGCAATACATCGATGTTACAACACGGAATCAATCAATTCCGCCCAACCAGTCAATGGCTTTCATTATCGTCCACACAAGCAAATAGTTCCAATCATATTCACCCGCCTTGTTTCAAAATCTTTAGCGAATTTCAAGGTAATTGACAGAAGAACCGGAGGCGATATGAGGAAACATCTTTTTGCACAGCGAGTTGATGTGATCGGGAATGCAATACCTGAAAGGGTGGTGGGGGCAGATTCAATCGTAAATTTCAAAAGAGAATTGGAACCGATGCTGACTGCTGCTGTAAAATTCGCCCCCCGGGATGTTATGAAAAAATGAGTGTGTATTCTGTCCCGTTACAAGTTTTAAATTTTCCTGCACTCCTAATTTATAGAAGAGAACAGGCTCTCACTTTATTTCCCCTTAAACTGGGGAACCCACAGCTTCTGTCGCGACACTACAGACTATTTATAGAAACTCAGCACCCACGGACCAGTTGAACCAGGAACACTCCTCACCACGATGGACGTCTCAGCACTCTACACCAGTATCCCCCACGATGACGGCATCGCTGCGACAGCCTCAGTACTCAACACCAACAACAGCCAATCTCCAGACGCCAGCCTACAACTCATCCGCTTCATCCTTGACCACAATGTCTTCACCTTCGACAACCAGTTTTTCATCCAAACACACGGAACAGCCATGGGGACCTAATTCGCACCCTAATACGCCAACATCTTCATGCACAAGTTCGAGCAAGACTTCTTCGCTGCACAGGACCTCCAACAAACGTTGCACATCAGATAAATCGACGACATTTTCTTCCTATGGACCCACGGCGAAGGATCACTGAAAATACTACACGATAACATCAACAGGTTCCATCCCACCATCAAACTCACCATGGACTGCTCCTCAGAATCGATTTCATTCTTGGATTCACGAATCTCCATCAAAGTCGGACACCTCAGCACTTCACTCTATCTCAAGCCCACAGACAACCTCACGATGCTCCACTTCTCCAGCTTCCACCCTAAACACGTTAAAGAAGCCATCCCCTATGGACAAGCCCTGCGAATACACAGGATCTGCTCAGATCAGGAGGAACGCGATGGACACCTACAGACGCTGAAAGAAGCACTCGTAAGAACGGGACATGACGCTCGACTCGTCGATCGACAGTTCCGACGGGTCACAGCAAAAAATCGCATAGACCTCCTCAGAAGACGAACATGGCACAAAACCAACAGAGTACCCTACGTCGTCCAGTACTTCCCCGGAGTGGAGAATCTATGCCATGTACTTCGCAGACTTCAACATGTCATCGATGACGACAAATACCTCGCTAAGGCCTTCCCCACGCCTCCAGTACTCGCCTTCAAACAGCCGCCTAACCTCAAGCAGACCATCGTTCGCAGCAAATTACCCAGCTTTCA
This sequence comes from Squalus acanthias, assembly GCA_030390025.1. Lineage (NCBI taxonomy): Eukaryota > Metazoa > Chordata > Chondrichthyes > Squaliformes > Squalidae > Squalus > Squalus acanthias. The sequence goes on along the minus strand of CM059452.1, from coordinate 18,341,918 downwards.
GGAGAACAGCGACCACGACACCACACAACCCTGCCACGGCAACCTCTGCAAGACATGCCAGATCATCAACACAGATACCATCATCACACGTGAGGACACCACCCACCAGGTACATGGTACTTACTCATGTGACTCGGCCAACGTTGTCTACCTCATACGTTGCAGGAAAGGATGCCCCGGAGCATGGTACATCAGCGAGACCATGCAGAAACTGCGACAACGTATGAACGGATATCACACAACAATCGCCAGGCAGGAGTGTTCCCTCCCAGTCGGGGAACACTTTAGCAGTCAACGACATTCAGCCTCTGATCTTCGGGTAAGCGTTCTCCAAGGCGGCCTTCGAGACACACGACAATGCAAAATCGTCGAGCAGAAACTGATAGCCAATTACCTCACCCATGAGGACGGCCTCAACCGGGATCTTGGGTTCATGTCACGCTACATGTACCCCCACCCGACGTAGAGTCATCCAGACTCGAGTCGTCGTTGGCTTGTTCTCTCTACACAGATGAGGTCGGACCTGCTGTGATTTCCAGCAAAAAAAAGTTTTTTGTTTTCCATACAGACCCCAGCATCTGCCACATTTGACCCCTTGTGACCCCACCGCATTGTCTTTGATGTAATGTTTTCCTGACTGACCTGTTTGGACACCATCCACACCTTTGATTGCCGTGATTGTCTCTCTGCCGTGGTGTGATAATTGGCAGTTAGAACGATTAACTGTAATCATCTGGCAGTGTTCTCTGACTATATATGCTGTGCCTATCTGCATCTCTTCACTTCATCTGATGAAGGAGCAGCGCTCCGAAAGCTTGTGATTTCAAATAAAACTGTTGGACTATTACCTGGTGTTGTGCGACTTCTCACATTTGTCCACCCCAGTCCAACACCGGCATCTCCACATCAATCATAAATAGAGGCATAGAGTACAAAAGCAAGGAAGTTATAATGAACTTTATAAAACACTGGTTCGGCATGAACTGGAGTATTGTGTCCAATTATGGGCGCCGTACTTTAGGAAGGATGTGAAGGCCTGAGAGACGTTGCAGAAAAGAATTCCGAGTATGATTCCAGGGACGAGGGACTTCAGTTGCGTGGATAGATTGGAAACACTGGGGTTCTCCTTAGAGCAGAGAAGGTTGAAAGGAGATTTGATAGATATATTGATATCATGAGGGGTCTAGACAGAGTAGATAGAGAGAAACTGTTCCCATTGGCGGAATGGCCGAGAAATAGAGGACACAGTTTTAAGGTGATTGGCAAAAGAAACAAAAACGACATGAGAAATAACTTTTTGATGCAGCGAGTGTTTAGGATCTAGAATGCATTGCCAGAAAGGCTGGGGGAGGCAGATTCAATCGGGGTTTTAAAAGGGTACTGAATAAGGACCTGAAGGAAAACAAAAATGCAGGGCTACGGGGAAATGGCAGGCGAGTGGGACGAGCTGAATTGCGCTTGCAGAGAACCAGCACGGGCTCGACGGGCCGAATGGCCACCTTCTGTGCTGGAACCATTCTATGAAACTATGTTTGTAGATATTTATTATTGTAAGGTATTAAATCAAGTATTCTAAAATCCACTTAATGCATGATAATCTTGCACCTTGACTTTACAGATTGTGATGCTATACAATTTTGTTGCTGCTGATGGCCCACAGCACTTCTTAGATGCTACGTTTTGAGCTGCTAAATCTGTTCTGAATCTATACCATTTAGCAAGGTGGTAGTGCCACACAACACGTGGGAGGTTGTCCGCAGTGTATAGACGGCACTTCGTCTCGACAAGGACTGTGTGGTGGTCTCTCCTAAATTTACTGCCATGGACAGATGCAAATGCGACAGGTAGATTGTTAAGAACGAGGTCAAGTAGGTTTTCCCTCGTGTTGTTTCTCTCAACACCGCCCGAAGCCCAGTCTCGCAGCTCTGTCCTTCTGGAGTCGGCCAACCCGGTCAGTAGTGTTTCTACTGAGCCAGTTTTGGTTTTGGACATTTAAGTTCGCCTCCCAGAGAAAATGCTGTGCCCTTGCTACTATCAGTGCTTCTTCCAAGTGGTGTTCAACATGAAAGAGTACTGATTCATCACTGACAGAGGCCGGTAGGTGGTAATCATCATGAGGTTTCCTTGCCCATGTTTGACCTGATGGCATGAGAATTCATGAGGTCCAAAGTCAATGCAGAGTACTCCCAGTGCCTCACCTTCACGACTCTATACCACTGTGTTGGCAACTCTTGGGGGTTTGTGCTGCTGGTGGGACAGCAAGTACCCAGAGATAGATTTGGAGGAGCCTTCGGCGTTGGCTGCCGGACTGGGATTTTGGCAGCAGGTGAGAGAACCAACATGAGGGAAAATCTTACTTGACCTCGTCCTCACCATCTACCTGTTGCAGATGCATCTGTTCATGACAGCATTGGGAGCAGTGACCAGCGCACAGTCATTGCGGAGATGGAATCCCGTGCTAAATGGGATAGTTTCAGAAAAGATCTAGCAGCTCAAAGCTGGGCTCGTTGAGGCGCGTGGGCCATCAACAGCAGCAGAATTGTATTCCACCTGAATCTGTAAACTCTTGCGCGGCATATCCCTCACTCTGCTGTTACCTTCAAGCCCCTGGTCCAACCCTGGTTCAATGGAGAGTGTAGAAGAGCATGCCAGGAGCAGCACCAGGCGTATCTTAAAAATAAGCTTCCAACCTGGGGAAGCTGAAACACAGGAGAACATGCATGCTAAAAAGTGGAAGCACCCTGCTATAGACAGAGCTCAGCGATCCCACACCTAACGCATCAGATAAAGTTCTGCAGTCCTGCCACATCCAGTCGTTAATGGCAATGAATAATTAAACAAAAAAATAGAAGGAGGAGGCTCCATTAATAGCCGCATCCTCAATGACGACGGAGCCAAGCATGGGCGTGCAAAAGACAAGGCTGAAGCGTTCGCAACCATCTTCAGCCAGTATTGCCGTGTGGATGATCTATCTCGGCTTCCTCCTGAGGTCACCACCATCACAATGTCAGTTTCAGACAATTCGATTTACACCACGTGACATCAAAATAGGACTGATCGCGTTGGATAAGGCATTGGCCCGACAGCCTCCGGGCTGTGGTGCTAGAGATTTGTGCTCCAGATGTAGCTGCTCTTCTAGCCAAGCTCATTCAGTACAACTACAGCATTCGCATCTACCGACATAGTGAAAAATTACCCCGGAATGTCCTGTCAACAAAAAGCAAGACAAATTAAATTCGGCCAATTGCTGCCTCATCACCTTACTTCCAATTATCAGCAATGTGAAGGAAGGTGTCATCGTCATTGTTATCAAGCGTACCTTAAAGATCAATAACCTGCTAACCGATGTTCCGTTTGGTTCCGCCACGATCACATGGCTCCAGAACTTATTACAGCCTTGTTGAAACATGGACAAAGGATCAGAATTCCAGAGGTGAGGAAACAGTGATTGCCCCGGACATCAAAAAGCATTTGACCGTGTGTGACATCCAGCAGCCCTGGTAAAATTGATGTAAATGGGGTTCAGGGGGAAAATACTTCACTGGCTGGAGTCATACCTAGCAAAAAGGAAGATTGTTGCAGGTCAGTCATATCAGCCCCAGAACATCGCTGAAGGATTTCCTCAGGGCAGTGTCCGAGACCCAACCATCTTCAGCAGCTTCATCAGTGACGTTCCGGCCATCTTAAGAACAGAATAGTCAGGATGTTCGCTGCTGATTACAGAGTGTTCCATTCTATTCGCAATTCCTGGGATAACGAAGCCCACATGCAGTGAGACCAGGACAACTTGCAGGCTTGGGCTGATAAACGGCAAGAAACATTGCTGAGAGACATGCGCCAGGAAATGATAAACTCCAAAAAGAGAGAGTGTAAATACCTCCCCTTCACATTCAACGGCATTACCATCGTCGAACCTCCCACCACAAACATCGTAGGGAACACCAATGACCAGAATCTTAATAGGACGAGCCACAAAAATAATGTGGCTGCAAGAGCAGATCAGAGATCGGGTTTTCTGCGGCGAGTATCCGTCCTCCTGACTCCCCAAATCCGTTCTCTCATCTACAAGGCACAAGTCAGGACTTTGATGGAATACTCGCCACTTGCCTGGATGAGTGCAGCTCCAACAACACTCAAGAACCTCAACACCATCCAGGACAAAGCAGCCCCTTTGTTTGGCACCGATCCACCACGTTAACCATTCACTCCCTTAACCACCGGCGTACCGGGGCTGCAGTATGTACCATCTACAAGATGTACTGCTGCAACTCGCCAAGCTTCTTCGACAGCACCTCCCAAAGATGCAACTTCTGCCACCTGGAAGGACAAGGGCAGCAGACTCGTTGGAAACACCAACACCTGCAAGTTCCCGTCCAAGTTACACATTATCCAGACTTGGAAATATATCACCGTTCTTTCGTCGCCATTCGGTAAAAATCCTGGAAATCCCTCCCGAACAGCACTGTTGGACCTTCAACAAATGGACTGCAGTGGTTTAAGAAGGCGGGTCAGCAACAACTTCTCAAGCGCAATTCGGGATGGGCAATAAAGGCCGGTATTTACAGCGACACCAACATGCGATGAACAAATAAAATAAAAATGTCAACAGCAGTAATGTTACAGATGAGTCACCATCCATTAACTTAGAGTATTGTTAACAGCAGTAACTTTTGGGAAGAGTCACTAGCAGCAATATTAGAATCGGATCACCACGAATAATGTTAGATTAGTGTCACCTACAGTAATATTAGAGACAAGTATGCACCAGTAATATGATCGTAGAGTCACCAGCATTAATATAACAGTAGGGGCATAGCCATTAATGATGGAATAGGGTCACCTCCAGTCATGTTAAAGTAGGGTCACCATCAGTAATGTTAGAGTAGGGTCACCACCAGTAATGTTAGAGTAGACAAACCAACAGTAATGTTAGAGTAGGGTCACCACCAGTAATATTAGAGGAGAGTCACCACCAGTAATGATAGAGTAGAGTCACCACCAGTAATGTTAGAGTAGGGTCACCATCAGTAATGTTAGAGTAGGGTCACCACCAGTAATGTTAGAGTAGACAAACCAACAGTAATGTTAGAGTAGGGTCACCACCAGTAATATTAGAGGAGAGTAACCACCAGTAATGTTAGAGTAGACTCACCACCAGTAATGTTAGAGTAGGGTCAAATCCAGTAATGTTAGAGTAGAGTCAGCACCAGTAATTGTAGAGTAGACTCACCAACAGAAATGTTAGTGTAGAGTCACCAACAGTTATGTTAGTTTAGGGTCACCACGAATAATGTTAGAGTAGGGTCAACATCAATAATGTTAGAGTATTCTCACCACCAGTGTTGTTAGAGTAGTGTCACCACCAGCAATGTTAGTGTAGAGGCACCACCAGTAATGTTAGATTAAGCTCACCAGCAGTAATGTTAGAGTAAGTTCACCACCAGTAATGTTATGGTAGGGTCGCCACCAATAATGTTAGAGTAGGGTTAGCACGACTAATGTTAGTGTAGAGTCACCACCAATAATGTTAGAGTAGAGTCACCACCAGTAATGTTAGATTAGACTCACCACCAGTAATGTTAGAGTAGGGCCACCACCAGTAATGTTAGAGTAGACTCACCAACAGTAATGTTAGATTAGACACACCACCAGAAATGTTAGAGTAGGGTCACCACCAGTAATGTTAGAGCAGGGTCACCATCAGTAATGTTAGAGTAGAGTCACAACTAGTAATGTTAGAGTAGGGTCACCTCCAGTATTGTTAGAGTAGAGTCACCACCAGTAATGTTAGAGTAGGGTCACCACCAGTAATGTTAGAGGAGAGTCACCACTAGGAATATTAGAGTAGTCTCACCACCAGTAATGAAAGAGTAGAGTCACCACGAGTAATGTTAGAGTAGGTTCACCATCCGTAACGTTAGAGCAGGGTCACCATCAGTAACTTTGTGTAGAGTCATAACCAGTAATGTAAGAGTAGGGTCACCACCAGTATTGTTAGAGTGGACTCAGCACTAGTAATGTTAGAGTAGGGTCACCACCAGTAATGTTACAGAAGAGTCACCACCAATAATGTGAGAATAGACTCACCACCAGTTATGTTAGATTAGGGTCACCACCAATAATGTTAGAGTAGAGTCACCACCAGTAATGTTGGAGTAGACTTAGCACCAGTAATGTTAGAGTAGGGTCACCACTAGTAATGTTAGAGTCGACTCATCACCAGTAATGTTAGAATAGGGTCAACACCAGTAATGTTAGCGTAGAGTCACCACCAGTAATTGTAGAGTAGACTTACCACCTGTAATGATAGAGTTCGGTCACCACCAGTAATGTTAGAGTGGAGTCACCACCAGTTCTGTTAGTTTAGGGTCACCACCAATAATGTTAGAGTAGGGTCACCACCAGTACTGTTCGAGAAGAGTCACCACCGACAATGTTAGAGCAGGGTCCACCACCAGTAACGTTAGAGTACAGTCACCACCACTAATGTTAGTGTAGTGTTACCGCCAGTAATGTTAGAGTAGATTCGCCACCAATAATGTTAGAGTAGACTCACCAACAGTAATGTTACAGTACACTCACCACCAGTAATGTTAGAGTAGAGTCAACAGCAGTAATGTTAGAGTAGATTTAACACCAGTAATGTTAGAGTAGACTCACCACCAGTAATGTATGAGGAGACTCACCACCAGTCATGTTAGTGTAGGATCCCCACCAGTAATGTTAGAGTAGATTTAACACCAGTAATGTTAGAGTAGACTCACCACCAGTAATGTATGAGGAGACTCACCACCAGTCATGTTAGAGTAGGATCCCCACCAGTAATGTTAGTGTAGACTGACCACCAGTAATGTTATAGTAGACTCACCACCAGTAATGTTAGAGTCGGGTCACCACCAGTAATAAGAAAATAAGAGCATAAGAAATAGGAGCAGGAGTAGACCAATCGGCCCCTCGAGCCTGCTCCGCCATTCAATGAGATCATGGCTGATCTGATCCAACCTCATATTTTGAAGAACACAAGAAGCAGGAGCAGGACCAGTCCACTCGGCCCCTGGACCCGCTCCGCCACCCACAGGGCCTTGACCGATCCGAACTCAAACTCATGTCCAATTTCCAGCCCGCTCCCCGTAACCAATGATTCCCTTTACTTCTAGGAAACGGTCTATTTCTGTTTTAAATTTATTAAATGAAGTAGCTTCCACAGCTTCCTGGGGTAGCAAATTCCACAGACCCACTACCCTCTGAGTGAAAAAGTTTCTCCTCATCTCAGTTTTGAAAGAGGAGCCCCTTATTCTAAGATTATGTCCCCTAGTTCTAGTTTCACCCATCATTGGGAACATCCTCACCGCGTCCACCCGATCAAGCCCCTTCACAATCTTATATGGTTCAATAAGATCGCCTCTCATTCTTCTGAACTCCAATGAGTAGAGTCCCAATCTACTCAACCTCTCCTCATATGTCCACCCCCTCATCCCCGGGATTAACCGAATGAACCTTCTTTGTACGGCCTCGAGAGCAAGTATGTATTTTCTCATGTATGGACACCAAAACTGTATGCAGTACTCCGGGTGCGGTCTCACCAATATCCTATACAACTGCAGCAATACCTCTCTGTTTTTATATTCTATCCCCCTAGCAATAAAAGCCAACATTCCATTGGCTTTCTTGATCACCTGCTTCACCTGCATACTAACTTTTTGATTTTCTTGCACCAAGACCCCCAGATCCCTTTGCAATGCAGTACTTTCCAGTTTCTCGCCATTAAGATAATAACTTGCTCTCTGATTTTTCCTGCCAAATTGCATAACCTCACATTTTCCAATATTGTATTGCATCTGCCAAATCTCTGCCCACTCACCCAGCCTGTCTATATCCCCTTGTAGGTTTTTTATGTCCTCCTCACACTCTACTTTCCCTCCCATCTTTGTATCTTCTGCAAACTTTGATATGTTACACTCGGTCCTCTCCTCCAAATCGTTAAAAAAAATTGTAAAGAGTTGGGGACCCAGCACCGACCCCTGCGGAACACCACTGGCTACTGGTTGCCAGTCCGAGAATGAACCATTTATCCCAACTCTCTGCTTCCTGTTAGATAACCAATCCTCCACCCATGCCAGAATATTATCCCCAATCCAGTGATTTTTTATTTTGAGTAATAATCTTTTCGGTGGCACCTTGTCGAATGCCTTCTGGAAGTCTAAATACACTACATCCACTGGTTCCCCTTTATCCACCCTGTACGTTATGTCCTCAAAGAACTCGAGCAAATTTGTCAGACATGACTTCCCCTTCATAAAGCCATGCTGACTTTGTCCTATTAAATTATGTTTATCTAAATGTTCCGTTACTGTCTCCTTAATAATAGACTCCAAAATTTTACCCACCACAGATGTTAGGCTAACTGGTCTATCATTTCCAGCCTTCTGCCTACAACCCTTTTTAAATAAGGGTGTTACATTAGCAGTTTTCCAATCTGCCGGGACCTTTGCTGAGTTCAGGGAGTTTTGGAAAATTATTACCAAAGCATCCACAATTCCGACTGCCTCTTCCCTCAAGACCCGAGGATGTAAGCCATCAGGTACAGGGGATTTATCCGCCTTGAGTCCCATTACTTTACTGAGTACCAATTCCTTAGTAATTTTAATCGTATTTAGCTCCTCCCCCACTAGAGCCCCCTGTTCGCCCAGTGTTGGGATATTCTTAGTGTCCTCTACCGTAAAGACTGAAACAAATATTTGTTCAGCATTTTTGCCATCTCCATGTTTCCCACCATTAATCTCCCGGTCTCATCCTCTAAGGGACCTACGTTTGCCTTAACCACTTTTTTGTTTATATCACTATAGAAACTCTTGCTATCTGTTTTGATATTTTTTGCTAATTTATTTTCATAGCCTATTTTCCCTTTCTTAATCTATCATTTAGTTACTTTTTGTTGTCTTTTGAAGACTTCCCAATCTTCTATCCTCCCACTAACTTTGGCTACCTTATATGTCCTTGATTTTAGTTGGATACTTTCTTTAATTTCTTTACTTAGCCATGGATGGCTGTCACTTCTTTTACACCCTTTTTTCCTCAGTAGAATATACTTATTTTGAAAGTTGTAAAATAACTCCTTGAATGAACACCACTGCTCATGTACCGTCTTACCCTTTAATCTATTTTCCCAGTCCACTTTAATCAATTCTGCTCTCATGCCATCATAGTCTCCTTTATTCAAGCTCAGTATGCTTGTTTGAGAACCAACCTTCTCACCCTCTAATTGGATATGGAATTCAACCATGTTATGGTCACTCATTCCAAGGGGATCCTTAACTAGGACATTATTCATTAATCCAGACTCATTACACAGTACCAGGTCCAAGGTTGCTTGCCCCCTTGTAGGATCAGTTACATACTGCTCAAGAAATCCATCCCTAAGACACTCAATAAACTCTTCCTCAAGGCTGCCCTGCCCAATTTAATTTGTCCAGTTAATATGATAGTTAAAATCCCCCATAATTATAGCTGTTCCCTTATTACATGCCCCAACTATTTCCTGATTAATACTTCATCCAACAGAGTTGCAACTATTAGGAGTCCTATATACTACGCTCACCAGTGTTTTTTCCCCTTATTATTCCTTATCTCTACCCAAACTGTTTCATTATCCTGATCTTTTGACCCAATATCATTTCTCTGTATTACAGTGTTTCCTTCCTTTATTAAAATAGCCACCCACCCTCCCCTTCCTTCCTGCCTGTCCTTCCTGATTGTTAAATACCCTGGCATATTTAATTCCCAGACGTTGTCACCCTGCAGCCAAGTTCCTGTAATGGCCACAAGATCATACGCATACATAGTTATTTGTGCGGTTAACTAGTCAATTTTGTTACGAATGCTACGTGCATTCAGATAAAGAAATTTCAAATGTGTTTTTCGACACTTACTTCCTGCTTTTTCCTTAGTTAAAACTTCACCTTTTGCTCCATACCTTCTGTCCCTTCCTGACATGCTTTCCTCTGTCTCCCTGCTCAGGTTACCAACCCCCTGCCACATTAGTTTAAATCCTCCCCAACAGCACTAGCAAACACTCCCCCCAGGACAGCGGTCCCGCACCTGCCCAGGTGCAGACCGTCCGGTTTGTACTGGTCACACCTCCCCCAGAACCGGTTCCAATGACACAGGAATTTGAATCCCTCCCCCTTGCACCATACCTCTAGCCACGTATTCATTTGAAATATCCTTCTATTTCGACTCTGACTAGCACGTGGCACTGGTAGCAATCCTGAGAATACTAACTTTGAGGTCCTATTTTTTTATTTAGTTCCTAACTCCCGATATTCTGCTTTTAGGACCTCATCCCCTTTTTTACCGATATCGTTGTTGCCTATGTGCACCACGACAGCTGTAATGTTACAGTAGAGTCAACAGCAGTAATTGAAGAGTAGACTCACCACCAGTAATGTTAGAGTAGGGTTAGCACAATTAATGTTAGAGTAGGGTCATCAACAGTAATGATAGACTAGAGTCACCACCAGCAATGTTAGAGTAGACTCACCACCAGTAATGTTAGATTCGACTCACCACCAGTAATATTAGAGTAGGATCCCCACCAGTAATGTTAGGGTAGCCTGACCACCAGTAATGTTAGAGTGGTCTCACCAACAGTAATGTTAGAGAAGATTCACCACCAGTAATGTTAGAGTAGAGTCACCACCAGTAATTGTAGAGTAGACTCAACACCAGTAATGTTAGTGTAGGGTCACCACCAGTAATATTAGAGTATACTCACAACCAGTAATGTTAGAGTAGAGGCATGACCAATAATGTTAGAGCAGGGTCACAACAAGTAATGTTAGAGTAGAGTCGCCAGCAGTAATGTTAGAGTAGAATTACCACCAGTAATGTTAGTGTAGGGTCACCACCAGTAATGTTTCAGTAGAGTCACAAGCAGTAATGTTAGATTAGATTAACCAACAGTAATGTTAGTGTAGACTCACCACCAGTAATGTTAGAGTAGGGTCACCACAAGTAATGTTAGTGTAGGGTAACAACAAGAAATGTTAGAGTAGAGTCACAAGCAGTATTGTTAGATTAGAGTAACCAACAGTAATGTTAGTGTAGACACACCACCAGTAATGTTCGAGTAGATTCACCACCAGTAATGTTAGAGTAGGGTCAACACCAGTAATGTTACCATAGAGTCACCACCAGTAATGGTAGAGTAGACTCACCACCAGTAATGTTAGAATAGGGTAACCAGCAGTAATGTTAGAGTAGAGTCACCACCAGTAATGATAGAGTAGACTCACCAGCAGAAAAGTTAGAGTACGTTAACCACCTGTAATGATAGAGTAGAATAAACACCAGAAATTGTAGAGTAGACTTACCACCAGTAATGATAGAGTTCGGTCACCACCAGAAATGTTAGAGTAGATTCACCAACAGTAATGTTAGAGTAGACTCATCATCAGTAATGTTAGAGTAGACTCACCACCAGTAATGTTATAGTAGGGTCACCATCAGTAATTTTATAGTAGACTCAACACCAGTAATGTTATAGTAGGGTTACCACCAATACTGTTAGAGTAGGGTCACCACCAGTGATGTTAGAATAGAGTCACCACCAGCAATGTTAGAGTAGAGTCACCACCAGTAATGTTAGATTAGGGTCACAACCTGTAATGTTAGAGTAGACACAACACCAGTAATGTTAGAGTAGGGTCGCCACCAGTAATGTTAGAGTAGACTGACCACCAGTAATGTTAGAGTAGGGTCACAACCAGTAATGTTAGAGTAGACTGACAACCAGTAATGTTAGAGTAGGTTTAGCACTATTAATGTTAGAGTAGGGTCATCACCCGTAATGATAGAGTAGACTCATCATCAGTAATGTTAGAGTAAACTCAACACCATAAAATGTTAGAGTAGACTCACCACCAGTAATGTTAGAATAAGGTCACCACCAGTAATGTTAGAGTAGAGTCACACGCAGTAATGTTAGAGTAGAGTTAACACCAGTAATGTTAGAGTAGACTCACCACCAGTAATGTTAGAGGAGACTCACCACCAGTAATGTTAGAGTAGGGACACCACCAATAATGTTAGAGTAGACTGACCACCAGTAATGTTAGAGTAGTGTCACAACCAGTAATGTTAGAGTAGACTGACAACCAGTAATGTTAGAGTAGGTTTAGCACTATTAATGTTAGAGTAGGGTCATCACCAGTAATGATAGAGTAGAGTCACCACTAGTAATGTTAGAGTAGACTCACCACCAGTAATATCAGAGTAGGATATCCACCAGCAATGTTAGATTAGACGGACCACCAGTAATGTTAGAGTGGACTCACCACCAGTAATGTTAGAGTAGACTCACCACCAGTAATGTTCGAGTAGATTCACCACCAGTAATGGTAGAGTAGACTCACCACCAGTAATGTTAGAATAGGGTAACCAGCAGTAATGTTAGAGTAGAGTCACCACCAGTAATGATAGAGTAGACTCACCAGCAGAAAAGTTAGAGTACGTTAACCACCAGTAATGATAGAGTAGAGTCAACACCAGAAATTGTAGAGTAGACTTACCACCAGTAATGATAGAGTTCGGTCACCACCAGAAATGTTAGAGTAGATTCACCAACAGTAATGTTAGAGTAGACTCATCATCAGTAATGTTAGAGTAGACTCACCACCAGTAATGTTATAGTAGGATCACCATCAGTAATTTTATAGTAGACTCAACACCAGTAATGTTATAGTAGGGTCACCACCAGTACTGTTAGAGTAGGGTCACCACCAGTGATGTTAGAGTAGAGTCACCACCAGCAATGTTAGAGTAGAGTCACCACCAGTAATGTTAGATTAGGGTCACAACCTGTAATGTTAGAGGAGACTCACCACCAGTAATGTTAGAGGAGACTCACCACCAGTAATGTTAGAGTAGACTGACCACCAGTAATGTTAGAGTAGGGTCAACACCAGTCATGTTAGAGTAGACTGACAACCAGTAATGTTAGAGTAGGTTTAGCACTATTAATGTTAGAGTAGGGTCATCACCCGTAATGATAGAGTAGAGTCACCACTAGTAATGTTAGAGTAGACTCACCACCAGTAATATCAGAGTAGGATATCCACCAGTAATGTTAGATTAGACGGACCACCAGCAATGTTAGAGTGGACTCACCACCAGTAATGTTAGAGTAGACTCACCACCAGTAATGTTAGAGTAGATTCACCACCAGTAATGTTAGAGTAGGGTCACCACCAGTACTGTTAGAGATGAGTTACCACCAGTAATGTTAGAGTTGGGTCGCGACCTGTAATGTTAGAGTAGCGTCACCACCAGTAATGTTAGTGAAGACTTACCACCATTACTGTTATAGTAGACTCACCACCAGTAATTTTAGATTAGACTCACCACCAGTAATGTTAGAGTAGACTCAATACCAGTAATGTTAGAGTAGACTCACCACCAGTATTGTTAGAGTGGACTCCCCACCAGTAATGTTAGAGTAAGGTCACCACCAGTAATGTTAGAGTAGAGTTAACACCTGTAATGTTAGAGTAGACTCACCACCAGTAATGTTAGAGGAGACTCACCACCAGAAATGTTAGAGTAAGGTCACCACCATTAATGATAGAGTAGAGTTAACACCTGTAATGTTAGAGCAGGGTCGCCACCAGTAATTGTAGAGTAGACTCAACACCAGTAATGTTAGAGTAGGGTAATCACCAATACTGTTAGAGTAGGCTCACCACCAGTGTTGTTAGAGTAGAGTCACCACCAGCAATGTTAGAGTAGAGTCACCACCAGTAATGTTAGATTAGGGTCACAACCAGTAATGTTAGAGTAGACGCACACCCGTAATGTTAGAGTAGACTCACCACCAGTAATGTTACATTAGGGTCACCACCAGTTATGATAGAGTAGAGTCACCAGCAGTAATGTTAGAGTACGGTTAGCACCAGTAATGTTAGTGTAGACTCAGCAACAGTAATGTTGAGCAGAGTCAGCTCCAGCAATGTTAGAGTAGGGTCACCACCAGTAATGTTAGAGTGGACTCACCACCAGTAATGTTAGAGTAGCCTCACCACCAGTAATGTTAGAGTGGACTCACCACCAGTAATGTTAGAGCAGACTCACCACCAGTAATGTTAGAGTAGGGTAACGAGCAGTAATGTTAGAGTAGAGTCACCACCAGTAATGATAGAGTAGACTCAACAGCAGAAAAGTTAGAGTACGTTAACCACCAGTAATGATAGAGTAGAGTCAACACCAGAAATTGTAGAGTAGACATACCACCAGTAATGATAGAGTTCGGTCACCACCAGAAATGTTAGAGTAGATTCACCAACAGTAATGTTAGAGTAGACTCATCATCAGTAATGTTAGAGTAGACTCACCACCAGTAATGTTATAGTAGGATCACCATCAGTAATTTTATAGTAGACTCAACACCAGTAATGTTATAGTAGGGTTACCACCAATACTGTTAGAGTAGGGTCACCACCAGTGATGTTAGAATAGAGTCACCACCAGCAATGTTAGAGTAGAGTCACCACCAGTAATGTTAGATTAGGGTCACAACCTGTAATGTTAGAGTAGACACAACACCAGTAATGTTAGAGTAGGGTCGCCACCAGTAATGTTAGAGTAGACTGACCACCAGTAATGTTAGAGTAGGGTCACAACCAGTAATGTTAGAGTAGACTGACAACCAGTAATGTTAGAGTAGGTTTAGCACTATTAATGTTAGAGTAGGGTCATCACCCGTAATGATAGAGTAGACTCATCATCAGTAATGTTAGAGTAAACTCAACACCATAAAATGTTAGAGTAGACTCACCACCAGTAATGTTAGAATAAGGTCACCACCAGTAATGTTAGAGTAGAGTCACACGCAGTAATGTTAGAGTAGAGTTAACACCAGTAATGTTAGAGTAGACTCACCACCAGTAATGTTAGAGGAGACTCACCACCAGTAATGTTAGAGTAGGGACACCACCAATAATGTTAGAGTAGACTGACCACCAGTAATGTTAGAGTAGTGTCACAACCAGTAATGTTAGAGTAGACTGACAACCAGTAATGTTAGAGTAGGTTTAGCACTATTAATGTTAGAGTAGGGTCATCACCAGTAATGATAGAGTAGAGTCACCACTAGTAATGTTAGAGTAGACTCACCACCAGTAATATCAGAGTAGGATATCCACCAGCAATGTTAGATTAGACGGACCACCAGTAATGTTAGAGTGGACTCACCACCAGTAATGTTAGAGTAGACTCACCACCAGTAATGTTCGAGTAGATTCACCACCAGTAATGGTAGAGTAGACTCACCACCAGTAATGTTAGAATAGGGTAACCAGCAGTAATGTTAGAGTAGAGTCACCACCAGTAATGATAGAGTAGACTCACCAGCAGAAAAGTTAGAGTACGTTAACCACCAGTAATGATAGAGTAGAGTCAACACCAGAAATTGTAGAGTAGACTTACCACCAGTAATGATAGAGTTCGGTCACCACCAGAAATGTTAGAGTAGATTCACCAACAGTAATGTTAGAGTAGACTCATCATCAGTAATGTTAGAGTAGACTCACCACCAGTAATGTTATAGTAGGATCACCATCAGTAATTTTATAGTAGACTCAACACCAGTAATGTTATAGTAGGGTCACCACCAGTACTGTTAGAGTAGGGTCACCACCAGTGATGTTAGAGTAGAGTCACCACCAGCAATGTTAGAGTAGAGTCACCACCAGTAATGTTAGATTAGGGTCACAACCTGTAATGTTAGAGGAGACTCACCACCAGTAATGTTAGAGGAGACTCACCACCAGTAATGTTAGAGTAGACTGACCACCAGTAATGTTAGAGTAGGGTCAACACCAGTCATGTTAGAGTAGACTGACAACCAGTAATGTTAGAGTAGGTTTAGCACTATTAATGTTAGAGTAGGGTCATCACCCGTAATGATAGAGTAGAGTCACCACTAGTAATGTTAGAGTAGACTCACCACCAGTAATATCAGAGTAGGATATCCACCAGTAATGTTAGATTAGACGGACCACCAGCAATGTTAGAGTGGACTCACCACCAGTAATGTTAGAGTAGACTCACCACCAGTAATGTTAGAGTAGATTCACCACCAGTAATGTTAGAGTAGGGTCACCACCAGTACTGTTAGAGATGAGTTACCACCAGTAATGTTAGAGTTGGGTCGCGACCTGTAATGTTAGAGTAGCGTCACCACCAGTAATGTTAGTGAAGACTTACCACCATTACTGTTATAGTAGACTCACCACCAGTAATTTTAGATTAGACTCACCACCAGTAATGTTAGAGTAGACTCAATACCAGTAATGTTAGAGTAGACTCACCACCAGTATTGTTAGAGTGGACTCCCCACCAGTAATGTTAGAGTAAGGTCACCACCAGTAATGTTAGAGTAGAGTTAACACCTGTAATGTTAGAGTAGACTCACCACCAGTAATGTTAGAGGAGACTCACCACCAGAAATGTTAGAGTAAGGTCACCACCATTAATGATAGAGTAGAGTTAACACCTGTAATGTTAGAGCAGGGTCGCCACCAGTAATTGTAGAGTAGACTCAACACCAGTAATGTTAGAGTAGGGTAATCACCAATACTGTTAGAGTAGGCTCACCACCAGTGTTGTTAGAGTAGAGTCACCACCAGCAATGTTAGAGTAGAGTCACCACCAGTAATGTTAGATTAGGGTCACAACCAGTAATGTTAGAGTAGACGCACACCCGTAATGTTAGAGTAGACTCACCACCAGTAATGTTACATTAGGGTCACCACCAGTTATGATAGAGTAGAGTCACCAGCAGTAATGTTAGAGTACGGTTAGCACCAGTAATGTTAGTGTAGACTCAGCAACAGTAATGTTGAGCAGAGTCAGCTCCAGCAATGTTAGAGTAGGGTCACCACCAGTAATGTTAGAGTGGACTCACCACCAGTAATGTTAGAGTAGCCTCACCACCAGTAATGTTAGAGTAGACTCACCACCAGTAATGTTAGAGCAGACTCACCACCAGTAATGTTAGAGTAGGGTAACGAGCAGTAATGTTAGAGTAGAGTCACCACCAGTAATGATAGAGTAGACTCAACAGCAGAAAAGTTAGAGTACGTTAACCACCAGTAATGATAGAGTAGAGTCAACACCAGAAATTGTAGAGTAGACTTACCACCAGTAATGATAGAGTTCGGTCACCACCAGAAATGTTAGAGTAGATTCACCAACAGTAATGTTAGAGTAGACTCATCATCAGTAATGTTAGAGTAGACTCACCACCAGTAATGTTATAGTAGGATCACCATCAGTAATTTTATAGTAGACTCAACATCAGTAATGTTATAGTAGGGTCACCACCAATACTGTTAGAGTAGGGTCAACACCAGTGATGTTGGAGTAGAGTCACCAGCAGCAATGTTAGAGTAGAGTCACCACCAGTAATGTTAGATTAGGGTCACAACCTGTAATGTTAGAGTAGACACAACACCAGTAATGTTAGAGTAGGGTCGCCACCAGTAATGTTAGAGTAGACTCATCATCAGTAATGTTAGAGTAGACTCAACACCAGAAAATGTTGGAGTAGACTCACCATCAGTAACGTTAGAATAAGGTCACCACCAGTAATGTTAGAGTAGAGTCACAAGCAGTAATGTTAGAGTAGACTGACAACCAGTAATGTCAGAGTAGGGTCATCAACAGTAATGATAGAGTAGAGTCACCACTAGTAATGTTAGAGTAGACTCACCACCAGTAATGTTAGTGTAGACTCATCACTAGTAATATCAGAGTAGGATATCCACCAGTAATGTTAGATTAGACGGACCACCAGTAATGTTAGAGTGGACTCACCACCAGTAATGTTACATAGAAACATAGAAACATAGAATCTAGGAGCAGGAGTAGGCCATTCGGCCCGTCGAGCCTGCTCCGCCATTCAATACGATCATGGCTGATCATCCAAATCCAGTACCCTGTCCCTGCTTTAATCCCCACAGTACACATATCCCACCCTACCCCCGTAACCCCACGTATTTAATTCCCCCTAACATATCCCATCCTATCCCCATAACCCCACATATTTAATCCCCCCTAACACTAAGGGTCAATTTATCATAGCCAAATCAACCTAACCCACACATTTTTGGACTGTGGGAGGAAACCGGAGCACCCGGAGGAAACCCACGCAGACACGGGGAGAATGTGCAAACTCCACACAGACAGTCACCCGAGGTCAGATTCGAACCCGGGTCTCTGGCGCTGTGAGGCACCAGTGCTAACCACTATGCCACCGTGTTGCCCCACCAGTAATGTTAGAGTAGACTCACCACCAGTAATGTTAGAGTAGATTCACCACCAGTAATGTTAGAGTAGGGTCACCACCAGTACTGTTAGAGATGAGTTACCTCCAGTAATGTTAGAGTTGGGTCGCCACCTGTAATGTTAGCGTAGCGTCACCACCAGTAATGTTAGTGAAGACTTACCACCATTACTGTTATAGTAGACTCACCACCAGTAATTTTAGAGTAGACTCACCACCAGTAATGTTAGAGTAGACTCAATACCAGTAATGTTAGAGTAAGGTCACCACCAGTAATGTTAGAGTAGAGTTAACACCTGTAATGTTAGAGTAGACTCACCACCAGTAATGTTAGAGGAGACTCACCACCAGAAATGTTAGAGTAAGGTCACCACCATTAATGATAGAGTAGAGTTAACACCTGTAATGTTAGAGTAGGGTCGCCACCAGTAATTGTAGAGTAGACTCAACACCAGTCATGTTAGAGTAGGGTAATCACCAATACTGTTAGAGTAGGCTCACCACCAGTGTTGTTAGAGTAGAGTCACCACCAGCAATGTTAGAGTAGACTCACCACCAGTAATGTTACAGTAGGGTCACCACCAGTTATGATAGAGTAGTGCCACCAGCAGTAATGTTAGAGTAGACTCACCAACAGTAATGTTGAGCAGAGTCAGCTCCAGTAATGTTAGAGTAGGGTCACCACCAGTAATGTTAGAGTGGACTCACCACCAGTAATGTTAGAGTAGCCTCACCACCAGTAATGTTAGAGTAGACTCACCACCAGTAATGTTAGAGTAGGGTAACGAGCAGTAATGTTAGAGTAGAGTCACCACCAGTAATGATAGCGTAGACTCACCACCAGAAATGTTAGAGTACGTTAACAACCAGTATTGATAGAGTAGAGTCACCACCAGTAATTGTAGAGTAGACTTACCACCAGTAATGATAGAGTTCGGTCACCACCAGAAATGTTAGAGTAGAGTCACTAACAGCAATGTTAGAGTAGACCCATCATCATTAATATTAGAGTAGATTCAAGACCAGTAATGTTAGAGTAGGGTCGCCACCAGTAATTGTAGAGTAGACTCAACACCAGTAATATTAGAGTAGGGTCACCACCAATACTGTTAGAGTAGGGTTACCACCAGTGTTGTTAGAGTAGAGTCACCACAAGCAATGTTAGAGTAGAGTCACCACCAGTAATGTTAGATTAGGGTCACACCCAGTAACGTTAGAGTAGACTCACCACCAATAAAGTTAGAGTAGGGTCGCCACCAGTACTGTTAGAGTAGACTCATCATCATTAATGTTAGAGTAGACTCACCACCAGTAATTTTAGAGTAGGGTCGCCAACAGTAATCTTAGAGTAGACTATCAAAGAGTAATGTTAGAGCAGACTCACAAACAATAATGTTAGAGTAGGGTCACCGCCAGTAATTGTCGAGTAGACTCAACACCAGTAATGTTAGAGTAGGGTCACCACCAGTAATGTTAGAGTAGACTCACCACCAGTAATGTTAGAATAAGCTCACCACCAGTAATGTTAGAGTAGAGTCACCAGCAGTAATGTAAGAGAAGAGTCACCACCAGTAATGATAGAGTAGAGTCACCACCAGTAATGATAGAGCAGTTTCACCTCCAGTAATGTTAGAGTAGAGTCACCAGCAGTAATGTTAGAGTACGGTTAGCACCAGTAATGTTAGTGTAGACTCAGCAACAGTAATGTTGAGCAGAGTCAGCTCCAGTAATGTTAGAGTAGGGTCACCACCAGTAATGTTAGAGTGGACTCACCACCAGTAATGTTAGAGTAGCCTCACCACCAGTAATGTTAGAGTAGCCTCACCACCAGTAATGTTAGAGCAGACTCACCACCAGTAATGTTAGAGTGGGGTAACGAGCAGTAATGTTAGAGTAGAGTCACCACCAGTAATGATAGAGTAGACTCACCAGCAGAAAAGTTAGAGTACGTTAACCACCAGTAATGATAGAGTAGAGTCAACACCAGAAATTGTAGAGTAGACTTACCACCAGTAATGATAGAGTTCGGTCACCACCAGAAATGTTAGAGTAGATTCACCAACAGTAATGTTAGAGTAGACTCATCATCAGTAATGTTAGAGTAGACTCACCACCAGTAATGTTATAGTAGGATCACCATCAGTAATTTTATAGTAGACTCAACATCAGTAATGTTATAGTAGGGTCACCACCAATACTGTTAGAGTAGGGTCAACACCAGTGATGTTGGAGTAGAGTCACCAGCAGCAATGTTAGAGTAGAGTCACCACCAGTAATGTTAGATTAGGGTCACAACCTGTAATGTTAGAGTAGACACAACACCAGTAATGTTAGAGTAGGGTCGCCACCAGTAATGTTAGAGTAGACTCATCATCAGTAATGTTAGAGTAGACTCAACACCAGAAAATGTTGGAGTAGACTCACCATCAGTAACGTTAGAATAAGGTCACCACCAGTAATGTTAGAGTAGAGTCACAAGCAGTAATGTTAGAGTAGACTGACAACCAGTAATGTCAGAGTAGGGTCATCAACAGTAATGATAGAGTAGAGTCACCACTAGTAATGTTAGAGTAGACTCACCACCAGTAATGTTAGTGTAGACTCATCACTAGTAATATCAGAGTAGGATATCCACCAGTAATGTTAGATTAGACGGACCACCAGTAATGTTAGAGTGGACTCACCACCAGTAATGTTAGAGTAGACTCACCACCAGTAATGTTAGAGTAGATTCACCACCAGTAATGTTAGAGTAGGGTCACCACCAGTACTGTTAGAGATGAGTTACCTCCAGTAATGTTAGAGTTGGGTCGCCACCTGTAATGTTAGCGTAGCGTCACCACCAGTAATGTTAGTGAAGACTTACCACCATTACTGTTATAGTAGACTCACCACCAGTAATTTTAGAGTAGACTCACCACCAGTAATGTTAGAGTAGACTCAATACCAGTAATGTTAGAGTAGACTCACCACCAGTATTGTTAGAGTGGACACCCCACCAGTAATGTTAGAGTAAGGTCACCACCAGTAATGTTAGAGTAGAGTTAACACCTGTAATGTTAGAGTAGACTCACCACCAGTAATGTTAGAGGAGACTCACCACCAGAAATGTTAGAGTAAGGTCACCACCATTAATGATAGAGTAGAGTTAACACCTGTAATGTTAGAGTAGGGTCGCCACCAGTAATTGTAGAGTAGACTCAACACCAGTCATGTTAGAGTAGGGTAATCACCAATACTGTTAGAGTAGGCTCACCACCAGTGTTGTTAGAGTAGAGTCACCACCAGCAATGTTAGAGTAGACTCACCACCAGTAATGTTACAGTAGGGTCACCACCAGTTATGATAGAGTAGTGCCACCAGCAGTAATGTTAGAGTAGACTCACCAACAGTAATGTTGAGCAGAGTCAGCTCCAGTAATGTTAGAGTAGGGTCACCACCAGTAATGTTAGAGTGGACTCACCACCAGTAATGTTAGAGTAGCCTCACCACCAGTAATGTTAGAGTAGACTCACCACCAGTAATGTTAGAGTAGGGTAACGAGCAGTAATGTTAGAGTAGAGTCACCACCAGTAATGATAGCGTAGACTCACCACCAGAAATGTTAGAGTACGTTAACAACCAGTATTGATAGAGTAGAGTCACCACCAGTAATTGTAGAGTAGACTTACCACCAGTAATGATGGAGTTCGGTCACCACCAGAAATGTTAGAGTAGAGTCACTAACAGCAATGTTAGAGTAGACCCATCATCATTAATATTAGAGTAGATTCAAGACCAGTAATGTTAGAGTAGGGTCGCCACCAGTAATTGTAGAGTAGACTCAACACCAGTAATATTAGAGTAGGGTCACCACCAATACTGTTAGAGTAGGGTTACCACCAGTGTTGTTAGAGTAGAGTCACCACAAGCAATGTTAGAGTAGAGTCACCACCAGTAATGTTAGATTAGGGTCACACCCAGTAACGTTAGAGTAGACTCACCACCAATAAAGTTAGAGTAGGGTCGCCACCAGTACTGTTAGAGTAGACTCATCATCATTAATGTTAGAGTAGACTCACCACCAGTAATTTTAGAGTAGGGTCGCCAACAGTAATCTTAGAGTAGACTATCAAAGAGTAATGTTAGAGCAGACTCACAAACAATAATGTTAGAGTAGGGTCACCGCCAGTAATTGTCGAGTAGACTCAACACCAGTAACGTTAGAGTAGGGTCACCACCAGTAATGTTAGAGTAGACTCACCACCAGTAATGTTAGAATAAGCTCACCACCAGTAATGTTAGAGTAGAGTCACCAGCAGTAATGTAAGAGAAGAGTCACCACCAGTAATGATAGAGTAGTTTCACCACCAGTAATGATAGAGCAGTTTCACCTCCAGTAATGTTAGAGTAGAGTCACCTCCAGTAATGTTGGAGTAGACTCATCATCAGTAATATTAGAGTAGATCCAAGACCAGTAATGTTAGAGTAGGGTCGCCACCAGTAATTGTAGAGTAGACTCAACACCAGTAATGTTAGAGTAGGGTCGCCACCAGTAATGTTAGAGTAGACTCACCACCAGTAATGTTAGAGTAGGGTGACCACCAGTAATTGTCGAGTAGACACAACACCAGTAATGTTAGTGTAGAGTCACCACCAGTAATGTTAGAGTAGACTCACCACCAGTAATGTTAGAGTAGAGTCACCAGCAGTAATGTAAGAGTAGAGTTAACACCAGTAATGTTAGAGTAGACTCACCATCAGTAATGTTAGAGTAGGGTCACCACCATTAATATAAGAGTAGAGTTACCACCAGTAATTGTAGAGTAGACTCACCACCAGTAATGTTAGTGTAGGATCACCACCAATAATATTAGGGTATACTCTCCACCAGTAATGTTAGAGTAGACTCATCATCAGTAATATTAGAGTAGATCCAAGACCAGTAATGTTAGAGTAGGGTCGCCACCAGTAATTGTAGAGTAGACTCAACACCAGTAATGTTAGAGCAGGGTCACCACCAGTAATGATACAGTAGACTGACCACCAGTAATGTTAGAGTAGACTGACAACCAGTAATGTTAGAGTAGGTTTAGCACTATTAATGTCAGAGTAGGGTCATCAACAGTAATGATAGAGTAGAGTCACCACTAGTAATGTTAGAGTAAACTCACCACCAGTAATGTTAGTGTAGACTCATCACTAGTAATATCAGTGTAGGATATCCACCAGTAATGTTAGATTAGAAGGACCACCAGTAATGTTAGAGTGGACTCACCACCAGTAATGTTAGAGTAGACTCACCACCAGCAATGTTAGAGTAGGGTCACCACCAGTAACGTTAGAGTAGACTCACCAGCAGTACTGTTAGAGATGAGTTACCACCAGTAATGTTAGAGTAGAGTCGCCACCATTAATGACAGAGTAGAGTCAGCACCAGTAATGTTAGTGAAGATTTACCACCATTACTGTTATAGTAGACTCACCACCAGTAATTTTAGAGTAGACTCACAACCAGTAAAGTTAGAGTAGACTTACCAGCAGTATTTTTACAGTAGACTCAGCACCAGTAATGATAGTTTAGGATCCGCACCAGTAATGTTACTGTAATCTGACCACCAGTAATGTTAGAGTAGACTCACCATCAGTAATGTTAGAGTAGGGTCACCACCAGTAATGTTAGAGTAGACTGACCACCAGTAATGTCAGAGTGGACTCACAACCAGTAATGTTAGAGCAGGGTCGCCACCAGTAAAGTTAGTGTAGATTCACCACCAGTAATGTTAGAGTAGGGTCGCCACCAGTAATGTTAGTGTAGACTCACCACCAGTAATGTTAGAGCAGTCTCACCACCAGTAATGTTAGAGTAGTGTCGCCAACAGTAATGTTAGAGTGGACTCACGCACAGTAATGTTAGAGTAGACTCACGACCAGTAATGATAGAGCAGGGTCACCACCAGTAATTGTCGAGTAGACTCAACACCAGTAATGTTAGAGTAGGGTCACCACCAGTAATGTTAGAGTAGACTCACCACCAGTAATGTTAGACTAGACTCACCACCAGTAATGTTAGAATAAGCTCACCACCAGTAATGTTAGAGTAGAGTCACCAGCAGTAATGTTAGAGTAGAGTCACCACCAGTAATGTTAGAGTAGAGTCACCACCAGTAATGTTAGAGCAGTGTCACCACCAGTAATTTAAGAGTAGTGTCACCTCCAATAATGTTAGAGTAGATTCACCAACAGTAATGTTAGAGTAGAGTCACCACCAGTAATGATAGAATAGGTTCACCACCAGTAATGTTAGAGTAGGGTCACCACCAGTAATGTTAGAGTAGAGTCACCACCAGTATGTTAGAGTAGACTCACCATCAGTAATGTTAGAGTAGGGTCACCACCAGTAATGTTAGTGTAGGATCACCACCAATAATATTAGAGTATACTCACCACCAGTAATGTTAGAGTAGAGGCACTACCAGTAATGTTATAGTTAGGTCACCAGCAGTAATGTTAGAGTAGAGTAACCAACAGTAATGTTAGTGTAGACTCACCACCAGTAATGTTAGAGTAGATTTACCACCAGTAATGTTAGATTAGGGTCACCACCAGTAATGTTACCGTAGAGTCACCACCATTAATGGTAGAGTAGACTCACCACCAGAAATGTTAGAGAACGTTATCCACCAGTAATGATAGAGTTGAGTCACCACCAGTAATTGTAGAGTGGGGTCACCACCAGTAATGTTAGAGTAGAGTCACCAACAGTTATGTTAGTTTAGGGTCACCAGCAATAATGTTAGAGCAGGATCACCACCAATACTGTTAGTGTAGGGTCACTACCAGTATTGTTAGAGTAGAGTCTCCACCAGCAATGTTAGAGTAGAGTCACCACCAGTAATGTTAGATTAGGATCACCACCTGTAATGTTACAGTAGACTCACCACCAGTAATGTTAGAATAAGCTCACCACCAGTAATGTTAGAGTAGACTCACCACCAGTAATGTTAGAGGAGACTCACCACCAGTAATGTTAGAGTAGGATCCCCACCAGTAATGTTAGTGTAATCTGATCACCAGTAATGTTAGAGTAGACACACCACCAGTAATGTTAAACTAGGGTCACCAGCAGTAATGTTAGAGTAGGGTTAGCACTATTAATGTTAGAGTAGGGTCATCACCAGTAATGATAGAGAAGAGTCACCAACAGAAATGTTAGAGGAGACTCACCACCAGTAATGTTAGATTCGACTCACCACCAGTAATATTAGAGTAGGATCCCCACCAGTAATGTTAGAGTAGTCGGAAAACTAGTAATGTTAGAGTAGTGTCGCCAACAGTAATGTTAGAGTAGACTCACAAACAGTAATGTTAGAGTGGACTCACCTCCAGTAATGTTAGAGTAGTGTCACCTCCAGTAATGTTAGAGTAGGGTCACCACCAGTACTGTTAGAGATGAGTTTCCACCAGTAATGTTAGAGCAGTGTCGCCACCAGTAATGTTAGAGTAGAGTCGCCACCAGTAATGTTAGAGTAGACTCACCACCAGTAATGTTAGAGTAGAGTCGCCACCAGTAATGTTAGAGTAGACTCACCACCAGTAATGTTAGGGTAGGGTTACCACCAGTAATGATAGAGTAGAGTCACCAGCAGTAATGTTCGATTAGAGTTAGCAGCAGTAATGTTAGAGTAGACTCACCACCAGTAATGTTAGAGTAGACTCACCACCAGTAATGTTAGAGGAACCAGTAATGCTAGGGTAGGATCCCATCCAGTAATGTTAGTGTAATCTGACCACCAGTAATGTTAGAGTAGAGGCACGACCATTAATGTTAGAGTAGACTCAACACAAGTAATGTTAGAGTAGACTCACCACCAGTACGGTTAGAGTAGACTCACCACCAGTAATGTTAGAGTAGACTCACCACCAGTAATTTTAGAATAATCTCACCACCAGCAATGTTAGAGTAGAGTCACCAGCAGTAATGTTAGAGTAGAGTTAACATCAGTAATGTTAGAGTAGACTCACCACCAGTAATGTTAGATTCGACTCACCACCAGTAATATTATATTAGGTTCCCCACCAGTAATGTTAGAGTAGTCGGAAAACCAGTATTGTTAGAGTGGACTCACCACCAGTAATGTTCGAGTAGTGTCACCTCCAGTAATGTTAGAGTAGGGTCACCACCAGTACTGTTAGAGATGAGGACACCAGTAATGTTAGATCAGTGTCGCCACCAGTAATGTTAGAGTAGGGTCGCCACCAGTAATGTTAGATCAGTGTCGCCACCAGTACTGTTATAGTTGACTCACCAACAGTAATTTTTGAGTAGACACACCACCAGTAATGTTAGAGTAGACTCACCACCAGTAATGTTAGAGTAGACTCAACACAAGTAATGTTAGAGTAGACTCACCACCAGAAATGTTAGAGTAGAGTCACCACCAGTAATGATAGAGTTCGGACAACACCAGAAATGTGAGATTAGAGTCACCAAGAGTTATGTTAGTTTAGGTTCACAACGAATTATTTTAGAGTAGGGTCAGCACCAATACTGCTAGAGTAGGGTCGCCACCAGTAATGTTAGTGTAATTTGATCACCAGTAATGTTAGAGTAGACACACCACCAGTAATGTTAGAGTAGGGTCACCAGCAGTAATGTTAGAGTAGGGTTAGCACTATTAATGTTAGAGTAGGGTCATCACCAGTAATGATAGAGAAGAGTCACCAACAGTAATGTTAGAGTAGACTCACCACCAGTAATGTTAGATTCGACTCACCACCAGTAATATTAGAGTAGGATCCCCACCAGTAATGTTAGTGTAGTCGGAAAACTAGTAATGTTAGAGTAGTGTCACCTCCAGTAATGTTAGAGTAGGGTCACCACCAGTACTGTTAGAGATGAGTTTACACCAGTAACGTTAGAGCAGTGTCGCCACAAGTAATGTTAGAGTAGGGTCACCACCAGTACTGTTAGAGATGAGTTTACACCAGTAATGTTAGAGTAGGGTCGCCACCAGTAATGTTAGAGTAGAGTCACCACCAGTAATGTTAGTGAAGACTTACCACAAGTACTGTTATATTAGACTCACCAACAGTAATGTTAGAGTAGGGTTACCACCAGTAATGCTAGAGTAGAGTCACCAGCAGTAATGTTCGATTAGAGTTAGCAGCAGTAATGTTAGAGTAGACTCACCACCAGTAATGTTAGAGGAGACTCACCACCAGTAATGTTAGGGTAGGATCCCCACCAGTAATGTTAGTGTAATCTGACCACCAATAATGTTAGAGTAGAGGCACGACCATTAGTGTTCGAGTAGACTCAACACAAGTAATGTTAGAGTAGCCTCACCACCAGTAATGTTAGAGTAGACTCACCACCAGTAATGTTAGAGTAGCCTCCACACCAGAACTGTTAGAGTAGACTCACCACCAGTAATGTTAAAGTTGGATAACCACCAATAATGTTAGAGTAGACACACCACCAGTAATAGAATAAACTCACCACCAGTAATGTTAGAGTAGAGTCACCAGCAGTAATGTTAGAGTAGAGTTAACATCAGTAATGTTAGAGTAGACTCACCATCAGTAATGTTAGAGTAGACTCACCAACAGTAATGTTAGATTCGACACACCACCAGTAATATTATAGTAGGTTCCCCACCAGTAATGTTAGAGTAGTCGGAAAACCAGTATTGTTAGAGTGGACTCACCACCAGTAATGTTCGTGTAGTGTCACCTCCAGTAATGTTAGAGTAGGGTCACCACCAGTACTGTTAGAGATGAGGACACCAGTAATGTTAGATCAGTGTCGCCATCAGTAATGTTAGAGTAGAGTCACCACCAGTAATGTTAGTGAAGACTCACCATCAGTAATGTTAGAGTAGACTCATCACCAGTAATGTTAGAGTAGGGTTATCACCAGTAATGTTAGAGTAGAGTCACCAGCATTAATGTTCGATTAGAGTTAGCACCAGTAATGTTAGAGTAGACTCACCATCAGTAATGTTAGAGTAGACTCACCAACAGTAATGTTAGATTCGACACACCACCAGTAATATTATAGTAGGTTCCCCACCAGTAATGTTAGAGTAGTCGGAAAACCAGTATTGTTAGAGTGGACTCACCACCAGTAATGTTCGTGTAGTGTCACCTCCAGTAATGTTAGAGATGAGGACACCAGTAATGTTAGATCAGTGTCGCCATCAGTAATGTTAGAGTAGAGTCACCACCAGTAATGTTAGTGAAGACTCACCATCAGTAATGTTAGAGTAGAGTCACCACCAGTAATGTTAGAGTAGACTCACCACCAGTAATGTTAGAGTAGACTCACCACCAGTAATGTTAGAGTAGACTCACCACCAGTAATGTTAGAGTAGGGTTACCACCAGTAATGATAGAGTAGAGTCACCAGCAGTAATGTTCGATTAGAGTTAGCAGCAGTAATGTTAGAGGAGACTCACCACCAGTAATGCTAGGGTAGGATCCCATCCAGTAATGTTAGTGTAATCTGACCACCAGTAATGTTAGAGGAGGATCCCCACCAGTAATGTTAGTGTAATCTGACCAACAGTAATGTTAGAGTAGAGGCACGACCATTAATGTTAGAGTCGACTCAATACAAGTAATGTTAGAGTTGACTCACCACCAGAAATGTTAGAGTAGAGTCACCACCAGTTATTGTAGAGTAGACTTACCACCATTAATGATAGAGTTCGGTCACCACCAGAAATGTTAGATTAGAGTCACCAAGATTATGTTAGTTTAGGTTCACCAGCAATTATGTTAGAGTAGGGTCACCACCAATACTGCTAGAGTAGGGTCGCCACCAGTGTTGTTAGAGTATAGTCACCACCAGTAATGTTAGATTAGGGTCACACCCATAAAAGTTAGAGTAGACTCACCACCAGTAATGTTAGAGTAGGGTCACCACCAGTAATGTTAGAGTAGACTCACCACCAGTAATGTTAGAGTAGAGTCACCAGCATTAATGTTGTAGTAGAGTTAACACCAGTAATGTTAGAGTAGACTCACCACCAGTAATGTTAGAGGAGACTCAACCATCAGTAATGTTAGAGTAGGATCCCCACCAGTAATGTTAGTGTAATCTGACCACCAGTAATGTTAGAGTAGACTCACCACCAGTAATATTAGAGTAGGGTCACCACCAGTAATATTAGAGTAGGGTCACCACCAGTAATGTTAGAGCAGACTGACCACCAGTAATGTCAGAGTGGACTCACCACCAGTAATATTAGAGTAGACTCACCACCAGTAATGTTAGAGTAGACTCACCACCAGTAATATTAGAGTAGACTCACCACCAGTAATGTTAGAGTGGACTCACCACCAGTAATGTTAGAGTAGACTCACCACCAGTAATGTTAGAGTGGACTCACCACCAGTAATGTTAGAGCAGACTGACCACCAGTAATGTTAGAGTGGGGTCACCACCAGTAATGTTAGAGCAGACTGACCACCAGTAATGTTAGAGTGGACTCACCACCAGTAATGTTAGAGCAGACTGACCACCAGTAATGTTAGAGTGGACTCACCACCAGTAATGTTAGAGTAAGTTTAGCACTAATAACGTTAGAGTAGTGTCACCACCAGTAGTATTAGAGTGGACTCACCACCAGTAATATTAAAGTAGACTCACCACCAGTAATGTTAGAATAGACTCACCACCAGTAATGTTAGAATAAGCTCACCACCAGTAATGTTAGAGTAGTGTCACCACCAGTAATGTTAGAGATGTGTTACCACAGTTAATGTTAGAGTAGAGTCACCACCAGTAATGTTATGAAGATTTACCACCAGTACTGTTATAGTAGACTCACCACCAGTAATTTTAGAGTAGACTCACCACCGGTAATGTTAGAGTAGACTCACCAACAGTAATGTTAGAGTAGCCTCACCACCAGTATTGTTAGAGTAGACTCAACACCAGTAATGTTAGAGTAGGATCACCACCAGTATTGTTAGAGTAGAGTCACCAGCAGTAATGTTAGACTAGATCTAACACCTGTAATGTTAGAGTAGACTCACCACCAGTAATGTTAGAGTAGACTCACCACCAGTGATGTTAGAGGAGACTCACCACCAGTAATGTTAGAGTAGGATCCCCACCAGTAATGTTAGTGCAATCTGACCAGCAGTTATGTTAGAGTAGACTCACCACCAGTAATGTTAGAGTGGGGTCACCAGCATTAATGCTAGAGTAGGGTTAGCACTATTAATGTTAGAGTAGGTTCATCACCACTAATGATAGAGAAGAGTCACCGACAGTAATGTTAGAGTTGACACACCACCAGTAATGTTAGATTCGACTCACCACCAGTAATATTAGAGTAGGATCCCCACCAGTAATGTTAGAGTAGTCGGAAAACCAGTAATGTTAGAGTGGACTCACCTCCAGTAATGTTAGAGTAGTGTCACCTCCAGTAATGTTAAAGTAGGGTCACCACCAGTACTGTTAGAGATGAGTTTACACCAGTAATGTTAGAGTAGGGTCGCCACCAGTAATGTTAGAGTAGTGTCACCACCAGTAATGTTAGAGTAGAATCACCACCCGTAATGTTAGATTAGGGTCACACACAGTAAAGTTAGAGTAGGGTCGCCACCAGTAATGTTAGATTAGACACACAACCAGTAATGTTAGAGTAGACTCACCACCAGTAATGTTAGAGTAGACTCACCTCCAGTAATGTTAGAATAAGCTCACCACCAGTAATGTTAGAGTAGAGTCACCAGCAGTAATGTTAGAGTAGAGTTAACACCAGTAATGTTAGAGTAGACTCACCACCAGTACTGTTAGAGGAGACTCACCATCAGTAATGTTAGAGTAGGATCCCCACCAGTAATGTTAGAGTAGGGTCACCACTATAATGTTAGAGTAGGTTTAGCACTAATAACGTTAGAGTAGACTCACCACCAGTAATGTTAGAGTAGCCTCACCACCAGTATTGTTAGAGTAGGTTCACCACCAGTTATGTTAGAGTAGACTCACCACCAGTATTGTTAGAGTAGAGTCACCAGCAGTAATGTTAGACTAGATCTAACACCTGTAATGTTAGAGTAGACTCACCACCAGTAATGTTAGAGTAGGATCACCACCAGTATTGTTAGAGTAGAGTCACCAGCAGTAATGTTAGACTAGATCTAACACCTGTAATGTTAGAGTAGACTCACCACCAGTAATGTTAGAGGAGACTCACCACCAGTAATGTTAGAGTAGGATCCCCACCAGTAATGTTAGTGTAATCTGACCACCAGTTATGTTAGAGTAGACTCACAACCAGTAATGTTAGAGTGGGGTCACAAGCATTAATGTTAGAGTAGGGTTAGCACTATTAATGTTAGAGTAGGTTCATCACCAGTAATGATAGAGAAGAGTCACCGACAGTAATGTTAGAGTAGACTCAACACCAGTAATGTTAGATTCGACTCACCACCAGTAATATTAGAGTAGGATCCCCACCAGTAATGTTAGAGTAGTCGGAAAACCAGTAATGTTAGTGTGGACTCACCTCCAGTAATGTTAGAGATGAGTTTACACCAGTAATGTTAGAGTAGGGTCGCCACCAGTAATGTTAGAGTAGAGTCACCACCAGTAATGTTAGTGAAGACTTACCACAAGTACTGTTATATTAGACTCACCAACAGTAATTTTAGAGTTGACTCACCACCAGTAATGTTAGAGTAGACTCACCACCAGTAATGTTAGAGTAGACTCACCACCAGTAATGTTAGAGTAGACTCACCACCAGTAATGTTAGAGTTGGGTTACCACCAGTAATGTTAGAGTAGAGTTAACACCAGTAATGTTAGAGTAGACTCACCACCAGTAATGATAGAGTAGACGCAGCACCAGTAATGTTAGGGTAGGATCCCCTCCAGTAATGTTAGTGTAATCTGACCACCAGTAATTTTTGAGTAGACTCACCACCAGTAATGTTAGAGAAGACGCACCACCAGTAATGGAAGAGGAGGTCAGCACCAGTAATGTTAGGATAGACTGACCACCAGTAATGTTAGAGTGGACTCACCACCAGTAATGTTAGATAAGACTCAGCACCAAAATGTTACAGTAGTGTCATCAGCAGTATTGTTCGAGTAGACTGACCAACAGGAATGTTAGAGTGGACTCACCACCAGTAATGGTAGAGCAGACTCACCACCAGTAATGTTAGAGTAGGGTAAACACTAGTAATGTTAGAGTAGGGTCACCACCACCAATGTTTGAGTAGACTCACCACCAGTAATGTTAGAGTAGGGTAAACACTAGTAATGTTAGAGTAGAGTTAACACCAGTAATGTTAGAGTAGACTCACCACCAGTAATGATAGAGTAGACGCAGCACCAGTTATGATAGTTTAGGGTCACCACCAATAATGTTAGAGTACGGTCACCACCAGTAATCTTAGATTTGGGTCACCTCCATTAACGTTAGCGTAGAGTCGCCACCATTTATTGTATAGTAGACTCACCACCAGTAATGTTAGAGTAGGGTAAGCACCAGTAATGTCAGAAGAGTGTTACCACCAGTAATGTTAAAGTAGATTCACCACCAGTAATTGTAGAGTAGACTTACAACCAGTAATGCTGGAGTTGGGTCACCACCATAATGTTAGAGAAGAGTCACTTCCAGTTATTTTACTTTAGGGTCAATACCAATAATGGTAGAGTAGGGTCACCACCAATAATGTTAGAGTAGGGTCACCACCAATCATGTTAGAGATGTGTTACCACAAGTAATGTTAGAGTAGAGTCACCACCAGTAATGTTATGAAGATTTACCACCAGTACTGTTATAGTAGACTCATCACCAGTAATTTTAGAGTAGACTCACCACCGGTAATGTTAGAGTAGACTCACCAACAGTAATGTTAGAGTAGCCTCACCACCAGTATTGTTAGTGTAGACTCAACACCAGTAATGTTAGAGTAGGATCACCACCAGTATTGTTAGAGTAGCCTCACCACAAGTATTGTTAGAGTAGACTCACCACCAGTAATGTTAGATTAGGATCACCACCAGTATTGTTAGAGTAGAGTCACCAGCAGTAATGTTAGACTAGATCTAACACCTGTAATGTTAGAGTAGACTCACCACCAGTAATGTTAGAGGAGACTCACCACCAGTTATGTTAGAGGAGACTCACCACCAGTAATGTTAGAGTAGGATCCCCACCAGTAATGTTAGTGTAATCTGACCACCAGTTATGTTAGAGTAGACTCACCACCAGTAATGTTAGAGTGGGGTCACCAGCATTAATGTTAGAGTAGGGTTAGCACTATTAAAGTTAGAGTAGGTTCATCACCAGTAATGATAGAGAAGAGTCACCGACAGTAATGTTAGAGTAGACTCACCACCAGTAATGTTAGATTCGACTCACCACCAGTAACATTAGAGTAGGATCCCCACCAGTAATGTTAGAGTAGTCGGAAACCCAGTAATGTTAGAGTGGACTCACCTCCAGTAATGTTAGAGTAGTGTCACCTCCAGTAATGTTAGAGTCGGGTCACCACCAGTAATGTTAGAGTATGGTCGCCACCAGTAATGTTAGATTAGAGTCACCACCAGAAATGTTAGTGAAGACTTACCACAAGTACTGTTATATTAGACTCACCACCAGTAATGTTAGAGTAGACTCACCACCAGTAATGTTAGAGAAGACTCACCACCCGTAATGTTAGATTAGGGTCACACCCAATAAAGTTAGAGTAGACTCACCACCAGTAATGTTAGAGTAGGGTCGCCACCAGTAATGTTAGAGTAGACACACAACCAGTAATGTTAGAGTAGACTCACCACCAGTAATGTTAGAGTAGGGTCACCACCAGTAATGTTAGAGTAGACTCACCACCAGTAATGTTAGAGTAGACTCACCTCCAGTAATGTTAGAATAAGCTCACCAGCAGTAATGTTAGAGTAGAGTCACCAGCAGTAATGTTAGAGTAGAGTTAACACCAGTAATGTTAGAGTAGACTCACCACCAGTATTGTTAGAGGAGACTCACCATCAGTAATGTTAGAGTAGGATCCCCACCAGTAATGTTAGTGTAATCTGACCACCAGTAATGTTAGAGTAGACTCACCACCAGTAATATTAGAGTAGGGTCACCACCAGTAATGTCAGAGTGGACTCACCACCAGTAATGTCAGAGCAGACTCACCAACAGTAATGTTAGAGTAGGTTTAGCACTAATAACGTTAGAGTAGGGTCATCACCAGTAATGATAGAGTAGAGTCACCACTAATAATGTTAGAGTAGACTCACCACCAGTAATGTTAGAGTCGACTCACCACCAATAATATTAGAGTAGGATTTCCACCAGTAATGTAAGATTAGACGGACCACCAGTAATGTTAGAGTGGACTCTCCACCAGTAATGTTAGAGTAGTGTCACCACCAGTAATGTTATGAAGATTTACCACCAGTACTGTTATAGTAGACTCACCACCAGTATTGTTAGAGTAGACTCACCACCAGTAATGTTAGAGTAGCCTCACCACCAGTATTGTTAGAGTAGGATCACCACCAGTTATGTTAGAGTAGACTCACCAACAGTAATGTTAGAGTAGCCTCACCACCAGTATTGTTAGAGTAGACTCACCACAAGTAATGTTAGAGTAGGATCACCACCAGTATTGTTAGAGTAGAGTCACCAGCAGTAATGTTAGATTAGATCTAACATCTGTAATGTTAGAGTAGACTCACCACCAGTAATGTTAGAGTAGACTCACCACCAGTAATGTTAGAGTGGGGTCACAAGCATTAATGTTAGAGTAGTGTTAGCACTATTAATGTTAGAGTAGGTTCATCACCAGTAATGATAGAGAAGTGTCACCGACAGTAATGTTAGAGTAGACTCACCACCAGTAATGTTAGATTCGACTCACCACCAGTAAAAGTAGAGTAGGATCCCCACCAGTAATGTTAGAGTAGTCGGAAAACCAGTAATGTTAGAGTGGACTTACCTCCAGTAATGTTAGAGTAGTGTCACCTCCAGTAATGTTAGAGTAGGGTCACCACCAGTACTGTTAGAGATGAGTTTACACCAGTAATGTTAGAGTACGGTCGCCACCAGTAATGTTAGAGTAGAGTCACCACCAGTAATGTTAGAGTAGACTCACCACCAGTAATGTTAGAGTTGGGTTACCACCAGTAATGTTAGAGTAGAGTCACCAGCAGTAATGTTAGCGTAGACTTACCACAAGTACTGTTATATTAGACTCACCAACAGTAATTTTAGAGTTGACTCACCACCAGTAATGTTAGAGTAGTCTCACCACCAGTGATGTTAGAGTAGACTCACCACCAGTAATGTTAGAGTAGACTCACCACCAGTAATGTTAGAGTTGGGTTACCACCAGTAATGTTAGAGTAGTGTCACCAGCAGTAATGTTCAAGTAGAGTTAGCACCAGTAATGTTAGAGTAGACTCACCACCAGTAATGTTAGAGGAGACTCACCACCAGTAATGTTAGGGTAGGATCCCCTCCAGTAATGTTAGTGTAATCTGACCACCAGTAATTTTTGAGTAGACTCACCACCAGTAATATTAGAGAAGACGCACCACCAGTAATGGAAGAGGAGGTCACCACCAGTAATGTTAGGATAGACTGACCACCAGTAATGTTAGAGTGGACTCAGCACCAGTAATGTTAGATAAGACTCAGCACCAATAATGTTACAGTAGTGTCACCAGCAGTATTGTTCGAGTAGACTGACCAACAGGAATGTTAGAGTGGACTCACCACCAGTAATGTTAGAGTAGACTCACCACCAGTAATATTAAAGTAGATTCACCAGCAGTAATGGTAGAGCAGACTCACCACCAGTAATGGTATAGCAGGGTCACCACCACCAATGTTTGAGTAGACTCACCACCAGTAATGTTAGAGTAGGGTAAACACTAGTAATGTTAGAGTAGAGTTAACACCAGTAATGTTAGAGTAGGGTAAACACTAGTAATGTTAGAGTAGGGTAAACACCAGTAATGTTAGAGTAGACTCACCACCTGTAATGATAGAGTAGACTCAGCACCAGTTAAGATAGTTTAGGGTCACCAACAATAATGTTAGAGTCGGGTCATAACCAATAATGTTAGAGTACGGTCACCACCAGTAATCTTAGATTAGGGTCACCTCCATTAACGTTAGAGTAGAGTCGCCACCATTTATTGTATAGTAGACTCACCACCAGTAATGTTAGAGTAGGGTAAGCACCAGTAATGTCAGAGGAGGGTTGCCACCAGTAATGTTAAAGTAGATTCACCACCAGAAATTGTAGAGTAGACTTACAACCAGTAATGTTAGAGTTGGGTCACCACCAGTAATGTTCGAGAAGAGTCACTACCAGTTATTTTACTTTAGGGTCAATAGCAATAATGGTAGAGTAGGGTCACCACCAATAATGTTAGAGTAGGGTCACCACCAATCATGTTAGAGTAGGGTTAGCACGATTAATGTTAGAGTAGAGTCACCACCAGTAATGTTAGAGTAGTCACCACCTGTAATGTTAGAGTAGGCTCACCTCCAGTAATGTTAGAGTAGTCACCACCTGTAATGTTAGAGTAGACTCACCACCTGTAATGTTAGAGTAGGCTCACCTCCAGTAATGTTAGAATAAGCTCACCACCAGTAATGTTAGAGTAGAGTCACCAGCAGTAATGTTAGAGTAGAGTTAACACCAGTAATGTTAGAGTAGACTCACCACCAGTATTGTTAGAGGAGACTCACCATCAGTAATGTTAGAGTAGGATCCCCACCAGTAATGTTAGTGCAATCTGACCACCAGTAATGTTAGAGTAGACTCACCACCAGTAATATTAGAGTAGGGTCACCACCAGTAATGTCAGAGTGGACTCACCACCAGTAATGTCAGAGCAGACTCACCAACAGTAATGTTAGAGTAGGTTTAGCACTAATAACGTTAGAGTAGGGTCATCACCAGTAATGATAGAGTAGAGTCACCACTAATAATGTTAGAGTAGACTCACCACCAGTAATGTTAGAGTCGACTCACCACCAATAATATTAGAGTAGGATCTCCACCAGTAATGTAAGATTAGACGGACCACCAGTAATGTTAGAGTGGACTCTCCACCAGTAATGTTAGAGTAGTGTCACCACCAGTAATGTTAGAGATGTGTTACCACAAGTAATGTTAGAGTAGAGTCACCACCAGAAATGTTATGAAGATTTACCACCAGTACTGTTATAGTAGACTCACCACCAGTAATTTTAGAGTAGACTCACCACCGGTAATGTTAGAGTAGACTCACCACCAGTAATGTTAGAGTAGCCTCACCACCAGTATTGTTAGAGTAGGATCACCACCAGTTATGTTAGAGTAGACTCACCAACAGTAATGTTAGAGTAGCCTCACCACCAGTATTGTTAGAGTAGACTCACCACCATTAATGTTAGAGTAGGATCACCACCAGTATTGTTAGAGTAGAGTCACCAGCAGTAATGTTAGACTAGATCTAACACCTGTAATGTTAGAGTAGACTCACCACCAGTAATGTTAGAGGAGACTCACCACCAGTAATGTTAGAGTAGGATCCCCACCAGTAATGTTAGTGTAATCTGACCACCAGTTATGTTAGAGTAGACTCACCACCAGTAATGTTAGAGTGGGGTCACAAGCATTAATGTTAGAGTAGTGTTAGCACTATTAATGTTAGAGTAGGTTCATCACCAGTAATGAAAGAGAAGTGTCACCGACAGTAATGTTAGAGTAGACTCACCACCAGTAATGTTAGATTCGACTCACCAACAGTAAAAGTAGAGTAGGATCCCCACCAGTAATGTTAGAGTAGTCGGAAAACCAGTAATGTTAGAGTGGACTTACCTCCAGTAATGTTTGAGTAGTGTCACCTCCAGTAATGTTAGAGTAGGGTCACCACCAGTACTGTTAGAGATGAGTTTACACCAGTAATGTTAGAGTAGGGTCGCCACCAGTAATGTTAGAGTAGAGTCACCACCAGTAATGTTATTGAAGACTTACCACAAGTACTGTTATATTAGACTCACCAACAGTAATTTTAGAGTTGACTCACCACCAGTAATGTTAGAGTAGACTCACCATCAGTAATGTTAGAGTAGACTCACCACCAGTAATGTTAGAGTAGACTCACCACCAGTAATGTTAGAGTTGGGTTACCACCAGTAATGTTAGAGTAGAGTCACCAGCAGTAATGTTCGAGTAGAGTTAGCACCAGTAATGTTAGAGTAGACACACAACCAGTAATGTTAGAGTAGACTCACCACCAGTAATGTTAGAGTAGGGTCACCACCAGTAATGTTAGAGTAGACTCACCACCAGTAATGTTAGAGTAGACTCACCTCCAGTAATGTTAGAATAAGCTCACCAGCAGTAATGTTAGAGTAGAGTCACCAGCAGTAATGTTAGAGTAGAGTTAACACCAGTAATGTTAGAGTAGACTCACCACCAGTATTGTTAGAGGAGACTCACCATCAGTAATGTTAGAGTAGGATCCCCACCAGTAATGTTAGTGTAATCTGACCACCAGTAATGTTAGAGTAGACTCACCACCAGTAATATTAGAGTAGGGTCACCACCAGTAATGTCAGAGTGGACTCACCACCAGTAATGTCAGAGCAGACTCACCAACAGTAATGTTAGAGTAGGTTTAGCACTAATAACGTTAGAGTAGGGTCATCACCAGTAATGATAGAGTAGAGTCACCACTAATAATGTTAGAGTAGACTCACCACCAGTAATGTTAGAGTCGACTCACCACCAATAATATTAGAGTAGGATTTCCACCAGTAATGTAAGATTAGACGGACCACCAGTAATGTTAGAGTGGACTCTCCACCAGTAATGTTAGAGTAGTGTCACCACCAGTAATGTTAGAGATGTGTTACCACAAGTAATGTTAGAGTAGAGTCACCACCAGTAATGTTATGAAGATTTACCACCAGTACTGTTATAGTAGACTCACCACCAGTATTGTTAGAGTAGACTCACCACCAGTAATGTTAGAGTAGCCTCACCACCAGTATTGTTAGAGTAGGATCACCACCAGTTATGTTAGAGTAGACTCACCAACAGTAATGTTAGAGTAGCCTCACCACCAGTATTGTTAGAGTAGACTCACCACAAGTAATGTTAGAGTAGGATCACCACCAGTATTGTTAGAGTAGAGTCACCAGCAGTAATGTTAGATTAGATCTAACATCTGTAATGTTAGAGTAGACTCACCACCAGTAATGTTAGAGTAGACTCACCACCAGTAATGTTAGAGTGGGGTCACAAGCATTAATGTTAGAGTAGTGTTAGCACTATTAATGTTAGAGTAGGTTCATCACCAGTAATGATAGAGAAGTGTCACCGACAGTAATGTTAGAGTAGACTCACCACCAGTAATGTTAGATTCGACTCACCACCAGTAAAAGTAGAGTAGGATCCCCACCAGTAATGTTAGAGTAGTCGGAAAACCAGTAATGTTAGAGTGGACTTACCTCCAGTAATGTTAGAGTAGTGTCACCTCCAGTAATGTTAGAGTAGGGTCACCACCAGTACTGTTAGAGATGAGTTTACACCAGTAATGTTAGAGTACGGTCGCCACCAGTAATGTTAGAGTAGAGTCACCACCAGTAATGTTAGAGTAGACTCACCACCAGTAATGTTAGAGTTGGGTTACCACCAGTAATGTTAGAGTAGAGTCACCAGCAGTAATGTTAGCGTAGACTTACCACAAGTACTGTTATATTAGACTCACCAACAGTAATTTTAGAGTTGACTCACCACCAGTAATGGTAGAGTAGTCTCACCACCAGTAATGTTAGAGTAGACTCACCACCAGTAATGTTAGAGTAGACTCACCACCAGTAATGTTAGAGTTGGGTTACCACCAGTAATGTTAGAGTAGTGTCACCAGCAGTAATGTTCAAGTAGAGTTAGCACCAGTAATGTTAGAGTAGACTCACCACCAGTAATGTTAGAGGAGACTCACCACCAGTAATGTTAGGGTAGGATCCCCTCCAGTAATGTTAGTGTAATCTGACCACCAGTAATCTTTGAGTAGACTCACCACCAGTAATATTAGAGAAGACGCACCACCAGTAATGGAAGAGGAGGTCACCACCAGTAATGTTAGGATAGACTGACCACCAGTAATGTTAGAGTGGACTCACCACCAGTAATGTTAGATAAGACTCAGCACCAATAATGTTACAGTAGTGTCACAAGCAGTATTGTTCGAGTAGACTGACCAACAGGAATGTTAGAGTGGACTCACCACCAGTAATGTTAGAGTAGACTCACCACCAGTAATATTAAAGTAGATTCACCAGCAGTAATGGTAGAGCAGACTCACCACCAGTAATGGTATAGCAGGGTCACCACCACCAATGTTTGAGTAGACTCACCACCAGTAATGTTAGAGTAGGGTAAACACTAGTAATGTTAGAGTAGAGTTAACACCAGTAATGTTAGAGTAGGGTAAACACTAGTAATGTTAGAGTAGGGTAAACACCAGTAATGTTAGAGTAGACTCACCACCTGTAATGATAGAGTAGACTCAGCACCAGTTATGATAGTTTAGGGTCACCAACAATAATGTTAGAGTCGGGTCATAACCAATAATGTTAGAGTACGGTCACCACCAGTAATCTTAGATTAGGGTCACCTCCATTAACGTTAGAGTAGAGTCGCCACCATTTATTGTATAGTAGACTCACCACCAGTAATGTTAGAGTAGGGTAAGCACCAGTAATGTCAGAGGAGGGTTGCCACCAGTAATGTTAAAGTAGATTCACCACCAGAAATTGTAGAGTAGACTTACAACCAGTAATGTTAGAGTTGGGTCACCACCAGTAATGTTCGAGAAGAGTCACTACCAGTTATTTTACTTTAGGGTCAATAGCAATAATGGTAGAGTAGGGTCACCACCAATAATGTTAGAGTAGGGTCACCACCAATCATGTTAGAGTAGGGTTAGCACGATTAATGTTAGAGTAGAGTCACCACCAGTAATGTTAGAGTAGTCACCACCTGTAATGTTAGAGTAGGCTCACCTCCAGTAATGTTAGAGTAGTCACCACCTGTAATGTTAGAGTAGACTCACCACCTGTAATGTTAGAGTAGGCTCACCTCCAGTAATGTTAGAATAAGCTCACCACCAGTAATGTTAGAGTAGAGTCACCAGCAGTAATGTTAGAGTAGAGTTAACACCAGTAATGTTAGAGTAGACTCACCACCAGTATTGTTAGAGGAGACTCACCATCAGTAATGTTAGAGTAGGATCCCCACCAGTAATGTTAGTGCAATCTGACCACCAGTAATGTTAGAGTAGACTCACCACCAGTAATATTAGAGTAGGGTCACCACCAGTAATGTCAGAGTGGACTCACCACCAGTAATGTCAGAGCAGACTCACCAACAGTAATGTTAGAGTAGGTTTAGCACTAATAACGTTAGAGTAGGGTCATCACCAGTAATGATAGAGTAGAGTCACCACTAATAATGTTAGAGTAGACTCACCACCAGTAATGTTAGAGTCGACTCGCCACCAATAATATTAGAGTAGGATCTCCACCAGTAATGTAAGATTAGACGGACCACCAGTAATGTTAGAGTGGACTCTCCACCAGTAATGTTAGAGTAGTGTCACCACCAGTAATGTTAGAGATGTGTTACCACAAGTAATGTTAGAGTAGAGTCACCACCAGAAATGTTATGAAGATTTACCACCAGTACTGTTATAGTAGACTCACCACCAGTAATTTTAGAGTAGACTCACCACCGGTAATGTTAGAGTAGACTCACCACCAGTAATGTTAGAGTAGCCTCACCACCAGTATTGTTAGAGTAGGATCACCACCAGTTATGTTAGAGTAGACTCACCAACAGTAATGTTAGAGTAGCCTCACCACCAGTATTGTTAGAGTAGACTCACCACCAGTAATGTTAGAGTAGGATCACCACCAGTATTGTTAGAGTAGAGTCACCAGCAGTAATGTTAGACTAGATCTAACACCTGTAATGTTAGAGTAGACTCACCACCAGTATTGTTAGAGTAGGATCACCAACAGTAATGTTAGAGTAGAGTCACCACCAGTAATGTTAGTGAAGACTTACCACAAGTACTGTTATATTAGACTCACCAACAGTAATTTTAGAGTTGACTCACCACCAGTAATGTTAGAGTAGACTCACCACCAGTAATGTTAGAGTAGACTCACCACCAGTAATGTTAGAGTAGACTCACCACCAGTAATGTTAGAGTAGACTCACCACCAGTAATGTTAGAGTAGGATCCCCACCAGTAATGTTAGTGCAATCTGACCACCAGTTATGTTAGAGTAGACTCACCACCAGTAATGTTAGAGTGGGGTCACAAGCATTAATGTTAGAGTAGTGTTAGCACTATTAATGTTAGAGTAGGTTCATCACCAGTAATGATAGAGAAGTGTCACCGACAGTAATGTTAGAGTAGACTCACCACCAGTAATGTTAGATTCGACTCACCAACAGTAAAAGTAGAGTAGGATCCCCACCAGTAATGTTAGAGTAGTCGGAAAACCTGTAATGTTAGAGTAGTGTCACATCCAGTAATGTTAGAGTAGGGTCACCAACAGTACTGTTAGAGATGAGTTTACACCAGTAATGTTAGAGTAGGGTCGCCAACAGTAATGTTAGAGTAGACTCACCACCAGTAATGTTAGAGTAGGGTCACCAACAGTACTGTTAGAGATGAGTTTACACCAGTAATGTTAGAGTAGAGTCACCACCAGTAATGTTAGTGAAGACTTACCACAAGTACTGTTATATTAGACTCACCAACAGTAATTTTAGAGTTGACTCACCACCAGTAATGTTAGAGTAGACTCACCACCAGTAATGTTAGAGTAGACTCACCACCAGTAATGTTAGAGTAGACTCACCACCAGTAATGTTAGAGTAGACTCACCACCAGTAATGTTAGAGTTGGGTTACCACCAGTAATGTTAGAGTAGAGTCACCAGCAGTAATACGATAGCAAAATACTGCAGATGCTGGAAAGGGTAGGATCCCCTCCAGTAATGTTTGTGTAATCTGACCACCAGTAATGTTTGAGTAGACTCACCACCAGTAATGTTAGAGAAGACGCACCACCAGTAATGGAAGAGGAGGTCACCACCAGTAATGTTAGGATAGACTGACCACCAGTAATGTTAGAGTGGACTCACAACCAGTAATGTTAGATAAGACTCAGCACCAATAATGTTACAGTAGTGTCACCAGCAGTATTGTTCGAGTAGACTGACCAACAGGAATGTTAGAGTGGACTCACCACCAGTAATGTTAGAGTAGACTCACCAACAGTAATATTAGAGTAGGGTCCACACCAGTAATGGTAGAGCAGACTCACCACCAGTAATGTTAGAGTAGGGTCACCACCACCAATGTTTGAGTAGACTCACCACCAGTAATGTTAGAGTAGGGTAAACACTAGTAATGTTAGAGTAGAGTTAACACCAGTAATGTTAGGATAGACTGACCACCAGTAATGTTAGAGTGGACTCACCACCAGTAATGTTAGATAAGACTCATCACCAATAATGTTACAGTAGAGTCACTAGCAGTATTGTTCGTGTAGACTGACCAACAGGAATGTTAGAGTTGGCTCACCACCAGTAATGTTAGAGTAGACTCACCACCAGTAATATTAGAGTAGATTCACCAGCAGTAATGGTAGAGCAGACTCACCACCAGTAATGTTATAGTAGGGTCACCACCACCAATGTTTGAGTAGACTCACCAATAGTAATGTTAGAGTAGGGTAAACACTAGTAATGTTAGAGTAGAGTTAACACCAGTAATGTTAGATTAGACTCACCACCTGTAATGATAGAGTA
Source organism: Squalus acanthias (assembly GCA_030390025.1). Classification (NCBI taxonomy): domain Eukaryota; kingdom Metazoa; phylum Chordata; class Chondrichthyes; order Squaliformes; family Squalidae; genus Squalus; species Squalus acanthias. Next base: position 18,297,723 of record CM059452.1, on the reverse strand, counting down.
GACGCAGCCCCAGTTATGATAGTTTAGGGTCACCAACAATAATGTTAGAGTCGGGTCATAACCAATAATGTTAGAGTACGGTCACCACCAGTAATCTTAGATTAGGGTCACCTCCATTAACGTTAGAATAGAGTCGCCACCATTTTTTGTATAGTAGACTCACCACCAGTAATGTTAGAGTAGGGTAAGCACCAGTAATGTCAGAGGAGGGTTACCACCAGTAATGTTAAAGTAGATTCACCACCAGTAATTGTAGAGTAGACTTACAACCAGTAATGTTAGAGTTGGGTCACCACCAGTAATGTTAGAGAAGAGTCACTACCAGTTATTTTACTTTAGGGTCAATACCAATAATGGTAGAGTAGGGTCACCACCAATAATGTTAGAGTAGGGTCACCACCAATCATGTTAGAGTAGGGTTAGCACGATTAATGTTAGAGTAGTCACCACCTGTAATGTTAGAGTAGGATCACCACCAGAACTGTTAGAGTATGTTCACCACCAGTAATGTTAGAGTGGAGTCACCACCAGTAATGTTAGTGTAGTTTTACCACCAGTACTGTATAGTAGACTTAACATCATTAATGTTAGAGTAGAGTCACCACCAATAATGATAGAGTAGGGAAAACACCAGTAATGTTAGAATAGAGTCACCACCAGTAATTGTAGAGTAGACTTACCAACAGTAATGTTAGAGTAGACTTACCACCAGTAATGTTAGAGTTGGGTCGCAACCAGTAATGTCGAGTAGAGTCACCATATGTTATGTTAGATTAGGGTCACCACTAATAATGTTAGAGTAGGGTCACCACCAATAATGTTAGAGTAGGGTCACGATCAGTAATGTTATAGTAGGATCTCCACCAATAATGTTAGAATAGCGTTAGCACTATTAATGTTAGAGGAGAGTCACTACCAGTAATGTTAGAGTCGGGTCACCACCAGTACTGTTAGAATAGGTTCACCATCAGTAATGTTAGTGTATAGTTACCAACAGTACTGTTATACTAGACTCACCACCAATAATGTTAGAGTAGACTCACCACCAGTAATGTTAGAGTAGTGTCCCCACCAGTAATGTTAGAGTTGGGTCACGACCAGTAATTTTAGAGCAGGGTCACCACCAATAATGTTAGAGTAGGGTTCGCACGATAAATGTTAGAGTAGAGTCACCGCCAGTAATGTTAGAGTAGAGTCACCACCAGTAATGTTAGAGTAGGGTCCACACCAGTAATGTTAGAGTCGAGTCACCAGCAGTAATGTTAGAGTAGCGTTACCACCAGTAATGTAAGAGTAGACTCACCACCAGTAATGTTAGAGAAGACGCACCACCACTAATGTTAGAGTAGTGTCACCACCAGTAATGTTAGGATAGACTGACCACCAGTAATGTTAGAGTGGACTCACCACCAGTAATGTTAGAGTAGACTCAGCACCAATAATGTTACAGTAGTGTCACCAGCAGTATTGTTCGAGTAGACTGACCAACAGGAATGTTAGAGTGGACTCACCACCAGTAATGTTAGAGTAGACTCACCACCAGTAATATTAGAGTAGATTCACCAGCAGTAATGGTAGAGCAGACTCACCACCAGTAATGTTATAGTAGGGTCACCACCACCAATGTTTGAGTAGACTCACCACCAGTAATGTTAGAGTAGGGTAAACACTAGTAATGTTAGAGTAGAGTTAACACCAGTAATGTTAGAGTAGACTCACAACCTGTAATGATAGAGTAGACTCAGCACCAGTTATGATAGTTTAGGGTCACCAACAATAATGTTAGAGTCGGGTCATAACCAATAATGTTAGAGTACGGTCACCACCAGTAATCTTAGATTAGGGTCACCTCCATTAACGTTAGAATAGAGTCGCCACCATTTTTTGTATAGTAGACTCACCACCAGTAATGTTAGAGTAGGGTAAGCACCAGTAATGTCAGAGGACGGTTACCACAGTAATGTTAAAGTAGATTCACCACCAGTAATTGTAGAGTAGACTTACAACCAGTAATGTTAGAGTTGGGTCACCACCAGTAATGTTAGAGAAGAGTCACTACCAGTTATTTTACTTTAGGGTCAATACCAATAATGATAGAGTAGGGTCACCACCAATAATGTTAGAGTAGGGTCACCACCAATCATGTTAGAGTAGGGTTAGCACGATTAATGTTAGAGTAGAGTCACCACCGGTAATGTTAGAGTAGTCACCACCTGTAATGTTAGAGTAGGATCACCACCAGAACTGTTAGAGTATGTTCACCACCAGTAATGTTAGAGTGGAGTCACCACCTGTAATGTTAGTGTAGTTTTACCACCAGTACTGTATAGTAGACTTAACACCATTAATGTTAGAGTACAGTCACCACCAGTAATGATAGAGTAGGGAAAACACCAGTAATGTTAGAATAGAGTCACCACCAGTAATTGTAGAGTAGACTTACCAACAGTAATGTTAGAGTAGACTTACCACCAGTAATGTTAGAGTTGGGTCGCAACCAGTAATGTCGAGTAGAGTCACCATAGATTAGGGTCACCACTAATAATGTTAGAGTAGGGTCACCACCAATAATGTTAGAGTAGGGTCACGATCAGTAATGTTATAGTAGGATCTCCACCAATAATGTTAGAATAGCGTTAGCACTATTAATGTTAGAGGAGAGTCACTACCAGTAATGTTAGAGTCAGGTCACCACCAGTACTGTTAGAATAGGTTCACCATCAGTAATGTTAGTGTATAGTTACCAACAGTACTGTTATACTAGACTCACCACCAACAATGTTAGAGTAGACTCACCACCAGTAATGTTAGAGTAGTGTCCCCACCAGTAATGTTAGAGTAGGGTCACGACCAGTAATTTTAGAGCAGGGTCACCACCAATAATGTTAGAGTAGGGTTTGCACGATAAATGTTAGAGTAGAGTCACCGCCAGTAATGTTAGAGTAGAGTCACCACCAGTAATGTTAGAGTAGGGTCCACACCAGTAATGTTAGAGTCGAGTCACCAGCAGTAATGTTAGAGTAGCGTTACCACCAGTAATGTAAGAGTAGACTCACCACCAGTAATGTTAGAGAAGACGCACCACCACTAATGTTAGAGTAGTGTCACCACCAGTAATGTTAGGATAGACTGACCACCAGTAATGTTAGAGTGGACTCACCACCAGTAATGTTAGAGTAGACTCAGCACCAATAATAGTACAGTAGGGTCACCACCATTAATGTTCGTGTAGAGTAACCACCAGTAATGTTAGATTAGATTCACCATCAGTAATGGTAGAGCAGACTCACCACCAGTAATGTTAGAGTAGAATCACCACTTGTAATGTTAGAGTTGAGACACCAACAGTAATTGTAGAGCAGACTTACAACCTGTAATGTTAGAGTTGGGTCAGCAAAAGTAATGTTAGAGTAGACTCAGCACCAGTAATGTTAGAGGAGGGTCATCACAAATTATGTTAGAGTAGGGTCACCACCAGTGTTATTAGAGTAGAGTCACCACCAGCAATGTTAGAGTAAAGTCATCACCAGTAATGTTAGATTAGGGTCACCACCAGTATTGTTAGAGAAGACTCACCACCAGTAATGTTAGAGTAGAGTCAACACCATTTATTGTAGAGCAGTCTCACCACCAGTAATGTTAGAGTAGAGTCACCACCAGTAATGTTAAAGTAGATTCACCACTAGTAATTGTGGAGTAGACTTACCACCAGTAAAGTTAGAGTTGGGTCACCACCAGTAATGTTAGAGTAAAGTCATTACCTGTTATGTTACTTTAGGGTCACCACCAATAATGGTAGAGTAGGGTCACCACCAATAATGTTCGAGTAGTGTCACCACCAGTGTTGTTAGAGTAGAGTCACCACTAGCAATGTTAGAGTAGAGTCACCAACAGTAATGTAAGAGTAGACTCACCACCAGTAATGTTAGAGTAGGGTCACCACCAGTACTGTTAGAGTAGAGTCACTACCAGTTATGTTAGAGTATAGTTCCCACCAGTACTGTTATACTAGACTCACCACCAGTAATGTTAGAGTTGACTCACCGCCAGTAATGTTAGAGTAGGGTCACCAACAGTACTGTTAGAGTAGAGTCACTACCAGTTATGTTAGAGTATAGTTCCCACCAGTACTGTTATACTAGACTCACCACCAGTATTGTTAGAGTAGACTCACCACCAGTAATGTTAGAGTAGTGTCCCCCCAGTAATGTTAGAGTAGAGTCACTACCAGTTATGTTAGTTTAGGTTCACCACCAATAATGGTAGAGTAGGGTCACCACAAATAATTTTAGAGTAGTGTCACCACCAGTGTTGTTAGTGTAGAGTCACCACTAGCAATGTTAGAGCAGATTCACAACCAGTACTGTTAGAGTAGGTTCACCACCAGTAATGTTAGAGTCGGGTCACCACCAATAATGTTAGAGTAGGGTTAGCACTATTAATGTTAGAGTAGAGTCAGCACCAGTAATGTTAGAGTAGAATCACCACCAGTAATGTTAGTGTAGTTTTACCACCAGTACTGTTATAATAGACTTAACACCAGTAATGTTACAGTAGACTCACCACCAGTAATGTTAGAGTAGACTCACCACCAGTAATGTTAGAGAAGATTAACCACCCGTAATGTTAGAGTAGGGTCACCACAAGTAATGTTCGGGTAGACTGACTACCAGTAATGTTAGAGTAGGCTCACCACCAGTAATGTTAGAGTAGTGTCACCACCAGTAATGTTAGAGTTGACTCAACACCAGTAAAGTAAGAGTAGGGTCACCACCAGTAATGTTAGAGTAGACTCATCAACAGTAATGTTAGAGTACAGTCACAACCAGTAATGTTAGAATAGTGACAACACCAGTAATGTTCGAGTAGATTCACAACCAGTAATGTTATAGTAGACTCACCACCAGTAATGTAAGAGTAGGGTCACCACCAATACTGTTAGAGTAGAGTCACCACCAATTATGTTGTTGTAAAGTCACCACCAGTAATGTTAGAGGAGGGTCACCACCATTAATGTTAGAGTATGGTCACCACCAGTAATGTTAGAGTAGGTTCACGACCAGTAATGTTACAGTAGGATTACCACCAATAATGTTAGAGTAGTGTCACCACTAGTAATGTTAGAGAAGAGTAACCACCAGTAATGTTAAAGTAGGGTCACCAGCAGTAATGTTAGAGTAGAGTCACAAACAGTAATGTTAGTGTAGAATTACCACCAGTAATGTTATAGTAGACTCACCACCAGTAAAGTTAGAGTAAATTCACCACCAGTAATGTTAGTGCAGTGTCACCATCAGTAATGTTAGAGCAGGGTCACCACCAGTAATGTTAGATTAGAGTCAGCACCAGTATTGTTAGAGTAGGGTCACCACCAGTAATGTTAGAGTAGAGTCACCACCATTAATGTTAGAGCAGTGTCACCACGAGTAATGTTAGAGCAGTGTCACCACCAGTAATGTTAGAGTAGGTTCACCACCAGTAATGTTAGAGTAGAGTCACCACCAGTAAGGTTGGAGCAGTGTCACCACGAGTAATGTTAGAGCAGTGTCACCACCAGTAATGTTAGATTAGGGTCACCACCAGTAATGTTAGAGTAGAGTCACCACCAGTAAGGTTGGAGCAGTGTCACCACCAGTAATGTTAGAGTAGTTTCACCACCAGTAATTTTAGAGTAGGTTCACCAGCAGTAATGTTAGAGTAGGGTCACCACCAGTAATGTTAGAGTGGGGTCACCACCAGTAATGTTAGAGTAGACTCACCACCAGTAATGTTGGAGTGGGGTCACCACCAGTAATGTTAGAGTAGAATCACCACCAGTAATGTTGGAGTGGGGTCATCACCATTAATGTTAGAGTAGTGTCACCACCAGTACTGTTAGAGTAGAGTCACCACCAGTAATGTTAGAGTAGGCTCACCACCAGTAATGTTAGAGTAGAGTCACCACCAGTAATGTTAGAGTAGACTCACCACCAGTAATGTTAGAGTAGATTCACCACCAGTAATGTTAGAGTAGAGTCACCACCAGTAATGTTAGAGTAGACTCACCACCAGTAATGTTAGAGTAGAGTCACCACCAGTAATGTTAGAGTAGACTCACCACCAGTAATGTTAGAGTAGTGTCACCACCAGTAATGTTAGAGTAGTGTCACCACCAGTAATGTTAGTGTAGAGTCACCACCAGTAATGTTAGAGTAGACTCACCACCAGTAATGTTAGAGTAGTGTCACCACCAGTAATGTTAGAGTAGAGTCACCACCAGTCATGTTAGAGTAGACTCATCACCAGTAATGTTAGAGTAGACTCACCACCAGTATTGTTAGAGTAGACTCACCACCAGTAATGTTAGAGTAGACTCACCACCAGTAATGTTAGAGTAGACTCACCACCAGTATTGTTAGAGTAGGTCACCATAGTTAATCTTAGAGTAGAGTCACAATCACCATGTTGGAGTAGGGTCACCACCAGTAATGTTAGTGTAGGGTCACCTCCAGTAATGTTAGAGTAGACTCACCACCAGTAATGTTAGATTAGGTTCACCACCAGTAATGTTAGAGTAGGTTCACCACCAGTAATGTTAGAGTAGGGTCACCACCAGTAATGTTAGAGCCGATTCAATTTCATTAATCATCACAGTAGAAAACAAATTTTACTTGTGCAATGGATGAGTGACGATTTCACCAAATAAGATGAGGCTCCAAGAAATCAACGCAGTGTCCGGGAGTTTACTAGACACGCAGAGTCTATTTTCTCTGCGACTAATTTCGTTTCATTGATTGTAAAGGACGGAGTTTCTTGCACTGAGCTGGAAAATTTCCCCATTGGCAGCCCGGGCACACTGAACTTGAAATTCGCCCCTTGTTTGTTAAGTGACTGTAACTAACGTCAATTATTGTGCAACCTGATTATGTCACCGGGCACCGGTTGTTCTATAAAGGGGGAGCATTTACGGATCTCTGAAACACTCCACTCAGAATCGGAGAGCAGCGCAGAATTCATGCAAATCTTCAAAACAATGGTACGGCCAATAATTTTACAGATACGGGATATTTACTACCATATTCTCGCAGCATTTGGCATTCCCGGTAAGTCAATGTATCCTGTTGCCTAAAACCTGTTGACTATCTCATTGTTAATATAAGGGATTCTGAGAATGTCCACATTGCAGAGCCATTTATTCACCGGGATCTGTCGGTGAAAATCAGCGGCAATCCCAGTCGTCCGCACGACCGCTGAGGCGCTGTTCTGGTCGCTAGATCGCGGGCACCGGGCGCTCAAAGTTCCTCCGTTAACTGAGGGAGGGCCAGGCTGATTCCCCGGCCCCTCCAACAGTATATAGCTCATTAAAGAATGTGTTGCTCAGTGCCCTTTGTAATCACGTAATTTGTGCTGTTGTTCCCCGTCTACATTAAGTAGATTATGGGCCGAAAATTGCGTACTCTCGCGTATTCCCACTCCAATTGCCGGTTTGCTGCATGCCCTGCGCATGCGCTGAAAACCGGCAATTGCTCTTCTGAAAAGGGGGCGGGTCCTCGGTGCATCGCGTGCGCGCTACAGGCTGCGCGCACGCTGTGCACTTCATGCTTTGGACGCGCAGGTAAGTACGGAAGATTTTGGAAATGCAAATAGGAGGAGTAAGACCCGCTTTTAAGAAGGTAAGTAGTGAATTAAGTATTTTTTTGAATTTTTTTTAACAGGTATATCTTTTTTAGAGACTTTAAAGACAGGTAAGTTTATTTTTATAACTTTTTAAAAGATTTTAATTTTTTTCAAAAATTTAATTTTTTATTTAAAATGGTTAATTTAATTAACTATACTTATTTTATTAATGTGATCGGTTTTTAAAAAAAAATAATTGAGGTTTAGCTGTTATTTTGGGGGGTGTAAGATTCATAGATTTCACAGCCTGCTGTGAAACTTATGAATGGAAGATGGTGTGCTGCCATTGGCTCTAACTGAGTCACGTGATCCCACAGCTCGCACGAATTCACTACGCCGCTGGGATACGGAAACACTGCCCAGCTGATCTCGAGAACATGAAGTTCGTGCGAGCTGGATCTGAAAAAGCACAAGCGAGGTGAGAGATCGCGGGAAAGCCTTACCCCCGCGGGAACAGAGCGAGATCATTTTCTGGGCCAATAACTCGGACTGCAGAAACCTCCACCAAACAGGGGATTTTGAATGGTATTTTACGAAATAATTTCCACTCAGGAAGGTGCTCCCCTCCTCTCGGCAGCGTTTGAGTATAATTTGAACGTTTTTTAAAATCGGAGTTGAATGTTTTATTTGAATTATATTTTTCCATTAATTGCCGTGTAATTATATTGAATACTTGACTGAAGTTTGCTGGACGGACGGCGGATTTTCAGCTCCTCTATATTGAATGTCATTGATTTCATTACCTTAAATAAAGTGTCTTCACCCTCGCCTATATTAATGATAAAAATCCGTGTGCATAACGCTAAATAGGGACACATCTGAACATTTCCCCACAATAATCTGCGAGATTCACCTGAATGACCCCGTTACTGACCTCTTGTCCCTCTTTATCACAGCGAACCTTCTGACAATCGTGATTCTCTCCAGAGGAAACTGCGGCCTTTCCAATTGTATCTCTGTCTACATGGTGGCCATGGCAACAGCAGATCTACTGGTCATGATCATCAATATATTAGTGAACCGCATTTTACGTTACCACATTCCACATACATTCCTGTCCTACACTGCCGTTTGTAAGATCATTATATACCTGCAATGTGTCGCCCTGTATTGGTCGGTGTGGTTTACAGTCTCGTTCACATTTGACCGCTTTGTAGCTATATGTTGTAAGAGGTTTAAAATAAAGTATTGCACAGTGAGAACTGCGGCCGCGGTTATAACAACGGTCTCTGTCCTGATCTCTTTACAGAGCCTCCTCTTTTGGTTTTCATTTGAACCTGAGAGAATCATTAACAATGTTCCCCGGGGTTGCCGACCAAGAGTCGAGTTTTCTTCATCGCCTGTAGGTGTGGCGTTTTCCTGGTTACGTAGCATTTGTTTTTCTTGGCTTAGTTATGCTTTGATATTACTGTTTAATTGTTTGACAGTCAGACGTATTTTAGTGGCCAGTAGAGCCCGCAGGGGACTCCGTGGTCACAGCAGTGAGAATCAGAGCGATCCAGAAATGAAAAACCGAAGGAAATCCATCATTTTACTGTTCAGTGTATCGGGCAGTTTTATACTGTTGTGGCTGACAACTAGCGTTACTTATTTAACTACAAAACTGACAGGCACTGTGCATTACCGAGGCGATTATGCAGCCCCTGCCTATATTGCCGCTGAAACCGGATATATGCTCATGTATTTGAGTTCCTGTTCAAACACGTGTATTTATGCAGCTACACAAACTAAATTCAGGAAAGAGCTGAAGCAGGTGATGAAAACTCCTTGGACATTTATTTGCAAATAAATGAAAAAATAAAGCAATGATTCCGGTCCAAATTAGAGATCAATTATTATTGTTTTCTGTTGTGAAAATATAAAGGTATCAGAAAACATTTCTCCTACTTTGTGCCGTGTGTTTGATGTCTGCTGCTTTCCCCGGGTGAACTAAATCGATTCCCGCTAAAAAAGCGCATTACCCGCTCAAGATTCAAGGAGAACATTCAGGATTGAGCTTCAGCAGTGGAGTGGAACATGTGGGCATCAGCGGTAACTGTCTAACACCGCAGGTACTGGAATGAGGCGCCCCAGTTTAATTAACAGATAAAGTTTCCTTCAGTGTCGAAACAATGTGTTACAATGGTGGTTATCTGTAATTCTGTAATCTTGGTGTGAATGTTCCAGGCGCTGTTCTCCCCATCAGACCCCGCCCCCCATTGTCTCCTGGACCAATAGAACGGCGCCCTGTCTCCTGATCATTGTCTGATGATGGAGACAGTATGAACTGGACTCGTCAATGTGACATTAGACATCTTTGTTCACAGATATTTACTTAAATCCCAAACTGGTCATCAAAATGTTGTAGAATTGATAACAGGGGAACAGATCATTTTACCCAACCAGTCCGTGTCCGCGTTTACACTGCACCCGAAAAAATATTTCCAATCAGTTTACCCGCCTTATCTCAACATCCCATCAACCTATTTTTATTCATTGATATATCCAATTTTAACTTGAACTGGACATGATTTCTCCCTCTGTGAATTCCAAAGCCTCACAACTCTCCATGTAAAGAGGGTAATCCTTCCCTCAGTTCGAAATCTCTTTCAATTATCCTTTTATCTATGGCAGTTAGTTGTTGATCCACAACAAATGGAAACTGTCTCATTCTATCTATGCTGTTACGTCCCTTCTTAACTTAAGTCAACTCGGCACGACTCGCCAAAATATGTAAGTCTGAAATCAATGCACAATCTCGTGAAAGTCAAGAAAGTTTAGTTAAGATGGTGAATTGATAGCTTTCCGTTGGAGATGGTTGTGTCCTTGCTTAAACTGAATATTGAGAAGATGGTAGCTGATATCTTGAAATCTAACACCTACAGAGTCCTACCCGCCCCACCCGGATTGTCAGAAAAGGCAGGAATGGTTTGTGTCGCATGTATTGCGCTGCATGATCTTGGATTATCTATGTGTGTGCAGAAGTGACGTGTTGTGCAAGAAGCAACTAGCCTGCAATATTCATGATGAAGATACTCTGACGATTAGGTCCAAGACACGGTCAATCATGCTGAAAACAACCCTACTTGAGAAGGTTAACGTGGCTCTGGAGAGTTTAACGTGTAAAACCGATGGGTAGAGATCTGCACAAACGAATAGACCGCGATAGGTATAAGTTGCTGATAAGATATATAGTTTAATGCTGACATTTAATACTCTAATGCTCCGACAGAGGGCACTGTACGGGAAGGGATAATCAGACGCTCCTGAAGTCTGCTAATGTTATACTGTATTGATTTATCTTAATATTATAGTAATGTTAACCTTTAGCCTTTGCCTGTTAAGCAGCCAATTTAAAGTAGCACTGAGCGGATGAGCGAGGGCTCACCCTGCAGCAATGGTCAGATTCAGGATGCAGTAAGGAGAAATGTAATTACAGACATGTCATTGTAAACTGATTCATACATTTCAGAGAACTTTAATCATTTGATAACAGTGTTGGCAATCTGTTAACTATGTTAAGGAAAACATCTGGACAGTCATCAGCATTTTTTTATACGTTCATGGGATGTGGGCGTCGCTGGCAAGGCCAGCATTTATTGCTCATCGCTAATTGCTCTTGAGAAGGTGCTGGTGAGCCGCCCTCTTGAACCGCTGCAGTCCATGTAGTGAAGGTATTGCTACAGTGCTGTTAGGGAGGGAATTCCAGGATTTTGACCCAGCGATGAGGAAGGAACAGCGATATATTTCCAAGTCAGGATGGTGTGTGACTTGGAGGGGAATGTGGAGGAGGTGGTGTTCCCTTGCGCCTGCTGACCTTGTACTTCGAGTTGGAAAACGTCGCGGGTTTGGGAGGTGCTCCCGTAGGAGCCTTGGCGAGTTAATTGATACAAATGGTACAGAAATACAGACAGATTTATAATTAAAGTATTCACTTGGTCGCATTGTAATTATAGGAACAAAAATGAAATTATTGGTAATATAACGAACTAAGGTAATTATACGGGTCAACCCAAAGGAAAAGGTGCTCTTTAAGTAAAGGAAACTGTCATTTATGAGAAAAAGATCTGTCCATTTTATTTTCCTTATATGGAATTATATTTTCACTTCTATAAGATTAGATTATACAAAATTGTGTGGATTGACACGAACAGGCAGTGGAAGCGTGACAGTTAGTAATGAACATTCGCAATGATCCAAGATACTGACTTCAGAACTACAACACGTTTGAATGCCCAACAAACAATCAGCAGCTGTGATTATAGTTAGTACCTTTAATTGTGTGTTTAAGTACTATTGCATATACTGTGTGCTTCAAATACCTATGCCACTTCACTGTCAGCCGACCAACAGTTCTTAAGGCACCAGGAAGGCTTCATGCAGAGGTTTTCACTCCATCAGACTCAGATGCGATGCATCTGCACCCAGCTACAATCGTGAGAAGTCGATATGTAATCAGCCACATCATTCAAAATCACAAAGTAAAATAGAAAGCAAAGTTAAACATTACATTACATTACCGTGTCAAATTCCATCCCATATGGTTGTGATTCGCGCCCTCGCTTCTAATTAAACATTGCCATTACTTAACAATCTCTCTCCCCTTACCTTTTCCAATGCTGACGAAGGGTTCGATCCGTAACGTTGACTTTTTTTATCTCTCCCCGATGCGGCCTGACCTGCTGAGTGTTTCCAGCACTTTCTTTTCTTATTTCAGATTCCCAGCATCCGCTCTCTGTTGATATTCTTATTGTACAGTTGTTGTGTTTTCCTGGCATTACTGTGTCCTCTATATGTTATTAAACGGTTAATATCTTTCCGTGTCCCGTAATTCTAAATAAATGGTTTATATCTCCCCCTGGTCCCCATTTATAATTAAACAGATACAGCATTCCCCATATTCTCCTGTCCTCTATTTCTAATGAAAATGTTGACATGTTCCCCTTACTTCTCCGGTCCTCTATCACTATTTACACAGTTACTGTGTTCCCCTAAATTACACTGTCCTCTATCACTATTTACACAGTTTACTGTGTTCCCCTAAATTTCCCTGCCCTCTTTCTCTAATTACACAGTCAATGCATTCCACTAAATTAACCTGTCCTCTATCTCTAATTACACAGTTACTGTGTTCCCCTAAATTACCCTGTCCTCTATCTCTAATTACACAGTTACTGTGTTCCCCAAAATTACCCTGTCCTCTATCTTTAATTACACAGTTACTGTTTTCCCCTAAATTAACCTGTCCTCTATCTCTAATTACACAGTTACTGTGTTCCCCTAAATTACCCTGTCCTCTATCTCTAATTACACAGTTACTGTCTTTCCCTAAATAACCCTGTCCTCTATCTCTAATTACACAGTTACTGTGTTCCCCTAAATTACACTGTCCTCTATCTCTAATTACACAGTTACTGTGTTCCCCTAAATTACCCTGTCCTCTATCACTAATTACAAAGTTACTGTGTTCCTCTAAACTACCCTGTCCTCTATCTCTAATTGCACTGTTACTGTGTTCCCCTAAATTACCCTGTCCTCTATCACTAATTACAAAGTTACTGTGTTCCTCTAAACTACCCTGTCCTCTATCTCTAATTGCACTGTTACTGTGTTCCCCTAAATTACCCTGTCCTCTATCTCTAATTACACAGTCACTGTGTTCCCCTAAATTAACCTGTCCTCTATCTCTAATTACACTGTTACTGTCTTCCCCTAAATTACCCTGTCCGCTCTCTCTAATTACATATTTACTGTGTTCCCCTAAATTACCCTGTCCTCTATCTCTAATTACACTGTTACTGTATTCCCCTAAACTACCATGTCCTCTATCTCTAATTGCACTGTTACTGTGTTCCCTAAATTACCCTGTCCTCTATCTCTAATTACACAGTTACTGTGTTCCCCTAAATTACCCTGTCCTCTCTCTCTAATTACACTGTTACTGTATTCCCCTAAACTACCATGTCCTCTATCTCTAATTGCACTGTTACTGTGTTCGCCTAAATTACCCTGTCCTCTATCTCTAATTACACAGTTACTGTGTTCCCTTAAATTAGCCTGTCCTCTATCTCTAATTACACATTTAGAGTATTCCGCTGAATTACTCTGTCCTCTATCTCTAATTACACAGTTACTGTGTTCCCCTAAATTAACCTGTCCTCTATCTCTAATTACACAGTTACTGTTTTCCCCTGAATTACCCTGTCATCTATCACTAATTACACAGTTACTGTGTTCCCCTGAAATAAACTGTACTCTATCTCTAATTACACAGTTACTGTGTTCCCCTGAAATACCCTGTCCTCTATCTCCAATTATACAGTTACTGTGTTCCCCTAAATTACCCTGTCCTCTATCTCTAATTACACAGTTACTTTGTTCCCCTGAATTACCCTGTCCTCTATCTCTAATTACAGTTACTGTGTTCCCCTAAATTACCCTGCCCTCTATCTCTAATTACAGTTACTGTGTTCCCCTAAATTACCCTGTCCTCTATCTCTAATTACAGTTACTGTGTTCCCCTAAATTACACTGTCCTCTATCTCTAATTACACAGTTACTGTGTTCCCCTGAATTACCCTGTCCTCTATCTCTAAGTATACAGTTAGTGTGTTCCCCTAAATTACCCTGTCCTCTATCTCTAATTACACAGTTACTGTGTTCCCCTAAATTACCCTGTCCTCTATCTCTAATTACACAGTTACTGCGTTCCCTTAAATTACCCTGTTCTCCATCTCTAATTACACAGTTACTGTGTTCCCCTAAATTACTCTGTCCTCTATCTCTAATTACACAGTTACTGTGTTCCCCTAAACTACACTGTCCTCTATCTCTAATTACACAGTTACTGTGTTCCCCTAAATTAACCTGTCCTCTTTCTGTAATTACACAGTTACAGTATTCTCCTAAATTACCCTGTCCCCTATCACTAATTACACAGTTACAGTGTTCTCCTAAATTACCCTGTCCTCTATCTCTAATTACACAGTTACTGGATTCCCCTAAATTACCCTGTCCTCTATCTCGAATTACACAGTTACTGTATTCCCGTAAATTACCCTGTCCTCTATCTCTAATTACACAGTTACTGTATTCCTCTAAATTACCCTCTCCTCTATCTCTAATAACACAGTTACTGTGTTTCCCTTACTTAACCTGTCCTCTATCTCTTATTACACAGTTACTGTGTTCCACTAAATTATCCTGTCCTCTATCTCTAATTACACATTTACTGTGATCCCATAATTTACCCTGTCCTCTATCTCTAATTACAGTTACTGTGTTCCCCTAAATTACCCTGTCTTCTATCTCTAATTACTCAGTTACTGTGTTCCCCTAAATTACCCTGTCCTCTATCTTTAATTACACAGTTACTGTGTTCCCCAAAATTACCCTGTCCTATATCTCTAATTACAGTTACTGTCTTCCCCTAAAGTACCCTGTCCTCTATCTCTAATTACAGTTACTGTGTTCCCCTAAATTACTATGTCCTCTATCTCTAATTACACAGTTACAGTGTTCCCCTGAATTACCCTGTCCTCTATCTCTAATTTCAGTTACTGTGTTTCCCTGAATTATCCTGCCCTCTATCTCTAATTACAGTTACTGTGTTCCCCTAAATGAACCTGTCCTCTATCTCTAATTACACAGTTACTGTGTTCCCCTAAATTACCCTGTCCTCTATCTCTAATTACACAGTTCCTGTGTACCCCTAAATTACCCTGTCCTCTATCTCTAATTACAAAGTTCCTGTGTACCCCTAAATTACCCTGTCCTCTATCTCTAATTACACAGTAACTGTGTTCCACTAAATTACTCTGTCCTCTCTCTCTAATTACAGTTACTGTGTTTCCCTAAATTACCCTGTCCACTATCTCTAATTACACAGTTACTGTGTTCCCCTAAATTACCCTGTCCTCTATCTCTAATTACACAGTTACTGTGTTCCCCTAAATTACCCTGTCCTCTATCTCTAATTACACAGTTACTGTGTTCCCCTAAATTACCCTGTCCTCTATCTCTAATTACACAGTTACTGTGTTCCCCTTAATTACCCTGTCCTCTATCTCTAATTACACAGTTACTGTCTTTCCCTAAATAACCCTGTCCTCTATCTCTAATTACACAGTTACTGTGTTCCCCTAAATTACACTGTCCTCTATCTCTAATTACACAGTTACTGTGTTCCCCTAAATTACCCTGTCCTCTATCTCTAATTACACAGTTACTGTGTTCCCCTAAACTACCCTGTCCTCTATCTCTAATTACACTGTTACTGTGTTCCCCTAAATTACCCTGTCCTCTATCTCTAATTACACAGTTACTGTGTTCCCCTAAATTACCCTGTCCTCTATCTCTAATTACACTGTTACTGTGTTCCCCTAAATTACCCTGTCCTCTATCTCTAATTACACAGTTACTGTGTTCCCCTAAATTACCCTGTCCTCTATCTCTAATTACACAGTTACTGTGTTCCCCTAAATTACCCTGTCCTCTATCTCTAATTACACAGTTACTGTGTTCCCTAAATTACCCTGTCCTCTATCTCTAATTACACAGTTACTGTGTTCCCTAAATTACCCTGTCCTCTATCTCTAATTACACAGTTACTGTGTTCCCCTAAATTACCTGTCCTCTATCTCTAATTACACAGTTACTGTGTTCCCCTAAATTACCCTGTCCTCTATCTCTAATTACACAGTTACTGTGTTCCCCTGAAATTACCCTGTCCTCTATCTCTAATTACACAGTTACTGTGTTCCCTAAATTACCCTGTCCTCTATCTCTAATTACACAGTTACTGTGTTCCCAGAATTATCCTGTCCTATATCTCTAATTACACAGTTACTGTGTTCCCCTAAAATACACTGTCCTCTATCTCTAATTACACAGTTACTGTGTTCCCCTAAATTAACCTGTCCTCTTTCTGTAATTACACAGTTACAGTATTCTCCTAAATTACCCTGTCCCCTATCACTAATTACACAGTTACAGTGTTCTCCTATATTACCCTGTCCTCTATCTCTAATTACACAGTTACTGTGTTCCCCTAAATTAACCTGTCCTCTATCTCTAATTACACAGTTACTGTGTTCCCCTGAATTACCCTGTCCTCTATCTCTAATTACACAGTTACTGGATTCCCCTAAATTACCCTGTCCTCTATCTCGAATTACACAGTTACTGTATTCCCGTAAATTACCCTGTCCTCTATCTCTAATTACACAGTTACTGGATTCCCCTAAATTACCCTGTCCTCTATCTCTAATTACACAGTTACTGTGTTCCCCTGAATTACCTGTCCTCTATCTCTAATTACACAGTTACTGTGTTCCCCTGAATTACCCTGTCCTCTATCTCTAATTACACAGTTACTGTGTTCCCCTAAATTACCCTGTCCTCTATCTCTAATTACACAGTTACTGTGTTCCCTAAATTACCCTGTCCTCTATCTCTAATTACACAGTTACTGTGTTCCCCTAAATTACCCTGTCCTCTATCTCTAATTACAAGTTACTGTGTTCCCCTAAATTACCCTGTCCTCTATCTCTAATTACACAGTTACTGTGTTCCCCTAAATTACCCTGTCCTCTATCTCTAATTACACAGTTACTGTGTTCCCCTAAATTACCCTGTCCTCTATCTCTAATTACACAGTTACTGTGTTCCCCTAAATTACCTGTCCTCTATCTCTAATTACACAGTTACTGTGTTCCCCTAAATTACCCTGTCCTCTATCTCTAATTACACAGTTACTGTGTTCCCCTAAATTACCCTGTCCTCTATCTCTAATTACACAATTACTGTGTTCCCCTAAATTACTATGTCCTCTATCTCTAATTACACAGTTACTGTGTTCCCCTAAATTACCCTGTCCTCTATCTCTAATTACACAGTTACATTGTTCCCCTAAATTACTATGTCCTCTTTCTCTAATTACATAGTTAATGTGTTTTCCCAAATGACCCTGTCATCTATCTCTTTTTACACATTTACTGTGTTCCCCTGAATTACACTGTCCTCTATCTCTAATTTCAGTTACTGTGTTTCCCTGAATTATCCTGTCCTCTATCTCTAATTACAGTTACTGTGTTCCCCTAAATGAACCTGTCCTCTATCTCTAATTACACAGTTACTGTGTTCCCCTAAATTACCCTGTCCTCTATCTCGAATTACACAGTTCCTGTGTACCCCTACATTACCCTGTCCTCAATCTCTAATTACAAAGTTCCTGTGTACCCCTAAATTACCCTGTCCTCTATCTCTAATTACACAGTTACTGTGTTCCACTAAATTACTCTGTCCTCTCTCTCTAATTACACAGTTACTGTGTTTCCCTAAATTACCCTGTCCTCTATCTCTAATTACACAGTTACTGTGTTCCCTAAATTACCCTGTCCTCTATCTCTAATTACACAGTTACTGTGTTCCCCTAAATTACCCTGTCCTCTATCTCTAATTACACAGTTACTGTGTTCCCCTAAATTACCCTGTCCTCTATCTCTAATTACAAAGTTACTGTGTTCCCCTAAATTACCCTGTCCTCTATCTCTAATTACACAGTTACTGTGTTCCCCTAAATTACCCTGTCCTCTATCTCTAATTACACAGTTACTGTGTTCCCCTAAATTACCCTGTCCTCTATCTCTAATTACACAGTTACTGTGTTCCCCTAAATTACCCTGTCCTCTATCTCTAATTACACAGTTACTGTGTTCCCCTAAATTACCCTGTCCTCTATCTCTAATTACACAGTTACTGTGTTCCCTAAATTATCCTGTCCTCTATCTCTAATTACACAGTTACTGTGTTCCCCTAAATTACCCTGTCCTCTATCTCTAATTACACAGTTACTGTGTTCCCCTAAATTACCCTGTCCTCTATCTCTAATTACACAGTTACTGTGTTCCCCTAAATTACCCTGTCCTCTATCTCTAATTACAAAGTTACTGTGTTCCCCTAAATTACCCTGTCCTCTATCTCTAATTACACAGTTACTGTGTTCCCCTAAATTACCCTGTCCTCTATCTCTAATTACAGTTACTGTGTTCCCCTAAATTACCCTGTCCTCTATCTCTAATTACACAGTTACTGTGTTCCCCTAAATTACCCTGTCCTCTATCTCTAATTACACAGTTACTGTGTTCCCCTAAATTACCCTGTCCTCTATCTCTAATTACACAGTTACTGTGTTCCCCTAAATTACCCTGTCCTCTATCTCTAATTACACAGTTACTGTGTTCCCCTAAATTACCCTGTCCTCTATCTCTAATTACACAGTTACTGTGTTCCCCTAAATTACCCTGTCTCTATCTCTAATTACACAGTTACTGTGTTCCCCTAAATTACCCTGTCCTCTATCTCTAATTACACAGTTACTGTGTTCCCCTAAATTACCCTGTCCTCTATCTCTAATTACACAGTTACTGTGTTCCCCTAAATTACCCTGTCCTCTATCTCTAATTACAGTTACTGTGTTCCCTAAATTACCCTGTCCTCTATCTCTAATTACAGTTACTGTGTTCCCCTAAATTACCTGTCCTCTATCTCTAATTACACAGTTACTGTGTTCCCCTAAATTACCCTGTCCTCTATCTCTAATTACACAGTTACTGTGTTCCCCTAAATTACCCTGTCCTCTATCTCTAATTACATAGTTACTGTGTTCCCCTAAATTACCCTGTCCTCTATCTCTAATTACACAGTTACTGTGTTCCCCTGAATTACCCTGTCCTCTATCTCTAATTACACAGTTACTGTGTTCCCCTAAATTATCCTGTCCTCTATCTCTAATTACAGTTACTGTGTTCCCCTAAATTAACCTGTCCTCTATCTCTAATTACACAGTTACTGTGTTCCCCTAAATTACCCTGTCCTCTATCTCTAATTACACAGTTACTGTGTTCCCCTAAATTACCCTGTCCTCTATCTCTAATTACACAGTTACTGTGTTCCCCTAAATTACCCTGTCCTCTATCTCTAATTACACAGTTACTGTGTTCCCCTAAATTACCTGTCCTCTATCTCTAATTACAAGTTACTGTGTTCCCCTAAATTACCCTGTCCTCTATCTCTAATTACACAGTTACTGTGTTCCCCTAAATTACCCTGTCCTCTATCTCTAATTACACAGTTACTGTGTTCCCCTAAATTATCCTGTCCTCTATCTCTAATTACACAGTTACTGTGTTCCCCTAAATTACCCTGTCCTCTATCTCTAATTACACAGTTACTGTGTTCCCCTAAATTACCCTGTCCTCTATCTCTAATTACACAGTTACTGTGTTCCCCTAAATTACCCTGTCCTCTATCTCTAATTACACAGTTACTGTGTTCCCCTAAATTACCCTGTCCTCTATCTCTAATTACACAGTTACTGTGTTCCCCTAAATTACCCTGTCCTCTATCTCTAATTACACAGTTACTGTGTTCCCCTAAATTACCCTGTCCTCTATCTCTAATTACACAGTTACTGTGTTCCCCTAAATTACCCTGTCCTCTATCTCTAATTACACAGTTACTGTGTTCCCCTAAATTACCCTGTCCTCTATCTCTAATTACAAGTTACTGTGTTCCCTAAATTATCCCTGTCCTCTATCTCTAATTACACAGTTACTGTGTTCCCCTAAATTACCCTGTCCTCTATCTCTAATTACACAGTTACTGTGTTCCCCTAAATTACCCTGTCCTCTATCTCTAATTACACAGTTACTGTGTTCCCCTGAATTACCCTGTCCTCTATCTCTAATTACAAGTTACTGTGTTCCCCTAAATTACCTGTCCTCTATCTCTAATTACACAGTTACTGTGTTCCCCTAAATTACCCTGTCCTCTATCTCTAATTACAGTTACTGTGTTCCCCTAAATTACCCTGTCCTCTATCTCTAATTACACAGTTACTGTGTTCCCCTAAATTACCCTGTCCTCTATCTCTAATTACACAGTTACTGTGTTCCCCTAAATTACCCTGTCCTCTATCTCTAATTACATAGTTACTGTCTTCCACTAAATTACCCTGTCCTCTATCTCTAATTACACAGTTACTGTGTTCCCCTAAATTACCCTGTCCTCTATCTCTAATTACACAGTTACTGTGTTCCCCTAAATTACCCTGTCCTCTATCTCTAATTACAGTTACTGTGTTCCCCTAAATTACCCTGTCCTCTATCTCTAATTACAAGTTACTGTGTTCCCCTAAATTACCCTGTCCTCTATCTCTAATTACACAGTTACTGTGTTCCCCTAAATTACCCTGTCCTCTATCTCTAATTACACAGTTACTGTGTTCCCCTAAATTACCTGTCCTCTATCTCTAATTACACAGTTACTGTGTTCCCCTAAATTCTCCTGTCCCTCTATCTCTAATTACAGTTACTGTGTTCCCCTAAATTACCCTGTCCTCTATCTCTAATTACACAGTTACTGAGTTCCCCTAAATTATCCTGTCCTCTATCTCTAATTACACAGTTACTGTGTTCCCCTGAATTACCCTGTCCTGTATCTCTAATTACAGTTACTGTGTTCCCCTGAATTACCCTTTCCTCTATCTCTAATTTCAATTACTGTGTTCCCCTAAATTACCCTGTCCTCTATCTCTAATTACACAGTTACTGTGTTCCCCTAAATTACCCTGTCCTCTATCTGGAATTACTCAGTTACTTTGTTCCCCTAAATTATCCGGTGCTCTATCTCGAATTACTCAGTTACTGTGTTCCCCTGAATTCTCCTGCCCTCTATCTCTAATTACAGTTACTGTGTTCCCCTAAATTACCCTGCCCTGTATCTCTAATTACATAGTTACTGAGTTCCCCTAAATTATCCGGTCCTCTATATCTAATTACACAGTTACTGTGTTTCCCTAAATTACACTGTCCTCTATCTCTAATTACACAGTTACTGTGTTCCTCTAAATTACCCTGTCCTCTATCTCTAATTACAGTTACTGAGTTTCCCTAAATTAACCTGTCCTCTGTCTCTAATTACTCAGTTACTGTGTTCCCCTGAATTACCTGTCGTCTATCTCTAATTACACTGTTACTGTTTTCCCGTAAATTAACCTGTCCTCCATCTCTAATTACACAGTGACCGTGTTCCCGTAAATTAACCTGTCCTCTATCTCTAATTACACAGTTACTGTGTTCCCATCAATTACCCTGATCTCTATCATTAATTACACTGTTACTGAGATTCCCTAAATTACCGTGTCCTCTATCACTAATTACACAGTTACTGTGTTCCCCTAAATTACACTGTCCTCTATCTCTAATTGCAGAGTTACTGTGTTTCCCTAAATTTACCTGTCCTCTGTCTCTAATTACACTGTTACTGTGTTCCCCTAAATTAATCTGTCCTCTATCGCTAATTACACTGTTACTGTTTTCCCATAAATTAACCTGCCCTCTATCTCTAATTACACAGTGACCGTGTTCCCGTAAATTAACCTGTCCTCTATCTCTACTTACTCTGTTACTGTGTTCCCATCAATTACCCTGATCCCTATCATTAATTACACTGTTACTGAGATTCCCTAAATTACCGTGTCCTCTATCTCTAATTACACTGTTACTGTGTTCCCCTGAATTATCCTGTCCTGTATCTCTAATTACAGTTAATGTGTTCCCCTGAATTACCCTTTCCTCTATCTCTAATTTCAATTACTGTGTTCCCCTAAATTATCCTGTCCTCTATCTCTAATTACAGTTTCTGTGTTCCCCTAAATTACCCTGTCCTCTGTCTCTAATTACACAGTTAATGTGTTCCCCTAAATTAACCTGCCCTCTATCTCTAATTACACAGATACTGTGTTCCCCTGAATTACCCTGTCATCTATCTATAATTACACAGTTACTGTTTTCCCTAAATTACCCTGTCCTCTATTGCTAATTACACAGTTACAGTGTTCCCCTAAAATACCCTGTCCTCTATCGCTAATTACACAGTTACAGTGTTCCCCTAAATTACCCTGTCCTCTATCGCTAATTACACAGTTACTGTGTTCCCCTAAAATACCCTGTCCTCTATCTCTAATTAAACAGTTACTGTGTTCCCCTGAATTACCCTGTCCTCTATCTCTAATTACAGGGTAACTGTATTTCCCTATATTACCCTGTCCACTATCTCTAATTACACAGTTACTGTGTTCCCTTAATTTACCCTGTCCTCTATCTCTAATTACACAGTTACTGTGTTCCCTTAATTTACCCTGTCCTCTATCTCTAATTACACAGTTACTGTGTTCCCCTGAATTACCCTGTCCTCTATCACTAATTACAGTTACTGTGTTCCCCTAAATTACCCTGTCCTCTATCTCTAATTACACAGTTACTGTGTTCCCCTAAATTACCCTGTCCTCTATCTGGAATTACTCAGTTACTTTGTTCCCCTAAATTATCCGGTGCTCTATCTCGAATTACTCAGTTACTGTGTTCCCCTGAATTCTCCTGCCCTCTATCTCTAATTACAGTTACTGTGTTCCCCTAAATTACCCTGCCCTGTATCTCTAATTACATAGTTACTGAATTCCCCTAAATTATCCGGTCCTCTATATCTAATTACACAGTTACTGTGTTTCCCTAAATTACACTGTCCTCTATCTCTAATTACACAGTTACTGTGTTCCTCTAAATTACCCTGTCCTCTATCTCTAATTACAGTTACTGAGTTTCCCTAAATTAACCTGTCCTCTGTCTCTAATTACTCAGTTACTGTGTTCCCCTGAATTACCTGTCGTCTATCTCTAATTACACTGTTACTGTTTTCCCGTAAATTAACCTGTCCTCCATCTCTAATTACACAGTGACCGTGTTCCCGTAAATTAACCTGTCCTCTATCTCTAATTACACAGTTACTGTGTTCCCATCAATTACCCTGATCTCTATCATTAATTACACTGTTACTGAGATTCCCTAAATTACCGTGTCCTCTATCACTAATTACACAGTTACTGTGTTCCCCTAAATTACACTGTCCTCTATCTCTAATTGCAGAGTTACTGTGTTTCCCTAAATTTACCTGTCCTCTGTCTCTAATTACACTGTTACTGTGTTCCCCTAAATTAATCTGTCCTCTATCGCTAATTACACTGTTACTGTTTTCCCATAAATTAACCTGCCCTCTATCTCTAATTACACAGTGACCGTGTTCCCGTAAATTAACCTGTCCTCTATCTCTACTTACTCTGTTACTGTGTTCCCATCAATTACCCTGATCCCTATCATTAATTACACTGTTACTGAGATTCCCTAAATTACCGTGTCCTCTATCTCTAATTACACTGTTACTGTGTTCCCCTGAATTATCCTGTCCTGTATCTCTAATTACAGTTAATGTGTTCCCCTAAATTACCCTTTCCTCTATCTCTAATTTCAATTACTGTGTTCCCCTAAATTATCCTGTCCTCTATCTCTAATTACAGTTTCTGTGTTCCCCTAAATTACCCTGTCCTCTATCTCTAATTACACAGTTACTGTGTTCCCCTAAATTAACCTGTCCTCTATCTCTAATTACACAGATACTGTGTTCCCCTGAATTACCCTGTCCTCTATCTCTAATTACACAGTTACTGTTTTCCCTAAATTACCCTGTCCTCTATCTCTAATTACACAGTTACTGTGTTCCCCTAAAATACCCTGTCCTCTATCGCTAATTACACAGTTACAGTGTTCCCCTAAATTACCCTGTCCTCTATCGCTAATTACACAGTTACTGTGTTCCCCTAAATACCCTGTCCTCTATCTCTAATTAAACAGTTACTGTGTTCCCCTGAATTACCCTGTCCTCTATCTCTAATTACAGGGTAACTGTATTTCCCTATATTACCCTGTCCACTATCTCTAATTACACAGTTACTGTGTTCCCTTAATTTACCCTGTCCTCTATCTCTAATTACACAGTTACTGTGTTCCCTTAATTTACCCTGTCCTCTATCTCTAATTACACAGTTACTGTGTTCCCCTGAATTACCCTGTCCTCTATCACTAATTACAGTTACTGTGTTCCCCTAAATTAACCTGCCCTCTATCTCTAATTACACAGTTACTGTGTTCCCCTGAATTACCCTGTCCTCCATCACTAATTACAGTTACTGAGTTCCCCTAAATTACCCTGTCCTCTATCTCTAATTACAGTTACTGTGTTCCCCTAAATTACCCTGTCCTCTATCTCTAATTACAGTTACTGTGTTCCCCTAAATTACCCTGTCCTCTATCTCTAATTACACAGTTACTGTGTTACCTTAATTTACCCTGTCCTCTATCTCTAATTACACAGTTACTGTGTTCCCCTGAATTACCCTGTCCTCTATCACTAATTACAGTTACTGTGTTCCCCTAAATTAACCTGCCCTCTATCTCTAATTACACAGTTACTGTTTTCCCGTGAATTACCCTGTCCTCTATCACTAATTACAGTTACTGTGTTCCCCTAAATTAACCTGCCCTCTATCTCTAATTACACAGTTACTGTGTTACCCTGAATTACCCTGTCCTCTATCTCTAATTATTGTGTTACTGTATTTCCCTATATTACCCTGTCCTCCATCTCTAATTGCACTGTTACTGTGTTCCCCTAATTTACCCTGTGCTCTATCTCTAATTACACAGTTACTGTGTTCCCCTGAATTACCCTGTCCTCTATCTCTAATTTCTGTTACTGTGTTCCCCTAAATTACCCTGTCCACTATCTCTAATTACATTTTCTGTGTTCCCCTAAATTACCCTGTCCTCTATCTTTAATTACACAGATACTGTGTTCCCCTGAATTACACAGTCCACTATCTCTAATTACACATTTACTTTGTTCCCCTAAATTACCCTGTCCTCTATCTTTAATTACACAGTTAATGTGTTCCACTGAATTGCCCTGTCCTCTATCTTTAATTACATAGTTACTGTGTTCCCCTAAATAACCCTGTCCTCTTCCTCTAATTACACAGTTACTGTGTTCCCCTAAATTGCCCTGTCCTCTTTCTCTAATTACAGTTTCTGTTTTCACTTAAATTACCCTGTCCTCTATCTCTAATTACACAGTTACTGTGTTCCCCTAAATTACCCTGTCCTCTATCTGGAATTACTCAGTTACTGTGTTCCCCTAAATTATCCGGTCCTCTATCTCGAATTACTCAGTTACTGTGTTTCCCTGAATTATCCTGCCCTCTATCTCTAATTACAGTTACTGTGTTCCCCTAAATTACCCTGCCCTGTATCTCTAATTACATAGTTACTGTGTTCCCCTAAATTATCCGGTCCTCTATATCTAATTACACAGTTACTGTGTTTCCCTAAATTACACAGTCCTCTATCTCTAATTACACAGTTACTGTGTTCCTCTAAATTACCCTGTCCTCTATCTCTAATTACAGAGTTACTGTGTTCCCCTGAATTGCCCTGTCCTCTATCTTTAATTACATAGTTACTGTGTTCCGCTAAATAACCCTGTCCTCTTCCTCTAATTACACAGTTACTGTGTTCCCCTAAATTACCCTGTCCTCTTTCTCTAATTACACAGTTACTGTGTTCCCCTAAATTACCCTGTTCTCTATCTCTAATTACACAGTTACTGTGTTCCCTTAAATTACCCTGTCCTCTATCTGGAATTACTCAGTTTCTGTGTTCCCCTGAATTACCCTGTCCACTCTCTCGAATTACTCAGTTACTGTGTTCCCCTAAATTACCCTGTCCTTTATCTTTAATTACACAGTTACTGTGTTCTACTAAATTACCCTGTCCTCTCTCTCTATTTACACAGTTACTGTGTTCCCCTGAATTACCATGTCCTCTATCTCTAATTACACAGTTACTGTGTTCCCCTAAATTACTCTGTACTCTAACTGGAATTACTCAGTTACTGTGTTCCCCTGAATTAACCTGTCCTCTATCTCGAATTACTCAGTTACTGTGTTCCCCTAAATTACACTGTCCTCTATCTTTAATTACACAGTTACTGTGTTTCCCTAAATTACTATGTCCTCTATCTCTAATTACACAGTTACTGTGTTCCCCCAAATGACCCTGTCATCTATCTCTTTTTACACATTTACTGTGTTCCCCTGAATTACCCTATCCTCTATCTCTAATTTCAGTTACTGTGTTTCCCTGAATTATCCTGCCCTCTATCTCTAATTACAGTTACTGTGTTCCCCTAAATGAACCTGTCCTCTATCTCTAATTACACAGTTACTGTGTTCCCCTAAATTACCCTGTCCTCTATCTCTAAATACACAGTTCCTGTTTACCCCTAAATTATCCTGTCCTCTATCTCTAATTACAAAGTTCCTGTGTACCCCTAAATTACCCTGTACTCTATCTCTAAGTACACAGTTACTGTGTTCCGCTAAATTACTCTGTCCTCTCTCTCTAATTTCAATTACTGTGTTTCCCTGAATTATCCTGTCCTCTATCTCTAATTACAGTTACTGTGTTCCCCTAAATGAACCTGTCCTCTATCTCTAATTACACAGTTACTGTGTTCCCCTAAATTACCCTGTCCTCTATCTCTAATTACAAAGTTCCTGTTACCCCTAAATTACCCTGTCCTCTATCTCTAATTACACAGTTACTGTGTTCCACTAAATTACCATGTCATCTATCTCTAATTACACAGTTACTGTGCTCCCCTGAATTACCCTGTACTCTATCTCGAATTACAGAGTTACTGTGTTTTCCTAAATTTTCCTGTCCTCTGTCTCTAATTACACAGATAATGTGTTCCCCTGAATTACCCTGTCCTCTATCTCTAATTACACAGTTGCTGTGTTCCCCTGAATTGCCCTGTCCTCTATCTCTAATTGCACATTTACTGTGTTACCCTAAATTACCCTGTGTTCTATCTCTAATTACACAGTTACTGTGTTTCCCTGAATTATCCTGTCATCTATCTCTAATTACACAGTTACTCTGTTCCCCTAAATGAACCTGTCCTCTATCTCTAATTACACAGTTACTGTGTTCCCCTAAATTACCCTGTCCTCTATCTGTAATTACACAGTTCCTGTTTACCCCTAAATTAACCTGTCCTCTGTCTCTAATTACACAGTTACTGTGTTTCCCTGAATTACCATGTCATCTATCTCTAATTACACAGTTACTCTGTTCCCCTAAATTACCCTGTCCACTATCTCTAATTACACAGTTACTCTGTTACCCTGAATTAGCCTATCCTCTATCTCTAATTACAAAGTTATTGTTATCCCCTGAATTACCCTGTCCTCTCTCTTTAATTACACAGTTACCGTGTTCCCCTGAATTACCCTGTACTCTATCTCGAATTACAGAGTTACTGCGTTTTCCTAAATTATCCTGTCCTCTGTCTCTAATTACACAGATAATGTGTTCCCCTGAATTACCCTGTCCTCTATCTCTAATTACACAGTTGCTGTGTTCCCCTGAATTGCCCTGTCCTCTATCTCTAATTGCACATTTACTGTGTTACCCTAAATTACCCTGTGTTCTATCTCTAATTACACAAATGTGAAGTCGCACAACACCAGGTTATAGTCCAACAGATGTATTTGAAATTACAAGTTTTCGGAGCTCTGCCCCTTCGTCAGATACAGTGAGGGAGTAAAAATCGGTTACAAAGTATATATAGACAGAGAACAATGTGTCTGCAGAAATACAATCCGTCAGGGAGGAATTACATCAAAGACACAGCAGAGTACAGCTAAAACAATGAGGTGAGTCACAGGGGGTCCAACGTGTCAAATGCTGCAGTCTGCAGTTAAGCTTTTTACTTTTTTTTTTAAACTGGAAATCACATCTGTGAACCAGACAACGACGTCGAGTCACGTCCTGTAGCGTGACATGAAACCGAGATCCTGTTTGAGGCGATCCTCATGGGTGAGGAACTTTCCTATCAGTAACTGCTCGATGATTTTGCGTTGTCGTGTGTCTCGAAGGCCGCCTTGGAGAACGCTAACCCGCAGATCCGAGGCTGAATGTCCTTGACTGCTGAAGTGTTCCCCGACTGAGAGGTAACAATCCTGCCTGGTGATTGTTGTGCGGTGCCCGTTCATACATTGTCTCAGTTTCTGTATGGTCTCGCCGATGTACCATGCTGCGGGGCATCCTTTCCTGCAACGTCTGAGGTCGACAACGTTGCCCGAGTCACATGAGTATGTACCATTTAGCTGGTGGGTATCTCCTCACGTGTGATGATGGTATTTGTGTTGATGATCAGGCATGTCTTGCAGAGGTTGCCGTGGCAGGGTTGTGTGGTGTCGTGGCCGCTGTTCTCCTGACAGCTGGGTAATTTGCTGCGAACGATGGTACTTTTGAGGTTAGGCGGCTGCTTGAACGCGAGTAGTGGAGGCGTGGGGATGTCCTTAGCAACGTGTTCATCGTCATCGATGACATGTTCAAGGCTGCGAAGAACATGGCGTAGTTTCCCCTCTCTGGTGAAGTACTGGACGACGTAGGGTACTCAGTTGGTTGTGTCCCATGTTCGCCTTCCGAGGAGGTCTGTATGATGTTTCGCTGAGGCCCGTCGGAACTGTCGATCGACGAGTCGAGCGTCATATCCCGTTCTTACGAGGGCGTCTTTCAGTGGCCGTAGGTGTCCATCGCGTTCCTCCTCGTCTGAGCAGATCCTATGTATTCACAGGGATTGTCCATAGGGGATGGCTTATTTAACTTGGTTAGGGTGGAAGCTGGAGTAGTTGAGCATCGTGAGGTTGTACGTGGGATTGCGGTAGAGTGAAGTGCTGAGGTGTCCGTCTTTGATGGAGATTCGTGTGTCCAAGAATGAAACCGATTCTGAGGAGTAGTCCATGGTGAGTTTGATGGTGGGATGGAATCTGTTCATGTAATCGTGTAGTCCTTTCAGTGATCCTTCGCCGTGGGACCAAAGGAAGAAGATGTCGTCGATGTATCTGGTGTACAACGTTGGTTGGAGGTCCTTTGCAGCGAAGAAGTCTTGCTCGAACGTTTACATGAAGATGTTGGCGTATTGGGGTGCGAATTCGGTTCCCATGGCTGTTCCGTGTGTTTGGGTAAAAAGCTGATTGTCGAAGGTGAAGACATTGTGGTCAAGGATGAAGCAGATGAGTTGTAGCATGGCGTCTGGGGATTGGCTGTTGTTGGTGTTGAGTACTGAGGCTGCCGCAGCGATGCCGTCATCGTGGGGGATACTGGTGTAGAGTGCCGATAGGTCCACCGTGGCGAGGAGTGTTCCTGGTTCAACTGGTCCATGGGTGCTGAGTTTCTGTAAGAAGTCTGTAGTGTCGCGGCAGAAGCTGGGGGTTCCCTGTACGATGGGTTTCAGGATGCCCTCGACGTACCCAGAGAGGTTCTCACACAGGGTTCCGTTGCCTGATACGATAGGACGTCCGGGTGTGTTGGCTTTGTGTATCTTTGGGAGGCAGTAGAAGTCTCCTACGCGGGGAGTACGTGGGATGAGAGCACGTAGGATGCTTTGAAGGTCTGGATCGAAGGTCTTGATCAGTCTATTGAGTTGGCGGGTGTGTTCTTTGGTCGGATCTGCGGGTAACTGTCTGTAGTGTTCCTGGTTGTCCAGTTGTCGGTATGCTTCTTTGCAATAGTCCATTCTGTTCTGTATGATGATGGCTCCTCCTTTCTCCGCTGGTTTGATGACGATGTTGTGGTTGGTCTTGAGAGCAACCAACAGAGTACCCTACGTCGTCCAGTACTTCTCCGGAGCAGAGAAACTATGCCATGTTCTTTGCAGCCTTCAACATGTCATTGATGACGACGAACACCTCGCTAAGGCCATCCCCACGCAAAATCGTCGAGCAGAAACTGATAGACAAGTACGCACCCATGAGGACGGCCTCAACCGGGATCTTGGGTTCATGTAACGCTTCATGTAACCTCACCTGACGTAGAGTCATCCAGACTCGAGTCGTCGTTGGCTTGTTCTCTCGACACAGATGCGGCCGGACCTGCTGTGATTTCCAGCAAAAAAAGTTTATTTTTCTCCATACAGACCCCAGCATCTGCCACTTGTCTTTGTGGAATGTTTTCCTGACTGACATGTTTGGACACCATCCACACCTTTGATTGCCGTGATTACTTATCTGCCGATGTGTGATAAAGCCGGTTGGAAAGATTAACTATAATTATCTGGCAGTGTTCTCTGACTATATATGCTCGGACAATAAGCATCTCTTCACTTCACCTGACGAAGGAGCAGCGCTCCGAAAGCTTGTGATTTCAAAAAAACCTGTTGGACTATAACCTGATGTTGTGCGACTTCTCACATCTATTTATGAAGCACGAGATCCCATATGCTTTGTTAACCACTTTCTCAATATGTCCTGCCACCTTCAGGTACCTATGCACATTAACCCCAAGGTCCCTCTGACCCTGCACACAATTTAAAACTATGCCATTAATTTTTTTGCCTCTCTCTCTTCCTTCTGCAAACTGCATCACTTCACACTTCTCTATATTGAATTCCATCTGCCACTTGTCTGCCCATTCTGCTAAACTTTCTATATCCTGTTGCAGTCGATTAATATCATCATCATTGTTTACCACATCCCCAGGTTTGGTGTCATCGGCAAATTTAGAAATTCTGCTCTGTATTCCAATATCCAGGTCATTTATATATATATATATATATATAAATATAAACAGTGGGCCCAACACTGCACCTTGGGGAACACCACTGTTTGTCTACCATCCTGCAGTCTGAAAAACAACCATTAACCAAAACACGCTGTTTTCTGTCCTTAAGCCAATTCATTATCCAAGCTGCCACTGACCCACCTATTCCATGATCCTCAATTTTGTTAAAAAGCTTTCCATGTGATACTTTGGCAAACGCCTTCCGAAAATATATGAAGGCAATATCCATTGCATTCCCTTCCTCAATTCTCTCTGTTACTTCCTCAAAAAATTCAATTAGATTATTCAAACACGATCTTCCTTTTAGAAACGCGTGTTGGCTTCCAAATGCCCGTTAATTTTTTTCTTGATTATTATTCCTAAATTTTTACACACCACTGATGTTAAACGGACAGGCCTGTCGTTAGTCCTTACAACCTTTCTTTAACAATGATGTCACATTTGCAGGTTTCCAATCGTCAGGCACCTCCCCCGCATCTGGAGAAATTTGGAAAATTATAGCAAGCCTTTCCGCTATCTCCTCCCCCAATTCCCTTAGTAACATGTGATGCAAGCCATCTGGACCAGGAGACTTGTCCACTCTAAGCATACCCAGCCTTTCTAGTACATCCTGTCTATCAATGTTCACCCCTTCCATTGCTTCTACCTTTTCCACTTCGACCAATATTTTACCAGCATCCTCCTCCTTAATAAACAACAATACAAAGTACTCATTGAGTATTCTAGCCTTGGCCTGCGCCTCTAAGGATATATCACCTTCTTTGTCTCTAATGGGCCCCACCCCGCCATTTAATACCCGCTTACTGTTTACATGCCAGTAGAAGGTTTTTGATTCCCTTTTATGTTAACCTGCCATTCTTCTGTCATATTCTCTCTTTGCCAATCTTATTTTCAGCTTAACTTCCTCTCTCAACGTATTGTATTTGGTACGGTTCTCTTTTGAAGTATTCACCTGACATTCATCATACACCCTCTTTTTCTGTTTCATCATTATCTCTATCTTCCTCGTCATCCAAGGAGCCCTTGCTTAGGTTCCCTTACCCTTCCCTCTTATTGGAATGTACCTAGCCAGTACTTGGAACTTGACAGAGACTGAGGGAGAGGCAGAAGCTGCGAGAGAGAGAGAGGGAGAGATAGACAGACAGAGAAACGGAGAATAAGAGGAAGGAGAGTCTGGTATGACGCTGTTTTCTGTTGCATCAGGATGTCCCCTGTTGTGTAAAAATGTACTCTATTGTGTACAGATGTTCTCTGTTGTGTAAAAGTGTTCTCTGTTGTGTAAAGTGGGTGGCACTAAAGTTTAAATTGTGAAAAATTTAAGTGCGATGTGATTGTGGATAACAATATATGTTTTTCGTTGGCGTAAATAAAAATGCAAATTGCAGAAAATGGCTTCGATTTATCGATCGCTTGGCTATGGGCCCAGCACGCTCCTGCTGCGCCACTCTGCTACGGGGCGTTGTTTAACTCCAAATGCATATCAGTGCTGCGTCGTAACGAGACAAATTTCTACTTCTATGCTGTATTGAAAGCGATAGCATTGCCCTCAAATAGCCCAGATTCCGGTCACAGCAACACACGTGTTGGGAGGCTCACGCTGGCAAAACATTGTCACAGGGACATTCAGTATTAAACCACCCACAATGGGAGAGACACTGATTGACACACATACTACTGTTGTGTAACGAAGTTCCCTGTTCTGTAAAGGTGTTCGCTGTTGTGTAGATATGTTCCCTGTTGTGTAAAGGTGTTTTGTGTTATTGTGCGTCTCCTCAGTGTTTCACTTGCCAAGACCACCATCTGGTGGTGGAGAGGCGGCGGTGCAGGAATGGATTGAGAGAAAGTGGAAAGCCAAGGCTGCTGCGTGTTTGCAGCATTTGCAGCTTATGATAGAAGATAAGAACATAAGCAATACGATCAAGAGTAGGCCATACGGCCCGTCGAGCCTGCTCCGCCTTTCAATATGGCTGATCATCGACCTCAACTCCACTTTCCCGCTCGATCTCCATATCCCTTGATCCCCCAAGAGTCCAACAATCATTCTGGCTCAGCCTTTAATATATTCAATGACTCACAATCCTCTAGGGAAGAGAATTCCAAAGATTCACAACACTCTGAGTGAAGAAATTCCTCCTTATCTTAGTCGTAAATGGCCTACCACTTATCCTGAGACTTTGCCCCCTCGTTCTAGACATTCCAGCCAGGGGAAACAACCTCTCAGCATCTACCCTGTCAATCCCCTTCAGATTATTGAATGTTTCAATGAGATCACCTCTCATTCTTCTAAACTCCAGAGAGTATAGGCCCATTCTACACAATCTCTCATCATAGGACAACCCTCTCATCCCAGGAATCAATCTAGTGAACCTTCGTTGCAACACCTCTAAGGTAAGAATATCCTTCCTCAGATAAGAGACCAAAACTGTGCACTGTACTCCAGGTGTGGTCTCAACAAGGCCCTGTACAATTGTAGCAAGACTTCCTTACTCTTATACTCCAACCGCTTGCAATAAAGGCCAACATGCCATTTGCCTTCCTTATTGTTTTCTGTACCTGCATGCTAGCTTTCTGTGTTTCTTGCACGAGGACAACCAAATCTCTCTGAACATCAACATTTGAAAGTTTCTCACCATTTAAAAAATATTCTGTTTTTCTATTCTTCCTATCAAAGTGAATAACTTCACATTTCCCTACATTATCCTGCACCTGCCAACTTACTGACCACTCACTTAGTCTATCTATATCCCATTGCAGACTCTTTGTGTTCTCCTCACAGCTTACTGTCCCACCTTGCTTTGTATCATCAGCAAACGTGGATACATTACACTCGGTCCATTCATGTAGGTCATTAATATAGATTGTAAATAGCTGAGACCCCAACACTAATCCTTGCGGCACCCCACTAGTTACAGCCTCTTGTGTAAAGGTGTTCCCTGTTGTGGAATTGCTTTCCCTTTTGTGTAAAGAGGTACTCTGCTTTATAAAGATTTTCTCTGCTTTGTAAAGTTGTTTCCTGTTGTGACCTAATAGTGTTTGTTTTACTTTCTGCTTGTTTTACGTTGTGATTGGAACAATGTTTGAACGGAGTTTTGAATGTGTCTCGGCACAGGAACCGAAAAGCAGCAGTTAAAATGAGGTAAAAGTAGCTTATTTGTGATGACAACATCCTTTCCGTAATCGGCAGGATTCAAACCTGCGCCTCGAAACTTGCACGAATGAATTTACTAATGCCATCGCCTTAACCACTCGGCCATGACTACCGCGAATTGAAATCGACACGACGCAGATTCTGATTTGCTACAGAGTCTCTGCCTCTGGTCTGAACGCTTTGGCAGACAAGTCACTTGGGATCCTGTGGAATAATTCGACTTGCAAAACTTATTTCAATCGTCTATGTGGCGCAATGGGCCATCGCGTTCGGCTGTTAAAGTGAAAGGTTGTTGGTTCGAGCGCACCCAGGGACAAGAGTGGCTTTTAATTATGCAACTTTATCTATTGTATAAAACTGGAGTCTTTGAATCCGTGAAATGAACAGTGGTGAGCATCCATGCTGATGCCTTCCTGCTTCCAATGGCAACAATCGGTTCAGCGATCAGTCTCCTGCCAGGCAGCCTGGATATTATACTTCCCTTTTACAAATATTCCAAATGCAGCTTTCTTGCCATGAAAAACTTTCTAGAAAATTGCACACAGTCGATAATCCATTCTGTAAACACTTTTATACGCTTTCCTCAGTTTAACTCATTCATGGATAAGGACTGAACGTTTTAAAGCGATACCAATTGCCAGAGGACGTCAGCTTTCTTGCATCGTCCGGCAACTGATCATGTGACAACAGCAAGCCAATCACATACAGAAACACCTTAACCACTCGCACTGCGCACATTCTGATACCGAACTCCAAACCATCGCCAACACCTTCACCGATGCGTGCGAGAGCATGGGACTTACACTAATTATCCGTAAGACAAAGGTTCTCTACCAACATGCCCACGCCACACGGTACTGCTCCCCGATTATCAAAATCCATGAGGAGGCCTTGGACGACGTGAAGCACTTTCCATACCTCGGGAGCCTACTGTCAACAAGGGCTAACTTTGATGACGAATTCCAACACCGCCTTCAGTGTGCCAGTGCAGCCTTCGGTCGCCTGTGGAAGAGAGACCAGGAGCTCTAACCCAGCACCAAGCTCATGGTCTACAGAGCAGTAGTGCTACCCGCCCTCCTGTATGTCTCAGAGGCATGGACCATGTACAAAAGGCACCGCAAAGCACTGGAGTGGTACCACCAACGCTGCCTCCGGAAGATCCTGCAAATCAATTGGCAGAATTGGCACATCAACGTCAGTTTTCTCGTTCAGGCCAACATCCCCAGCATCGAAGCTTTGAACACGCTCGATCAGCTCCGATGGACAGGTCACATTGTCTGCATGCCCGGTACGAGACTCCCAAAACAAGCGCTCTACTCGGAGCTCCGACACGGCAAGAGAGCCCCAAGTGGGCAGAGGAAACACTTCAAGGACACCCTCAAAGCCTCTTTGAAAAATTGCAACATCCCCACCGACACCTGGGAAAGTGGAGAAGAAGCATCCGAGATGGCGCCAAATTCCTCAAGTCTCTTTGCCGGGAAGAAGCGGAAGACAACCGCAAACAGTGGAAGGCGTGCACGTCAACCCAAGCACTCCACCCACGCGCCCCTTCAGCCAACGTCTGCCCCATCTGTGATAGAGACTGTAATTCCTGCATTGGACTCATCAGTCACCTGAGAACTAATTTTAATGTGGAGCAAGTCATCCTCGGTTCCGAGGGATTTCCTAAGAATCACATACAGCGGCGTGAGAATGCCCTCATTGAATGTGTCCAATCACGGCCTGAGAATTGTGCTGCTTCGTCACAATTAGCTCCAGTAAGTTGGAGGACCCGGATGTGAGCGGATGACTTTTTCCGATCGCTGGCGCCGTTGTCGACAAACTAAGGGTCAGTGTTTCAGAATTAGGGGGCCGGCCATTTAGGATTCAGAGGAGAAGAAATTTCTTCACTCCAAGGGTTGTGAATCTTTGGAATTCTCCACCCCAGAGGCCGTTGAGTATATTCCTAACCGAGATGGATTTGGACATTACGGGAGCAGGCTCGAGGCCCGCATGAAATCCTGCTCCTATTTCTTATTTTCTCATGTACCGAACTTAGCCGGCGAGGTTAGGAACTGTAACCTGTCTGGCTTAGTTCATTAAATGAGCATCGCAGCAGGAAGCAGATAAACTGGAAGATGACTGCGCGGACAATGTGTATTTGCTTCACTGGGTTGTAAAATAAATATTTTGGACGGTTAAAATAGCTTTCACGATTTCAAGAGCCTTAAACAATTTAGTGTTTCTGCTGGTGGATCAGGCATCTCGTGATGCCGTCAACTAATATTGCCGTGAAGCGCTTGTTTTACTTTCTGCTTGTTTTTCATTGTGCTTGAAACATTTTTTGAAGGTAGCTTTGAATTTGTCTCGGCAGCAGTTAAAATGAAGTACCAACGCGTCACATTGGGCGATACCGTTACTTCCGTAGTCGACAGGATTCAGAATCTGCGCGGGGAACTGCCCAATGGATTTCTAGTTCAGCGCCTTAGCCAGCTGGTCACGACTACCCCGACCTTGTCTATTGTATAAAAATGGAGTCCTTGATTCGGTGAAATGAACAGTGGTGAGCATCCACTGCTGCTGCCTTCCTGCTTCCAATGGGAACAATCGCTTCAGCGATCAGTCTATTGTGATGTAATGTTGGGGTGAAGCGCTTGTTTTACTTTCTGCTTGTTTCACATTGTGCTTGAAACATTGCTTGAACGTAGCTTTGAATGTGTCTCGGCACAGGAACCGAAAGACAGCAGTTAAATGAAGTAAAACACGTCACGTTGAACGACACTATCACACACGCAGTCGGCAAGATTCGAATCCACGCGGGAAAACCCCAGTGGTTTTCTAGTCCATCCTCTTACCAACTCGCTGACGCCTACTGAAACGGCAGAAACCCCTTCCAGCTTCTCATTTCTTTAAAGTTGGCACCTCCGCTCTGAACGCTTTGGCACATAAGTCAGTTGGGATCCTGCGGAATAATTCATATTTCAAAGCCTAACTGTTCCGTTTCTGTGGCGCAATGGTTCAGCGCGTTCGGCTGGTGAACAGATGGTTGGTGATTTAAATCCCAGATAGAAACGGAAACGGTCGAACAGCGTTCAATTTTTGCAACCTTGTCTGTTGGATAAAAATTGAGCCTTTGATTCGGTGAAATGAACAGTGGTGAGCATCCACTGCTGCTGCCTTCCTGCTTACAATGGGAACAATCACTTCAGCGATCAGTCTCCTGCCAGGCAGCCTGGATATTTCACTTCCCTTTTACTCATATTGTAAGTGCAGCGTTCTGTGCCATAAAAATCCAGTGAAAAATCGCCCACAGCAACAATCCAATCAGCTCACGGTTTTCTATTTCCCCCTTAGTTAACCTTTTGATTTGATAAGAGCTGAACGTTTTGCAGCGATGCAAATTGCCAGAGGAGTTCCGCTTACTTGCGCTGTCCCTCACCCGCATCATGTGACAACAGCCAGCCTATTACATACAGAAGCTCTAGAACGCTCCCATTGAATGTGACCAATCAGGGCTTCAGGATTATGCTGCTTCGTCACAATCATATAAACTTACAGTAAACAAGGAGGCCATTCGGCCCGTCGTGCTTGTGCTGGCTCTTTGAAGGAACAGTCGTGCTTCGTCCCACGTCCCCACTTTTTGTCCGTAATCTGTAATTTCATCATCCTCCAGTAGCAGTCCAACTCCCTGTTACACACAGTTTCCATCACCTTTTCTGGTAGAGCATTCTTGATCCCGACAAATCTCTAAGTGAAGAAACTTGTCCTCTTCCCCCTCTAGATCTTTTGCCAATGCTTTTGTGTCTATGACTTCTGGTTATTGACCCACTCGCCAAAGGGAATAGTTTGTTTCGATCTCTTCTATCGAAACCTCTCACCATCTTAAAAACTTCAGAGGGTCACCTCTTCTCTGTTCCAAAAGAAAAAAAGAAAGACTTGCATTTATATAGCGCCTTTCACGATCACCGGAATTCTGGAAGCGCATTACAGCCAATGAAGTGGAGTCACTGTTGTAATGTTGGAAACGTGGCAGCCAATTTCCGCACAGCAACCTCCCACAAAT
This sequence comes from Squalus acanthias, assembly GCA_030390025.1. Taxonomy (NCBI): domain Eukaryota; kingdom Metazoa; phylum Chordata; class Chondrichthyes; order Squaliformes; family Squalidae; genus Squalus; species Squalus acanthias. Next base: position 18,259,316 of record CM059452.1, on the reverse strand, counting down.
AGCAATGTAATAATGACCAGATAATCTGTTTTTGTTATGTTGATAGTTGGATAAATATTGTCCAGGACACCGGGATATCACCCCTGCTCTTCTTCGAAATAGTGCCCACCTGAGAGAGCAGACGGGGCCTCAGTTTGAAATCTCATCCGAAAGAAATCACCTCCGACAGCGCAGCACTCCCTCATCACTGCACTGGATTGGACTGTCAGCCTAGCTTTATGTGCTCAAGTCTATGGAGTGGGAGTATGAATGCACACACTTTCTGACTAAGAGTAGAGTGTGCTTCCAACTGAGCCACAGCTGACACAAGAGAAGATTCCTAATTTTTCCAACCTCTCCTCATAACTGAAGTCCCTCATCCCGAGTGATATCCTGGTAAAATCCTCTGTACATTTTCTGAGGCCTTAATATATTTCCTGAAGTCCGGTGCCCAGAATTGTCCACAATACTTCAGCTGAGGCCGAACCAGTGATTTATTAAATACTAGGATGTTCTCTTTGCTTTTATATTTTATTCCTTTATTTATAATCCTAAGTAATCCGTATGAATTTTTTGGCACCTTATAAACTTGCTGGGCCAGCTTTATGGATTTGTGTACCTGTGCTTTATTAGATTGAAGTGCTTTATTAGATTGAAGTGCTTTATTAGATTGAAGTGCTGTCTTAGATTGAAGTGCTGTCTTAGATTGAAGTGCTGTATTAGATTGAAGTGCTGTCTTAGATTGAAGTGCTGTATTAGATTGAAGTGCTGTCTTAGATTGAAGTGCTTTATTAGATTGAAGTGCTGTCTTAGATTGAAGTGCTGTATTAGATTGAAGTGCTGTCTTAGATTGAAGTGCTGTATTAGATTGAAGTGCTGTATTAGATTGATGTGCTGTATTAGATTGAAGTGCTGTATTAGATTGAAGTGCATGATTAACTGAAGTGTTGTATTAGATTGAAGTGCTGTATTAGATTGAAGTGCTGTGTTAGATTGAAGTGCTGTATTAGATTGAAGTACTGTATTAGATTGAAGTGCTGTATTATATTGAATCACTGTATTAGATTGAAGTGCTGTGTTTGATTGAAGTGTTTTATTAGATTGAAATGCCGTATTAGATTAAAGTGCTCTAACAGAAGGAAGTGCTGTGTTAGATGGTAGAGCTGTTTTCGATTGATTTGCTATATTAGATTGAATGGTCTTATTAGTTTGAAGTGCTGTATTAGATTGAAGTGCTGTATTAGATTGAAGTGCTGTATTAGATTGAAGTGCTGTATTATATTGAAGTGCTGTGTTTGATTGAAGTGTTTTATTAGATTGAAATGCTGTATTAGATTAAAGTGCTCGAACAGAAGAAAGTACTGTGTTAGATGCTAGAGCTGTTTTCGATTGATTTGCTGTCTTAGATTGAATGGTCATATTAGTTTGAGGTGCTGTGTTAGATTGTTCCTCTGTATTAGATTGAAATGCTGTGTTAGATGGAAACGCGTTCTTAGATTTAATTGCTGTTGTAGCTTGATGTGCTGTATTAGATTGCAGTGCTGTAATGATTGGAGAGCTGCATTAGATTGAAGGGCTGTATTAGATTGATGAGCTCTTTTAGATTTAAGTGCAATGTTAGATTGAAGTGCTGTATTCGACTGAAGTGCTGTATTAGATTGAAGATCTCTATTAGATAGAAGTGCTGTATTAGACTGTTGTGCTGTATTAGATTTAAGTGCTGTATTAGATTGAAGTGCTGTATTAGATTGAAGTGCTGTATTAGATTGAAGTGCTGTATTAGATTGAAGTGTTGTATTGGATTGAAGTGTTGTATTAGATTGAAGTGTTGTATTAGACTGATGTGCTGTATTAGATTGAAGTGTTGTACTGGATTGAAGTGCTGTATAAATTCTGACAGGTCTAGACAGACTAGATGCAGAAGGGATGTTTCCCTTGGCGGGTGAGAACAGAACTAGAGGACATAATTTAAGGATAAGGGCTAAACCATTTAGGACAGAAATGAGGGGGAATTTCTTCACTCAGAGGGTGGTGAACCTGTGGAACTCATTGCCACAGAGGGCAGTGTACACCAGCTCATTAAATATATTTAAGAGGGAATTAGATATATTTCTACAGGCAAAAGGGGTTAAGGGTTACGGAGAGAAGGCGGGGACGGGATACTGAATTGGAGGATCAGCCATGATCTCATTAAATGGCGGAGCAGGCTCGAAGGGCCGGATGGCCTACTCCTGCTCCTATCTTCTATGTATCTATGTATTAGATTGAAGAGCTGTATTAGATTGAAGTGCTGTGTTAGATTGAAGTGTTGTATTAGATTGAAGAGCTGTATTAGATTGAAGTGCTGTGTTAGATTGAAGTGCTGTATTAGATTGAAGTGTTGTATTAGATTGAAGTGTTGTATGAGATTGAAGTGCTGTCTTAGATTGAAGTGCTGTATTAGGAGGACAAAGGGCTTAATCAAGAGGGGCAAAATAGCTTACGAAAGCAAGCTGGCGGAAAATATAAAAACTAACTCCAAAAGCTTTTATAAGTATATCAAGAGGAAAAGACTGGTGAAAACCAAAGTTGGCCCATTGCAGTCAGATACGGGGGAATATATAACGGGAAATAAAGAAATGGCAGACCAACTAAATGCATACTTTGGGTCAGTCTTTACGAAGGAAGACACAAAAAACCTCCCTGGGATATCGGGAAAAATAGGGACATTTGCAAAGGAGGAACTGACGCAAGTCAATATCTCTAAGGATATGGTGTTAAGGAAGCTAAAGGGATTGAAGGCGGACAAATCCCCAGGGCCTGATAAAATGCATCCTAGGGTGCTGAAGGAGGTGGCCCTAGAGATAGCGGATGCACTAAGTATGATTTTTCAGAATTCATTAGACTCGGGAACAGTGCCCATGGATTGGAGGGTAGCTAACGTTACCCCACTATTCAAAAAGGGGGGTAGGGAAAAAGCAGGTAATTACAGACCTGTAAGCCTTACATCAGTTGTGGGCAAAATGCTGGAGTCCATCATTAAGGATGAAATAGCGGAGCACTTAGCAAATGGGGACAGGATAGGACAGAGTCAACATGGATTTACAAAGGGTAAATCGTGCTTGACTAATCTATTGGAATTTTTTGAGGGAGTAACTGGTAAAATTGATGGGGGAGAGCCAGTAGATGTGGTGTACCTGGACTTCCAAAAGGCCTTCGATAAGGTCCCACATAAAAGATTAGCAGGGAAAATTGAAGCTCATGGGATAAAGGGGAAAGTATTGACGTGGATAGAGAACTGGCTGTCAGATAGAAAACAGAGAGTTGGAATAAACGGCTCATTTTCTGAATGGCAGGCAGTAACAAGTGGGGTACCACAGGGATCTGTCCTGGGTCCCCAGCTGTTCACAATTTACATTAATGACCTGGATCAGGGAGTCGGATGCAGCATTTCCAAATTTGCAGACGACACTAAACTAGGAGGGGGGGTGGGCTCAGAGGAGGAGACCAGGAAGCTCCAGAGCGATTTGGACAGACTGGGTGATTGGGCGGATAAATGGCAGATGCACTATAATGTGGACAAGTGCGAAGTTATCCACCTTGGGTGCAGGAACGGGAGGGCAAATTATTATTTAAATGGCAATAAATTGGGAGAGGGGGAAGTACAGAGAGACCTGGGTGTTCTTGTACACCAGTCACTGAAGGCGAGCATGCAGGTGCAACAGGCGGTCAAGAAGGCAAACGGTATGCTGGCCTTCATAGCAAAAGGGTTGGAATACAGGAACAGGGATACCTTGCTGCAGCTGTACAGGGCACTGGTGAGACCACACCTCGAGTACTGTGTACAGTTTTGGTCGCCTCATCTGAGGAAAGATGTTCTTGCCATGGAGGGGGTGCAGCGGCGATTCACCAGGCTGATACCAGGAATGGCGGGATTGACCTATGAGGAGAGACTATGTAGTTTAGGTATGTACACACTGGAGTTTAGAAGATTGAGAGGGGACCTCATAGAAGTGTATAAAATTCTGACAGGTCTAGACAGACTAGATGCAGAAGGAATGTTTCCCTTGGCGGGTGAGAACAGAACTAGAGGACATAATTTAAGGATAAGGGCTAAACCATTTAGGACAGAAATGAGGCGGAATTTCTTCACTCAGAGGGTGGTGAACCTGTGGAACTCATTGCCACAGAGGGCAGTGTACGCCAGCTCATTAAATATATTTAAGAGGGAATTAGATATATTTCTACAGGCAAAAGGGGTTAAGGGTTATGGAGAGAAGGCGGGGACGGGATACTGAATTGGAGGATCAGCCATGATCTCATTAAATGGCGGAGCAGGCTCGAAGGGCCGGATGGCCTACTCCTGCTCCTATCTTCTATGTATCTATGTATCTATGTATTAGATTGAAGTGTTGTATTAGATTGAAGTGTTGTATTAGATTGAAGTGCTGTATTAGATTGAAGTGTTGTATTAGATTGAAGTGTTGTATTAGATTGAAGTGCTGTATTAGATTGAAGTGCTGTATTAGATTGAAGTGCTGTGTTAGATTGAAGTGCTGTATTAGATTGAAGTACTGTATTAGATTGAAGTGCTGTATTATATTGAATCACTGTATTAGATTGAAGTGCTGTGTTTGATTGAAGTTTTATTAGATTGAAATGCCGTATTAGATTAAAGTGCTCTAACAGAAGGAAGTGCTGTGTTAGATGGTAGAGCTGTTTTCGATTGATTTGCTATATTAGATTGAATGGTCTTATTAGTTTGAAGTGCTGTATTAGATTGAAGTGCTGTATTAGATTGAAGTGCTGTGTTAGATTGAAGTGCTGTATTAGATTGAAGTACTGTATTAGATTGAAGTGCTGTATTATATTGAATCACTGTATTAGATTGAAGTGCTGTGTTTGATTGAAGTTTTATTAGATTGAAATGCCGTATTAGATTAAAGTGCTCTAACAGAAGGAAGTGCTGTGTTAGATGGTAGAGCTGTTTTCGATTGATTTGCTATATTAGATTGAATGGTCTTATTAGTTTGAAGTGCTGTATTAGATTGAAGTGCTGTATTAGATTGAAGTGCTGTATTAGATTGAAGTGCTGTATTAGATTGAAGTGCTGTATTATATTAAAGTGCTGTGTTTGATTGAAGTGTTTTATTAGATTGAAATGCTGTATTAGATTAAAGTGCTCTAACAGAAGAAAGTACTGTGTTAGATGGTAGAGCTGTTTTCGATTGATTTGCTGTCTTAGATTGAATGGTCTTATTAGTATGAGGTGCTGTGTTAGATTGTTCCTCTGTATTAGATTGAAGTGCTGTGTTAGATGGAAACGCGTTATTAGATTTAGTTGCTGTTGTAGCTTGATGTGCTGTATTAGATTGCAGTGCTGTAATGATTGGAGAGCTGCATTAGATTGAAGGGCTGTATTAGATTGAAGAGCTCTTTTAGATTTAAGTGCAATGTTAGATTGAAGTGCTGTATTAGACTGAAGTGCTGTATTAGATTGAAGATCTATATTAGATTGAAGTACTGTATTAGATTGAAGTGCTGTTTAAGATTGAAGTGCTGTATTAGACTGATGTGCTGTATTAGATTGAAGTGCTGTATTAGATTGAAGTGCTGTATTAGATTGAAGTGTTGTATTAGATTGAAGTGCTGTATTAGATTGAAGTGTTGTATTAGATTGAAGTGTTGTATTAGATTGAAGTGTTGTATTAGATTGAAGTGCTGTATTAGATTGAAGTGCTCTAACAGAAGGAAGTACTGTGTTAGAAGGTAAAGCTGTTTTCGATTGATTTGCTGTCTTAGATTGAATGGTCTTATTAGTTTGAGGTGCTGTGTTAGATTGTTGCGCTGTATTATATTGAAGCGCTGTATTAGACTTAAGCGCTGAAATGGATGGAAATGCTGTATTAGATTGACGTGCTATATTTTATCGAAAGTGCTGAGATAAAGTCAAGCCATACTTTAGATTGAAGTGCTGTATTAGTTTGGAAGTGCTGTGTTAGATTGAAGTACTGTTATAGATTGAAGTGCTGTTATAGATTCAAATTCTGTATTAGATTCAAGTGCTGGATTAGAATGAGGTGCTGCATTAGATGGAAAAGCTTAATTAGATTTAATTGCTGTTGTAGCTTGATGTGCTGTATTCGATTGCAGTGCTGTAATGATTGGAGTGCTGAATTAGCTAGAAGTGCTCTTTTAGATTTAAGTGCAATATTAGATTGAAGTGCTGTATTAGATTGAAGTGCTGTATTAGATTGAAGTGCTGTATTAGATTGAAGTGCTGTATTAGATTGAAGTGCTGTATTAGATTGAAGTGCTGTATTAGATTGAAGTGCTGTGTTAGATTGAAGTGCTGTATTAGATTGAAGTGCTGTATTAGATTGAAGTGCTGTATTAGATTGAAGTGCTGTATTAGATTGAAGTGCTGTATTAGATTGAAGTGCTGTATTAGATTGAAGTGCTGTATTAGATTGAAGCACTGTATTAGATTGAAGTGCTGTGTTTTATTAGATTGAAGTGTTTTATTAGATTGAAATTTTGTATTAGATTAAAGTGCTCTACTGGATTGAGGTGCTGTTTCAGATTGAAGTGATGTCTTGGATTGAGGTACAATATCAGATTGAAGCGCTTTACTAGATTGAAGTGCTGTATTAGATTGAAGTGCTGTATTAGATTGAAGTGCTGTATTAGATTGAAGTGCTGTATTAGATTGAAGTGCTGTATTAGATTGAAGTGCTGTATTAGATTGAAGTGCTGTATTAGATTGAAGTGCTGTATTAGATTGAAGTGCTGTATTAGATTGAAGTGCTGTATTAGATTGAAGTGCTGTATTAGATTGAAGTGCTGTATTAGATTGAAGTGCTGTATTAGATTGAAGTGCTGTATTAGATTGAAGTGCTGTATTAGATTGAAGTGCTGTATTAGATTGAAGTGCTGTATTAGATTGAAGTGCTGTATTAGATTGAAGTGCTGTATTAGATTGAAGTGCTGTATTAGATTGATGTGCTGTATTAGATTGCAGTGTTGTATTAGATTAAAGTGCTGTATTAGATTGCAGTGCTGTAATGATTGGAGTGCTGAATTAGCTAGAAGTGCTCTTTTAGATTTAAGTGCAATATTAGATTGAAGTGCTGTATTAGATTGAAGTGCTGTGTTATATTGAAGCACTGTATTAGATTGAAGTGCTGTGTTTGATTGAAGTGTTTTATTAGATTGAAATTTTGTATTAGATTAAAGTGCTCTACTGGATTGAGGTGCTGTTTCAGATTGAAGTGATGTCTTGGATTGAGGTACAATATCAGATTGAAGCGCTTTACCAGACAGAAGTGCTGTATTAGACAGAAGTGCTGTATTAGACAGAAGTGCTGTATTAGACTGAAGTGCTGTATTAGATTGAAGTGCTGTATTAGATTGAAGTGCTGTATTAGATTGAAGTGCTGTATTAGATTGAAGTGCTGTCTTAGATTGAAGTGTTGTATTAGATTGAAGTGCTGTATTAGATTGAAGTGCTGTATTAGATTGAAGTGCTGTATTAGATTGAAGTGCTGTATTAGATTGAAGTGCTGTATTAGATTGAAGTGCTGTATTAGATTGAAGTGCTGTATTAGATTGAAGTGCTGTATTAGATTGAAGTGCTGTATTAGATTGAAGTGCTGTATTAGATTGAAGTGCTGTATTAGATTGAAGTGCTGTATTAGATTGAAGTGCTGTATTAGATTGAAGTGCTGTATTAGATTGAAGTGCTGTATTAGATTGAAGTGCTGTATTAGATTGAAGTGCTGTATTAGATTGAAGTGCTGTTTTAGATTGAAGTGCTGTATTAGATTGAAGTGCTGTATTAGATTGAAGTGCTGTATTAGATTGAAGTGCTGTATTAGATTGAAGTGCTGTATTAGATTGAAGTGCTGTATTAGATTGAAGTGTTGTATCAGATTGAAGTGTTGTATTAGATTGAAGTGTTGTATTAGATTGAAGTGTTGTATTAGATTGAAGTGCTGTATTAGATTGAAGTGCTGTATTATATTGAAGCGCTGTATTAGATTGAAGTGCTGTGTTTGATTGAAGTGTTTTATTAGATTGAAATTTTGTATTAGATTAAAGTGCTCTACTGGATTGAGGTGCTGTTTCAGATTGAAGTGATGTCTTGGATTGAGGTACAATATCAGATTGAAGCGCTTTACTAGATTGAGGTGTTGTATTAGATTGAAGTGCTGTCTTAGATTGAAGTGCTGTCTTAGATTGAAATGCTGTATTAGATTGAAGTGCTGTATTAGATTGAAGTGCTGTATTAGATTGAAGTGCTGTATTAGATTGAAGTGCTGTATTATATTGAAGCGCTGTATTAGATTGAAGCGCTGTATTAGATTGAAGCGCTGTATTAGATTGAAGTGCTGTATTAGATTGAAGTGCTGTATTAGATTGAAGTGCTGTATTAGATTGAAGTGCTGTATTAGATTGAATTGCTGGATTAGAATGAAGTGCTGGATTAGATTGAAGTGCTGTATTAGATTGAAGTGCTGTATTAGATTGAAGTGCTGTATTAGATTGAAGTGCTGTATTAGATTGAAGTGCTGTATTAGATTGAAGTGCTGTATTAGATTGAAGTGCTGGATTAGATTGAAGTGCTGTATTAGATTGAAGTGCTGTATTAGATTGAAGTGCTGTATTAGATTGAAGTGCTGTATTAGATTGAAGTGTTGTATTAGATTGAAGTGTTGTATTAGATTGAAGTGTTGTATTAGATTGAAGTGCTGTATTAGATTGAAGTGCTGTATTAGATTGAAGTGCTGTATTAGATTGAAGTGCTGTATTAGATTGATGTGCTGTATTAGATTGCAGTGTTGTATTAGATTAAAGTGCTGTATTAGATTGCAGTGCTGTAATGATTGGAGTGCTGAATTAGCTAGAAGTGCTCTTTTAGATTTAAGTGCAATATTAGATTGAAGTGCTGTATTAGATTGAAGTGCTGTGTTATATTGAAGCACTGTATTAGATTGAAATTTTGTATTAGATTAAAGTGCTCTACTGGATTGAGGTGCTGTTTCAGATTGAAGTGATGTCTTGGATTGAGGTACAATATCAGATTGAAGCGCTTTACCAGACAGAAGTGCTGTATTAGACAGAAGTGCTGTATTAGACAGAAGTGCTGTATTAGACTGAAGTGCTGTATTAGATTGAAGTGCTGTATTAGATTGAAGTGCTGTATTAGATTGAAGTGCTGTCTTAGATTGAAGTGTTGTATTAGATTGAAGTGCTGTATTAGATTGAAGTGCTGTCTTAGATTGAAGTGTTGTATTAGATTGAAGTGCTGTATTAGATTGAAGTGCTGTATTAGATTGAAGTGCTGTATTAGATTGAAGTGCTGTATTAGATTGAAGTGCTGTATTAGATTGAAGTGCTGTCTTAGATTGAAGTGTTGTATTAGATTGAAGTGCTGTATTAGATTGAAGTGCTGTATTAGATTGAAGTGCTGTATTAGATTGAAGTGCTGTATTAGATTGAAGTGCTTTATTAGATTGAAGTGCTGTATTAGATTGAAGTGCTGTATTAGATTGAAGTGCTGTATTAGATTGAAGTGCTGTATTAGATTGAAGTGCTGTATTAGATTGAAGTGCTGTATTAGATTGAAGTGCTGTATTAGATTGAAGTGCTGTATTAGATTGAAGTGCTGTATTAGATTGAAGTGCTGTATTAGATTGAAGTGCTGTATTAGATTGAAGTGCTGTATTAGATTGAAGTGCTGTATTAGATTGAAGTGCTGTATTAGATTGAAGTGCTGTTTTAGATTGAAGTGCTGTATTAGATTGAAGTGCTGTATTATATTGAAGCGCTGTATTAGATTGAAGTGCTGTGTTTGATTGAAGTGTTTTATTAGATTGAAATTTTGTATTAGATTAAAGTGCTCTACTGGATTGAGGTGCTGTTTCAGATTGAAGTGATGTCTTGGATTGAGGTACAATATCAGATTGAAGCGCTTTACTAGATTGAGGTGTTGTATTAGATTGAAGTGCTGTCTTAGATTGAAGTGCTGTCTTAGATTGAAATGCTGTATTAGATTGAAGTGCTGTATTAGATTGAAGTGCTGTATTAGATTGAAGTGCTGTATTAGATTGAAGTGCTGTATTATATTGAAGCGCTGTATTAGATTGAAGCGCTGTATTAGATTGAAGCGCTGTATTAGATTGAAGTGCTGTATTAGATTGAAGTGCTGTATTAGATTGAAGTGCTGTATTAGATTGAAGTGCTGTATTAGATTGAATTGCTGGATTAGATTGAAGTGCTGGATTAGATTGAAGTGCTGTATTAGATTGAAGTGCTGTATTAGATTGAAGTGCTGTATTAGATTGAAGTGCTGTATTAGATTGAAGTGCTGTATTAGATTGAAGTGCTGGATTAGATTGAAGTGCTGGATTAGATTGAAGTGCTGGATTAGATTGAAGTGCTGTATTAGATTGAAGTGCTGTATTAGATTGAAGTGCTGTATTAGATTGAAGTGCTGTATTAGATTGAAGTGCTTTATTAGATTGAAGTGCTGTATTAGTTTGAAGTGCTGTCTTAGATTGAAGTGTTGTATTAGATTGAAGTGCTGTATTAGATTGAAGTGCTGTATTAGATTGAAGTGCTGTATTAGATTGAAGTGCTGTATTAGATTGAAGTGCTGGATTAGATTGAAGTGCTGTATTTGATTGAAGTGCTGTATTAGATTGAAGTGCTGTATTATATTGAAGCACTGTATTAGATTGAAGTGCTGTGTTTTATTAGATTGAAGTGTTTTATTAGATTGAAATTTTGTATTAGATTAAAGTGCTCTACTGGATTGAGGTGCTGTTTCAGATTGAAGTGATGTCTTGGATTGAGGTACAATATCAGATTGAAGCGCTTTACTAGATTGAAGTGCTGTATTAGATTGAAGTGCTGTATTAGATTGAAGTGCTGTATTAGATTGAAGTGCTGTATTAGATTGAAGTGCTGTATTAGATTGAAGTGCTGTATTAGATTGAAGTGCTGTATTAGATTGAAGTGCTGTATTAGATTGAAGTGCTGTGTTAGATTGAAGTGCTGTATTAGATTGAAGTGGTGTATTAGATTGAAGTGCTGTATTAGATTGAAGTGCTGTATTAGATTGAAGTGCTGTATTAGATTGAAGTGCTGTATTAGATTGAAGTGCTGTATTAGATTGAAGTGCTGTATTAGATTGAAGTGCTGTATTAGATTGAAGCACTGTATTAGATTGAAGTGCTGTGTTTGATTGAAGTGTTTTATTAGATTGAAATTTTGTATTAGATTAAAGTGCTCTACTGGATTGAGGTGCTGTTTCAGATTGAAGTGATGTCTTGGATTGAGGTACAATATCAGATTGAAGCGCTTTACCAGACAGAAGTGCTGTATTAGACAGAAGTGCTGTATTAGACAGAAGTGCTGTATTAGACTGAAGTGCTGTATTAGATTGAAGTGCTGTATTAGATTGAAGTGCTGTATTAGATTGAAGTGCTGTCTTAGATTGAAGTGTTGTATTAGATTGAAGTGCTGTATTAGATTGAAGTGCTGTATTAGATTGAAGTGCTGTATTAGATTGAAGTGCTGTATTAGATTGAAGTGCTGTATTAGATTGAAGTGCTGTATTAGATTGAAGTGCTGTATTAGATTGAAGTGCTGTATTAGATTGAAGTGCTGTATTAGATTGAAGTGCTGTATTAGATTGAAGTGCTGTATTAGATTGAAGTGCTGTATTAGAATGAAGTGCTCTTTTAGATTGAAGTGCTGTTTTAGATTGAAGTGCTGTATTAGATTGAAGTGCTGTATTAGATTGAAGTGCTGTATTAGATTGAAGTGCTGTATTAGATTGAAGTGCTGTATTAGATTGAAGTGCTGTATTAGATTGAAGTGTTGTATTAGATTGAAGTGTTGTATTAGATTGAAGTGTTGTATTAGATTGAAGTGTTGTATTAGATTGAAGTGCTGTATTAGATTGAAGTGCTGTATTATATTGAAGCGCTGTATTAGATTGAAGTGCTGTGTTTTATTAGATTGAAGTGTTTTATTAGATTGAAATTTTGTATTAGATTAAAGTGCTCTACTGGATTGAGGTGCTGTTTCAGATTGAAGTGATGTCTTGGATTGAGGTACAATATCAGATTGAAGCGCTTTACTAGATTGAGGTGTTGTATAAGATTGAAGTGCTGTCTTAGATTGAAGTGCTGTCTTAGATTGAAATGCTGTATTAGATTGAAGTGCTGTATTAGATTGAAGTGCTGTATTAGATTGAAGTGCTGTATTAGATTGAAGTGCTGTATTAGATTGAAGTGCTGTATTAGATTGAATTGCTGTATTAGATTGAAGTGCTTTATTAGATTGAAGTGCTGTATTAGATTGAAGTGCTGTATTAGATTGAAGTGCTGTATTAGATTGAAGTGCTGTATTAGATTGAAGTGCTGTATTAGATTGAAGTGCTTTATTAGATTGAAGTGCTGTATTAGTTTGAAGTGCTGTATTAGATTGAAGTGCTGTATTAGATTGAAGTGCTGTATTAGATTGAAGTGCTGTATTAGATTGAAGTGCTGGATTAGATTGAAGTGCTGGATTAGATTGAAGTGCTGGATTAGATTGAAGTTATGAGGCTTGGCCCAGCCGGCGCTCTCAGCTCTTTCTATTTGATGTTCTTCAGGAAGTGATTTCAGACCAGCCCCAGCCGGCGATCTCAGTCCTTTCTATTTGATGTTCTTCAGGAAGTGATGTCAGACCAGGTCCAGCCGGCGATCTCACTCCTTTCTATTTGATGTTCTTCAGGAAGTGATATCAGACTTGACCCAGCCGGCCATCTCAGTTCTTTCAATTTGATGTTCTTCAGGAAGTGCTATCAGACTTGGCCCAGATGGCGATCTCAGTCCTTTCTATTTGATGTGCTTCCGGAAGTGATATCAGACCAGCCCCAGCCGGCGATCTCAGTCCTTTCTATTTGATGTTCTTCAGAAAGTGATATCAGACTTGGCCCTGCCGGCGATCTCAGTCCTTTCTATTTGATGTTCTTCAGGAAGTGATATCAGACTTGGCCCAGCCAGCGATCTCAGTTATTTCTATTTGATGTTTTTCAGGAAGTGATATCAGGCTTGGCCCAGCCGGCGATCTCAGCTCTTTCTATTTAATGTTCTTCAGGAAGTTATATCAGACCTGCCCGAGCCGGTGTCCTCAGCTGTTTCTATTTGATGTTCTTCAGGAAGTGATATCAGAACAGGCCCAGCCGGCGATCTCAATTCTTTCTATTTGATGTTTTTCAGGAAGTGATATCAGACCAGCCCCAGCCGGTGATCTCAGTCCTTTCTAATTGATGTTCTTCAGGAAGTGATATCAGGCTTGGCCCAGCCGGCGATCTCAGTTCTTTCTATTTGATGTTCTTCAGGACGTGATATCAGGTGAGCCCCAGCCGGCGATCTCAGCTCTATCTATTTGATGATCTTCAGGAAGTGATATCAGACCAGCCCCAGCCAGCGATCTCAGTTATTTCTATTTCATGTTCTTCAGGAAGTGATATGAGGCTTGGCCCAGCCATCGATCTCAGCTTTTTCTATTTGATGTTCTTCAGGAAGTGATATCAGACCAGCCCCAGCCGGCGATCTCAGTCCTTTCTATTTGATGTTCTTCAGGAAGTGATGTCAGACCAGGCCCAGCCGGCGATCTCACTACTATCTATTTGATGTTCTTCAGGAAGTGATATCAGACTTGACCCAGCCGGCCATCTCAGTTCTTTCTATTTGATGTTCTTCAGGAAGTGATATCAGACTTGGCCCAGCCAGCGATCTCAGTTATTTCTATTTGATGTTCTTCAGGAAGTGATATCAGACCAGCCCCAGCCAGCGATCTCAGTTATTTCTATTTGATGTTATTCAGGAAGTGATATGAGGCTTGGCCCAGCCGGCGATCTCAGCTCTTTCTATTTGATGTTTTTCAGGAAGTGATATCAGACCAGCCCCAGCCGGCGATCTCAGTCCTTTCTATTTGATGTTCTTCAGGAAGTGATATCAGACTTGGCCCTGCCGGCGATCTCAGTCCTTTCTATTTGATGTTTTCAGGAAGTGATATCAGACTTGGCCCTGCCGGCGATCTCAGTCCTTTCTATTTGATGTTCTTCAGGAAGTGATATCAGACTTGGCCCAGCCGGCGATCTCAGTTATTTCTATTTGATGTTCTTCAGGAAGTGATATCAGGCTTGGCCCAGCCGGCGATCTCAGCTCTTTCTATTTGATGTTCTTCAGGAAGTGATTTCAGACCAGCCCCAGCCGGCGATCTCAGTCCTTTCTATTTGATGTTCTTCAGGAAGTGATGTCAGACCAGGTCCAGCCGGCGATCTCACTCCTTTCTATTTGATGTTCTTCAGGAAGTGATATCAGACTTGACCCAGCCGGCCATCTCAGTTCTTTCAATTTGATGTTCTTCAGGAAGTGCTATCAGACTTGGCCCAGATGGCGATCTCAGTCCTTTCTATTTGATGTGCTTCCGGAAGTGATATCAGACCAGCCCCAGCCGGCGATCTCAGTCCTTTCTATTTGATGTTCTTCAGAAAGTGATATCAGACTTGGCCCTGCCGGCGATCTCAGTCCTTTCTATTTGATGTTCTTCAGGAAGTGATATCAGACTTGGCCCAGCCAGCGATCTCAGTTATTTCTATTTGATGTTCTTCAGGAAGTGATATCAGGCTTGGCCCAGCCGGCGATCTCAGCTCTTTCTATTTAATGTTCTTCAGGAAGTGATATCAGACCTGCCCGAGCCGGTGTCCTCAGCTGTTTCTATTTGATGTTCTTCAGGAAGTGATATCAGAACAGGCCCAGCCAGCGATCTCAATTCTTTCTATTTGATGTTTTTCAGGAAGTGATATCAGACCAGCCCCAGCCGGTGATCTCAGTCCTTTCTAATTGATGTTCTTCAGGAAGTGATATCAGGCTTGGCCCAGCCGGCGATCTCAGTTCTTTCTATTTGATGTTCTTCAGGACGTGATATCAGGTGAGCCCCAGCCGGCGATCTCAGCTCTATCTATTTGATGATCTTCAGGAAGTGATATCAGACCAGCCCCAGCCAGCGATCTCAGTTATTTCTATTTCATGTTCTTCAGGAAGTGATATGAGGCTTGGCCCAGCCATCGATCTCAGCTTTTTCTATTTGATGTTCTTCAGGAAGTGATATCAGACCAGCCCCAGCCGGCGATCTCAGTCCTTTCTATTTGATGTTCTTCAGGAAGTGATGTCAGACCAGGCCCAGCCGGCGATCTCACTACTATCTATTTGATGTTCTTCAGGAAGTGATATCAGACTTGACCCAGCCGGCCATCTCAGTTCTTTCTATTTGATGTTCTTCAGGAAGTGATATGAGGCTTGGCCCAGCCGGCGATCTCAGCTCTTTCTATTTGATGTTTTTCAGGAAGTGATATCAGACCAGCCCCAGCCGGCGATCTCAGTCCTTTCTATTTGATGTTCTTCAGGAAGTGATATCAGACTTGGCCCAGCCAGCGATCTCAGTTATTTCTATTTGATGTTCTTCAGGAAGTGATATCAGGCTTGGCCCAGCCGGCGATCTCAGCTCTTTCTATTTAATGTTCTTCAGGAAGTGATATCAGACCTGCCCGAGCCGGTGTCCTCAGCTGTTTCTATTTGATGTTCTTCAGGAAGTGATATCAGAACAGGCCCAGCCAGCGATCTCAATTCTTTCTATTTGATGTTTTTCAGGAAGTGATATCAGACCAGCCCCAGCCGGTGATCTCAGTCCTTTCTAATTGATGTTCTTCAGGAAGTGATATCAGGCTTGGCCCAGCCGGCGATCTCAGTTTTTTCTATTTGATGTTCTTCAGGACGTGATATCAGGTGAGCCCCAGCCGGCGATCTCAGCTCTATCTATTTGATGATCTTCAGGAAGTGATATCAGACCAGCCCCAGCCAGCGATCTCAGTTATTTCTATTTCATGTTCTTCAGGAAGTGATATGAGGCTTGGCCCAGCCATCGATCTCAGCTTTTTCTATTTGATGTTCTTCAGGAAGTGATATCAGACCAGCCCCAGCCGGCGATCTCAGTCCTTTCTATTTGATGTTCTTCAGGAAGTGATGTCAGACCAGGCCCAGCCGGCGATCTCACTACTATCTATTTGATGTTCTTCAGGAAGTGATATCAGACTTGACCCAGCCGGCCATCTCAGTTCTTTCTATTTGATGTTCTTCAGGAAGTGATATGAGGCTTGGCCCAGCCGGCGATCTCAGCTCTTTCTATTTGATGTTTTTCAGGAAGTGATATCAGACCAGCCCCAGCCGGCGATCTCAGTCCTTTCTATTTGATGTTCTTCAGGAAGTGATATCAGACTTGGCCCTGCCGGCGATCTCAGTCCTTTCTATTTGATGTTCTTCAGGAAGTGATATCAGACTTGGCCCTGCCGGCGATCTCAGTTATTTCTATTTGATGTTCTTCAGGAAGTGATATCAGGCTTGGCCCAGCCGGCGATCTCAGTCCTTTCTATTTGATGTTTTCAGGAAGTGATATCAGACATGGCCCTGCCGGCGATCTCAGTCCTTTCTATTTGATGTTCTTCAGGAAGTGATATCAGACTTGGCCCAGCCGGCGATCTCAGTTATTTCTATTTGATGTTCTTCAGGAAGTGATATCAGTCTTGGCCCAGCCGGCGATCTCAGCTCTTTCTATTTGATGTTCTTCAGGAAGTGATATGAGAACAGGCCCAGCCGGCGATCTCAATTCTTTCTATTTGATGTTTTTCAGGAAGTGATATCAGACCAGCCCCAGCCGGCGATCTCAGTCCTTTCTAATTGATGTTCTTCAGGAAGTGATATCAGGCTTGGCCCAGCCGGCGATCTCAGTTCTTTCTATTTGATGTTCTTCAGGAAGTGATATAGATGAGCCCCAGCCGCAGAACTCAGTTCTTTCTATTTGATGTTCTTCAGGAAGTGATATCAGACCAGCCCCAGCCAGCGATCTCAGTTTTTTCTATTTGATGTTCTTCAGGAAGTGATATGAGGCTTGGCCCAGCCGGCGATCTCAGCTCTTTCTATTTGATGTTCTTCAGGAAGTGATTTCAGACCAGCCCCAGCCGGCGATCTCAGTCCTTTCTATTTGATGTTCTTCAGGAAGTGATGTCAGACCAGGTCCAGCCGGCGATCTCACTCCTTTCTATTTGATGTTCTTCAGGAAGTGATATCAGACTTGACCCAGCCGGCCATCTCAGTTCTTTCAATTTGATGTTCTTCAGGAAGTGCTATCAGACTTGGCCCAGATGGCGATCTCAGTCCTTTCTATTTGATGTGCTTCCGGAAGTGATATCAGACCAGCCCCAGCCGGCGATCTCAGTCCTTTCTATTTGATGTTCTTCAGAAAGTGATATCAGACTTGGCCCTGCCGGCCATCTCAGTCCTTTCTATTTGATGTTCTTCAGGAAGTGATATCAGACTTGGCCCAGCCAGCGATCTCAGTTATTTCTATTTGATGTTCTTCAGGAAGTGATATCAGGCTTGGCCCAGCCGGCGATCTCAGCTCTTTCTATTTAATGTTCTTCAGGAAGTGATATCAGACCTGCCCGAGCCGGTGTCCTCAGCTCTTTCTATTTGATGTTCTTCAGGAAGTGATATCAGAACAGGCCCAGCCGGCGATCTCAATTCTTTCTATTTGATGTTTTTCAGGAAGTGATATCAGACCAGCCCCAGCCGGTGATCTCAGTCCTTTCTAATTGATGTTCTTCAGGAAGTGATATCAGGCTTGGCCCAGCCGGCGATCTCAGTTCTTTCTATTTGATGTTCTTCAGGACGTGATATCAGGTGAGCCCCAGCCGGCGATCTCAGCTCTATCTATTTGATGATCTTCAGGAAGTGATATCAGACCAGCCCCAGCCAGCGATCTCAGTTATTTCTATTTCATGTTCTTCAGGAAGTGATATGAGGCTTGGCCCAGCCATCGATCTCAGCTTTTTCTATTTGATGTTCTTCAGGAAGTGATATCAGACCAGCCCCAGCCGGCGATCTCAGTCCTTTCTATTTGATGTTCTTCAGGAAGTGATGTCAGACCAGGCCCAGCCGGCGATCTCACTACTATCTATTTGATGTTCTTCAGGAAGTGATATCAGACTTGACCCAGCCGGCCATCTCAGTTCTTTCTATTTGATGTTCTTCAGGAAGTGATATGAGGCTTGGCCCAGCCAGCGATCTCAGTTATTTCTATTTGATGTTCTTCAGGAAGTGATATCAGACCAGCCCCAGCCAGCGATCTCAGTTATTTCTATTTGATGTTATTCAGGAAGTGATATGAGGCTTGGCCCAGCCGGCGATCTCAGCTCTTTCTATTTGATGTTTTTCAGGAAGTGATATCAGACCAGCCCCAGCCGGCGATCTCAGTCCTTTCTATTTGATGTTCTTCAGGAAGTGATATCAGACTTGGCCCTGCCGGCGATCTCAGTCCTTTCTATTTGATGTTCTTCAGGAAGTGATATCAGACTTGGCCCAGCCAGCGATCTCAGTTATTTCTATTTGATGTTCTTCAGGAAGTGATATCAGGCTTGGCCCAGCCGGCGATCTCAGCTCTTTCTATTTGATGTTCTTCAGGAAGTGATATCAGACCAGCCCCAGCCGGCGATCTCAGTCCTTTCTATTTGATGTTTTCAGGAAGTGATATCAGACTTGGCCCTGCCGGCGATCTCAGTCCTTTCTATTTGATGTTCTTCAGGAAGTGATATCAGACTTGGCCCAGCCGGCGATCTCAGTTATTTCTATTTGATGTTCTTCAGGAAGTGATATCAGGCTTGGCCCAGCCGGCGATCTCAGCTCTTTCTATTTGATGTTCTTCAGGAAGTGATATGAGAACAGGCCCAGCCGGCGATCTCAATTCTTTCTATTTGATGTTTTTCAGGAAGTGATATCAGACCAGCCCCAGCCGGCGATCTCAGTCCTTTCTAATTGATGTTCTTCAGGAAGTGATATCAGGCTTGGCCCAGCCGGCGATCTCAGTTCTTTCTATTTGATGTTCTTCAGGAAGTGATATAGATGAGCCCCAGCCGCAGATCTCAGTTCTTTCTATTTGATGTTCTTCAGGAAGTGATATCAGACCAGCCCCAGCCAGCGATCTCAGTTTTTTCTATTTGATGTTCTTCAGGAAGTGATATGAGGCTTGGCCCAGCCGGCGATCTCAGCTCTTTCTATTTGATGTTCTTCAGGAAGTGATATCAGACCAGCCCCAGCCGGCGATCTCAGTCCTTTCTATTTGATGTTCTTCAGGAAGTGATGTCAGACCAGGTCCAGCCGGCGATCTCACTCCTTTCTATTTGATGTTCTTCAGGAAGTGATATCAGACTTGACCCAGCCGGCCATCTCAGTTCTTTCTATTTGATGTTCTTCAGGAAGTGCTATCAGACTTGGCCCAGATGGCGATCTCAGTCCTTTCTATTTGATGTGCTTCCGGAAGTGATATCAGACCAGCCCCAGCCGCCGATTTAAGTTATTTCTATTTGATGTTCGTCAGGAAGTCATATCAGACGTGGCCCAACCAGCAATCTCAGTCCTTTCTATTTGATGTTCTGCGGGTTTCTGAGACACAAAAACTGCCTAGAATTCCGAAGCAGTAGCAATGCGGCTCTCCAGTCTCGCTGTCTTGTGGGTGACATTCATATTTGGTAAGAGGTTTCTAATTGTAAACGGAGTTCATTTCTGGAGGAAGATATTTGAAAACCAGAGAGGTTATGTTAAAAGTTAATGGACCCTTGGTTGGACCAGACTTGGAGGATTGTGCACAGTTCCGGTCTCAAAATTACAAGAAAGATATAGGGGCATTGGCGAAGGAACGAAAAAATACAAGGATGGTAGTAGAATTGAAAATTAAAACTATCAGTAAAGATTAAATAAGCTGGGGCTCTTTTCTTTAGTAAACAGAAGGCTGAGAAATGATATTATAGAGGTCTCTAAAATTATGAAGGCTTTGATATGATAGACGTAGCGAAGATGATTTCACTTGTGGGTGATTCCAAAACTAAGGGCCAGAAATGTAAGATAATCACAGAAAAATCCAATAAAGCATTCAGGTAAAACGTCTTTACCAAACGAGTGGTGAGAATGTGGAACACACTAACACATGGAGTGTTTGAGGCGAATATCACAGATACATTTAAGGGAAATCTGGATAAGAGCATGAAGGAGGAAGGAATAAAAAGTTATGCTGTTATCTGAGGCTGGTGTGGAGCATAAACAGCGGCACAGACCAGTTGGCCCAAATGAAATATTTCTATGCTTTAAATTCTATTTAATTTTATATAAAACTCACTGTGCCTTTTCACTTCCAGTTCGGTTCAGTTTGAACTTTGAATCGATGATTTCCGCTTTCTTTAATCGTGTGTTCCTGATCTGAGCGAAGGAGATTCTGTTACTCAGCGGGAGTCCTCGCTCACACAGGCCGAGGGAGAAGATGCCACTTTTACCCGCACCCATCCCGGCGATGGTTATTACTTGTTCTGCTACCGTCAATACCCGGGCAGAAAGCCCGAGTTTGCAGTCCAGAGGATACAAGGACACCGGTTCTGAATATCTGTCTGATTTTGCTCAAAACCGGTTTTCTGATACAGTCCAGCAGTCAGACAAGTTGTACCGATTGACCATCTCGGGGCTGTGGCTGTCTGACATACACCGCAGGGTATTACTGTGCACCGAGGCTCACAGTGATCCAAGGAGCTAAAGCCACGCACAATAACTGCCTCACGTTTCTGGGGCACAGCTACTGTCTGTTGCGGCCTGTTTATCACAGCGGGTCAAACACTGACACGTGAATACATTCCTGTGCGCGCAGACCCGAGCGCAAACCACATAAAACTCATATAAATCCGTTCACATCGAAGACTGATAACATCTGATTCTTGTATTAACTGGGCGAGCGCAGAATTGGCTGCTTTTTCCGTGTATCTCAGGGAACTCGCCAGTCCCATTGAGAAAACAAGCTCACATGCAGGTGGCCCGGAACTGGTTATATCGGTGCACCGCTGCTTCAGATCTAACGCACGGCAAACGGGCAAATAATGATTGGTTTAAAATAACAGTCGACAGTGTAGACAGCGGCGTCTCAGAGGGGAAAGACCCCAAAATTATAATACATTTATTAAACAATTTTCCATATTAAAGACACTTATACATATTATAACTAAAAATATATGCTAATACATGCTAAACCTGTATCGAAACTTTTTTAGACCACACTTCGAGTACAGTGTACAGTTCTGATCGCCGTATTATAAAAAGGACACAGAAGCAGCGAAGATTTACAAGGATGACACCAGAAATGCGAGGGTGTACCTATCAGGAAAGGATGAACAGGTTATTTCTCTTTTCTCTTGAAAAAAGAAGGCTGAGGGTTGACCTAATAGAGGTCTTTAAAATTATGAACAATTTTGATAGTGTGGATATAGAGAGAATATTTCCACTTGTGGGGAAGAGCATAACTAGTGGCCATCAATATAAGATAGTCACCAAGAAACCCAATGGGGAATTCAGGAGAAACTTCATTGCCCAAAGAGTGGTGAGAATGCGGAACTCGCTACCACAGGGAGTGGTTGAAGCGTATAGTATAGATGCATTTAAGGGGAGGCTAGACACGCATATGAGGGAGAAGGGAATAGAGGGTTACAGATAGAGTTAGATAAGGAAAGACGGGAGGTCGCTGGTTTGGAGCATAAACGCCGGCATGGACTGGCTGGGCAGAATGGCCTGTTGCTGTACCGTACATCCAATGTAATACTATGTAATCTGATTTTTAAACCGGTTCCACGAGCTCTCATTGAGGGCAAGATTAGAAGCCGATGAGCAAACACTACTGGACTAATAATCTGCAAGGACAGACATTGTGTGCTCTAGACACCGGGCAAGATCGTCAGAAGACCAACTGAAAAAAAGCCTAATGGAGATGGTATCAGAAAAAATGTGCTAGTGAGCTTCAAACCGTGTAAAGAACAATGAACAAAGACAAGATAACGTCGCGCAGAATCACTAAACATAATGATATAATTTACAAGATGATTTAATGGGTTAACGTGTTACGTATTAATTAAAAATAACCAGAAGGTGTTGACATGTTGCCATCACCTTACCAAGACATTGCTAAGACTACAACAGGCACAGCAAGCACTAGATCAAAACAACTGAAAGATCCGAGCTAGAGGCAATCAAGGAACAAGATGTCGACGCTGCTCACATTAGGAACAGGTAATAAGACTTCTATTGTATCTGTGGCTTTAGCTGGAAACATTGTTAGCATTCTGACTGATTAACTGGGCTTTGTCTTATACTTAATAAAAGTAGTTATTTGTCACAACCGTTTTGGGAAATTATCCTTCTGATCGTCTGACACGGGTAAGTCGTTAAAATTATCGTCACAGAATTGAAGGCAAAATTACCGAGGAGTAAATCTGATTTATTCCTCTGGATGGCAGCAAATCCCCTGGAATCACCCGGCCGCCGATACAAGAGTTCACACGCAGTGTCGGCCATTAACCACTGAACTAAGGTAAGTGGAAATAAGCTCACCCACCAGCTGGTCTGGGAATTGCTTATCAGCAACTAAGTGATGTAAAATCGTTTTGTGCTCCCAGAAATCACTCGGGTTAAATTTCTGAATTCATCTGTCCTCAGAGGAACAGATTTTCCAGCCTGTCTCCGTCTCACACGATGGTCCCTTGGTAAAGAAAAAGAGAGTTCGGTCACTTCTACAAATTCTAAAGTGCATTATGTCAATACCTTCACAATCAGGTATAAGATGATCTGGTGAGAAGTGTGAAAGTCCATTCTCACCATAAAATGTATCTTTTGCCGTTTGATATTTCACCCTGGGGCTTAAATTTATTGTCCGCCTGCTTCCACAGGGAGCGGTAGATTTTCTTGTTTCCTTTTCTTGGGTTGAATTAGTCATTCACCGATTGGGTTGATGAACGGTCAACACCTCCTGTAATTCTAGTGAGATGTCGCACAACACCAGATAATAGTCCAACAGTTTTATTTGAAATCACAAGCTTTCGGAGCGCTGCTCCTTTGTCAGGTGAAGTGAAGAGATGCATATCGGCACAGCATATATAGTCAGAGAATACTGCCAGATGATTACAGATAATCTTTCTAACTGCCCTTTATCACACCTCGCCAGAGAGACCCACGGCGAAGAATCACTGAAAAGATTACATGATAACATCAACAAGTTCCATCCCACCATCAAACTCACCTTGGACTACTCCTCAGAATCGTTTCATTCTTGGACACACGAATCTCCATCAAAGACGGACGCCTCAGCACTTCACTCTACCGCAAGCCCACGGACAACCTCACGATGCTCCACTTCTCGAGCTTCCACCCTAACCACGTTAAAGAAGCCATCCCCTATGGACAAGCACTGCGAATACACAGGAGGAACGCGATGGACACCTACAGACGCTGAAAGACACCCTCGTAAGAACGGGATATGACGCTCGACTCATCGATCGACAGTTCCGACAGGCCAAAGCGAAATATCGCATAGACCTCCTCAGAAGGCAAACACGGGACACAAACAACAGAGTACCCTACATCGTCCAGTACTTCCCCGGAGCGGAGAAACTATGCCATGTTCTTCACAGCCTTCAACATGTCATCGATGATGATGAATAGCTTGCTAAGGCCATACCCACACCTCCACTACTCGCCTTCAAACAGCCGCCTAACCTCAAACAGACCATCGTTCGCAGCAAATTATCCAGCTTTCAGGAGAAACGGCGACCACGACACCACACAACCCTGCGACGGCAAACTCTGCAAGACATGCCAGATCATCAACACAGATACCGTCATCACACATGAGGATACCACCCACCAGGTACATGGTACATACTCATGTGACTCGGTCAATGTTGTCTACCTCATACGCTGTAGGAAAGGATGCTCCAGAGCATGGTACATCGGCGAGACCATGCAGACACTGAGACAACGTATGAACGGACACCGCACAACAATCGCCAGGCAGGAGTGTTCCCTCCCAGTCGGGGGGCACTTCAGCAGTCAAGGACATTCAGTCTCCGATCTTCAGGTAAGCGTTCTCCAAGGCGGCCTTCGAGACACATGACAACGCAAAATCGTCGAGCAGAAACTGATAGCCAAGTTCAGCACACATGAGGACGGCCTCAACCGGGACTTGGGTTCATGTCACGCTACATGTACCCCCACCTGACGTAGAGTCATCCAGACTCGAGTCGTCGTTGGCTTGTTCTCTCTACACAGATGCGGCCGTACCTGCTTTGATTTCCAGTAAAAAAAATTGTTTTTTTCCATACAGACCCCAGCATCTGCCACATTTGTACCCCTGCGACCCCACCTCATTGTGTTTGATGTAATGTTTTCCTGACTGACCTGTTTGGACACCATCCACACCTTTGATTGCCGTGATTATCTCTCTGCCGAGGTGTGATAAAGGGCAGTTAGAAAGATTAACTGTAATCATCTAGCAGTGTTCTCTGACTATATATGCTGTGCCTATATGCATCTCTTCACTTCACCTGACGAAGGAGCAGCGCTCCGAAAGCTTGTGATTTAAAATAAGGCTGTTAGATTATAACCTGGTGTTGTGCGACATCTCACATTTGTCCACCCCAGTCCAACACCGGCATCTCCACATCTTAATTTATAGTAACATGAGAACAGGAGTAGGAAACTTAGCTATTTTTTAACGTAATTCCTTCAATGGATGTCCAATCGGTTAAGATATTCTCTCCGCTCCGCAGGACACCCGCAGACAGTCGGGAGCAACAACCCGGGCAGCTCCCGGCTGAAGGAGGTTGGGTTTGGATTCACTTAGTTAAAGACTCGGCCCAAGAGGGCTGCGGCTGCCACAATTCACAGCGGCAGTGAAAAGCCCCATTGTGACAAGGGCCGCGATGCAATCTGGGAGAACAGTTCGTGCATGCGCACCTTGCCAACCGCATTAACGACAGCTTTTATGCTCTCACCGGCCAAAACTTTCACTTATGTCGGTTTAGATCGAACTGTTTTAATTTGATGGCTGAAATGCACAGCGTCTTCCGTCACAAAAACACGGCCGTGGGACCTTA
The DNA here is from genome assembly GCA_030390025.1 of Squalus acanthias. NCBI lineage: Eukaryota > Metazoa > Chordata > Chondrichthyes > Squaliformes > Squalidae > Squalus > Squalus acanthias. Next base: position 18,234,286 of record CM059452.1, on the reverse strand, counting down.
CACAAACCTGGCCGATAACGTCACACAAACATGGCCGACAGTACGTCACACAAAGATCACCGAGGTAACGTAATACAGACATGGCCGCTGGTTTGCCCTGCAGTGGGTGACGCCTCAATCGTTTCAGTCCGTCGGAGTACCGTGTTTGACTGTTTCTCCCATTGATTCAGGGTCAGGGGGTCACGGGCCGTCTCCAGCCTCCGTTCAGCGCTAAAGAGCCGCGATTTATGCAGCCTATGACACCTGACTCAGGGCGGTGACCTGGGGTGGTCAGTCCGGGTTCTCTGAAAGTTGCGCTGCACTCGCTGAGAACCTCCAAGCCTGGAGACAGAACAGAGAGTCGGAGAGAAACAGCGATGGTGGGTAAAGGTAATAGGAGCTTAGAGAGGCGGGAGAGAGATTGGGGCAGAGACAGAGTTTACTCACTAAATCCATCCCATCCCAAAATTACGTCAAAGGCCCTTCAGTCGCGCGTTGATTCTTCCATCCAGCAACCCGTTGTGCTATTCCACTACAAGAGACCTCACGCCTGAACATCCAGAGTTTAGAGGAAAAGCATCCACGCATCAGAAGTAAAATGCTGGAAATTCTCGGGTCTGACCAGAAACCTCTGGAGATGTTTCCGTGATCGGGAGGCTCCGAAAGAAAGATGAGACGTTGAAGGACAGGATCCCAAAGTTCAGGGGTAAAGGGAGCGAATGTCACTAGCGGATCCATGCGTAATCTTAAGTGAGTTCAGGGAGATGGTATAAGAGGGAATGGAGCAGAGCAGGGTGAAAAGATCCCTGGGGTGATGGTCAGTATGTTCTGGTAGATGGTATCAGAGGGAATGGAGGAGAGTCGGGAGGAAGGATACCTGGGGTGATGTTCAGTGAGTTCAGGGAGATGATGTCAGAGGGAATGGAGCAGAGCAGGGAGAAATGATCCCTGGGGTGATGTTCAGTGAGTTCAGGTAGATGGTATCAGAGGGAATGGAGGAGATTCGGGAAAAAAGTAATCTGGAAACAGGAGACAGAGGGTAAGGGTTAAAGGGTGTAGCTGAGATAGGAGAAGGGTTGGAAGTGATTACTTTTCTCCGTGGTCTGTGTAAAACATCTGGACTCGGGACTCCTTTAAAAGTTTAATCCAACTAAAAAATACATTCAATAGTGAGGAGGGTTCCATTCGTGCACATGGCCTGAACAAAACTAAAATGATTTTGCCCGTCTATCACACAACCTGTAACCCAGCGCGGCCCACTGGCGCAGAAGGCTCAAAAATACCCGCGGTTACCCTGTGAACCCTCCTCTCATTTGTGTCAAATACTGTCTAAAAGCTTGAGACAGTCTGTGTGTATAACTGCAAAAATGGAGAGAGTATAACAGAAAACGGTCGAAAGAGTGTTTGTGTGTCTGATAGGCCCAAGGCTCTGGGAATCATTCCCAGCGTTGCGCTCCATGGTGTGTTTATGTCAGATATCTAACCGTGCTGTACCTGGTCTGGGAGTGTGTGATGAGACAGTGTTGAGGGAGCTTTACTCTGTAACAAACCCGTGTTCTACCTGTTCTGGGAGTGTTTGATGGGACAGTGCAGAGGAGCTGTACTCTGTATCTAACCGTGCTGTACCTGCCCTGGGAGTGTTTGATGGGACAGTTTGCAGGGAGCTTTACTCTGTATCAAACCCGTGCTGTACCTGCCCTCGGAGTGTTTGATAGGACAGTGTAGAGGGAGCTTTACTCAGTACCCAAACCATGCTGCACCTGCCCTGAGAGTGTTTGATGGGACAGTGTCGAGGGAGCTTTACTCTGTATCTACCCCGTGTTTACCTGTCCTGGGAGTGTTTGACGGGACAGTATAGAGGGAGCTTTACTCTGTATCTAACCCGTGTTTACCTGTCCTGGGAGTGTTTGATGGGACAGTGCAGAGGGAGCTTTACTCTGTATCTAACCCATGCTGTACCTGCCCTGAGAGTGTTTGATGGGACAGTGCAGAGGGAGCTTTACTCTGTATCTAACCCATGCTGTACCTGCCCTGAGAGTGTTTGATGGGACAGTTTAGAGGAAGCTTTACTCTGTATCTAACTCATGCTGTACCTGCCCTGGGGTGTTTAATGTGACAGTGTAGAGGGAGCTTTACTCTGTATCCAACCCGTGCTGTACCTGGCCTGGGAGTGTTTGAGGGGACAGTGTAGAGGGAGCTTTACACTGTATCTAACCCGTGCTGTACCTGCCCTGGGAGTGATTGAAGGGACAGTGTAGATGGTATTTTACTCTGTATCTAACCGTGCTGTACCTGCCTTGGGAGTGTTTGATGGGCCAGTGTAGAGGGAGCTTTACTCTGTATCTAACCCGTCCTGTACCTGCCCTGGGAGTGTTTGATGGGACAGTGTAGAGGGAGCTTTACTCTTTTTCTAACCCGTCCTGTACCTGACCAGGGAGTGTGTGGTGGTACATTGTACAGGGAGCCTTTTCTTCATCTAACCAGTGCTGTACCTGCCCTGGGAGTGTTTGATGGTTATTTAATGGGTGATTTACTCTGCCATGGACTGCACTTTATCAAGCTGTAATGGAGCAGAGCTCTGCTCTGCAATAGAACCTGACATGATTCTACAGACCATAATATTGGAGGAGACTGCATGGTGCGCCTGGTCGCGGTGCAGTCATTCCACCTATTGGGTCTTACATAAAAAGGCCTGGCTAAAAATGTCTTTTCTCTGAGGGGACACTGGGTGGCGCAGTGGCTCCTTAACCGAAGGGTCTTGAGTGAATCTCAACCAAGACAGGACGGGGGAAATACCTGCAGGGGAAATAAAGAAAGTGTGATAGGGAAAATGGAGCTGTGCAGAGTAGCCTCGGAGAAAGAATTCAGCAATGTCTAAGTTAGTAAATTTGTCATTCCAGATTTATTCACAATTTCACAGAGTACGATTTACAGAGAACGTTTAAAAAGGTAACACAAAGTGTATATAGTAACTGAGCGTCACATTGAGAACTGTACACAGGCGGTCTGAGCTGCCAGCTATCTGTACAACTGTAACAGTTACCAGAGAGAAAACAGGGGCTCAACATGAAGGCGGGGGGGGGGGGGGGGGGGCGGGGGGGGAGGGAACAATTGTGAATTAGAAATGAGAAAAGTGATTTATTTTCACGTGAAATATTCAAATTACTCTGAGATACAATTACATTATAGCCACGATTATCTCACACATTTCAAACAGAAAGACAGAATCCCATTGATATTTTTCTCAGCGATATATTCTGATCTTTTAACTAAAGGCATTTTACTTTGAGAATCACCAAGAGGACATATTTTATTTTCACAACACAGCGATGTTAATAAACAGATGAGGAAAATCCACGGCGTTCGAAATTTAACCGATAAATCGGCTTATAAAATAGGGATAAAAGAATGAAGCAGATGTTTCGTTCTCTACCACATTTATCTCACGGTTTTTATCAATGAAACGTTTAGAGATTTGTCAAACCGCTTCAGTCAGGTTTAAGTGTGAGTGGATTGAATCTTCTCACCTTCACCAGAGTGACGGCAGCGCTGTATGAAATGCTCAGGAAGTACAGGAGGATGAATGTGGAAGCGGTTGTCCAGATGCTACCGCTCTCTTCCTCATAGTCTTCAATCCAGATGTAGTCTGAGGAATCTACGGGCATGTAGAGGAGGAAATATATTCCGACCTTTCATTAATCCAGGATATCATGTTATTATTATATATTATCTTTTCATTTCCTTAACGTATTCGTTTGTTCTCTCATTTAATTTACAATGTATATCTTGTGTTAAGTTAATCACTCTCAGCATGTATCTCTGTTCCTAACTCCACAGTCGCTCTTCCTTTATGATCCTCATGTAGTCCGTGTTGGAAAACGTGATATTATTTCCTCCCTGTCAGATGCTAATTGATTTTCTTCAATTCCTTACGATCTATCGTTCGGGACCAATATGATGCAATATCGAGGCAAGTTTACTGATTGATATCGAATATTTTAACGATAGCTACTTATTTGGAGACTGTCAAGGGGACTGGGTAAGAGATCAGATGTGAGCTAGAAGCGTATTTCTTTTTTAATTTGTTATTGCAATGCTCTGAAAGTAATTAAATTGTCTCAGTTTCCGACTGAGAACTTTGATTCAGTGTATGTGTAGGACCAGAATAGAGAAATAGAGATGTTATGGTATTAGGAATTATTTATTCAGGACAATCGTTGGAGACTGTGTCCGTTCAAAAAGTGCACTTTAATAGGACATTCTTCTATAGCCTGACGTTTCTGTGCGCTTTAGTGTTTGCTTATGTGTGTATGACTATCACTTATTTTGCTTTAGTTTATGTTTGTATGTTAATGTGTGTGTTTACCTTAAGTGTGTGTGTTGAAGCATAAGCATGTGCGTTTGCGGTTTGTGTGTAAGTGTGTGTGTTTATGTGTAATTCGATGTAAGTGTGTTATGTGTAAGAGTGCGTGTGCGTGTATTTTTGTAAGTTTGTATATGTTTATGTATGTATCTCTGTGTGTTTTTGTGTAAATGTGTGTGTTTAAATGTAAGTGCGTGTGTTTATGTTTAACTGTGTTTGTGTTTTGTGTAAGTGTGTTCATGTGTATGGTTATGTGTAAGTGTTTGTGTTGATGTGTGTTTATGCGTGTGTCTGCGTGTGGGTTAATGCGTGTGCTTGTGTGTGTTTTGTGTAAGGGTGCGTTTGAGTATTTTTGCTGTTGTTAAAAGTTTCAGAGAGTACTAATAACTGGGTCTGCCATTGATGATGTGGATTTTAATCTGGGTATGTGTAATGTGTCTGGGTGTCAATGTGTGTTTATGTGTAAGTCTGTGTGTGTTTATGTGTAAGTGTGCACAGAGCGGGTGGAATGTAACATTTCAAATGATGGGCATCAGCAACATCAGAGACACAACCGGGAGAAACTAGCTTAGATCTGGACTGTTAGAACACAATCTGTTAATTTACGAATAAAAGGGAAACATTTACCCCAAGCCCTATTTAAAGATAATACGAAGAAAAAATATTTGTTTTACAATAGGATTCCCATGGGGCAATGTTAACATTTTCCGACAGTGAGTTAGAAGCTGACTTTTACTGATAACAACTGACATTATATAATTCAGAATTGGTTTCCCCCCCCCTCGCCCCCTCTCTGGGGTGGGGGAGTGGTAGTACAGTGGGATAACAATTGCCCTTTCCCCTCTCTCTGGTGTTGGTGCCGGGATACAGTTAGTTAACAATTGCTCTTTCCCCTCTCTCTGGTGGGGAGTGGGGGTACAGTGTGTTAACAATTGCCCATTCCCTTCTCTCTGGTAGTGGAGGCGGGTATAGTGTGTTCATTAATGTCCGCTCCCCTCTCACTAGTGTGGGTGTGCGGGTACAATGGTTTATACAGTTGCCATTTCCCCTCTCTCTAGTTGGGGCGTGTGGGTACAGTTGGTTAAAAATGACTTTTCCCTTGTCTCTGCTGGGTACTGGGGAATAGTTGGTTAACAATTCACATTCCCCACTCTCTGGCGGGGGAGTGGGGGTACAGTGGGATAACAGTTACCCTTTCCCCTCTCTCTGATGGGGGAGTGGGGGTACAGTGGGTTAACAATTGCCATTTCCCCTCTCGCTGATGGGGGAGTGGGGGTACAGTGGGCTAACAATTGCCCTTTCCCCTCTCTCTGATGGGGGAGTGGGGGTACAGTGAGTTAACAATTGACCTTCCCCCTCTCTCTGGTGGGGGAGTGGTTGTACAGTGGGCTAACAATTGCCCTTTCTTCTCTCTCTGGTCGGTGAGTGGGGGTACATTGGGTAAACAATTGCCCTTTCCCATCTCTCTGGTGTGGGAGTTGGAGTACAGTGTGTTTGCAATTGCCCTTTCGCCTCTCTTTGGTGGGGAAGTGGGGGTACAGTGGGTTAACAATTGCCATTTCCCCTCTCTCTGGTGGCGGAGTGGGAGGTACAGAGGGTTAACAATTGCCCTGTCCCCTCTTTCTGATGAGTGAGTGGGTGGTACAGTGTGCTAACAATTGCCCATTCCCCTCTCTCTGGAGCCGGAGGGGGGTACAGTGGTTTAATTAATGTCCTGTCCCCTCTCTCTGGTGGGGAGTGGGAGGTACAGTGGGTTAACAATTGCACATTCCATCTCTCTGGTGGCGGGGATAGAGTACAGTGGTTAATCAATGTCCCTGTCCCCTCTCTCTGGTTGGGAGTGGTGGGTACAGTGTGTTAACAATTGTCCTTCCCCTCTCTCTGGTGGGGGAGTGGGGTACAGTGGGTTAACAATTGCCCTTCCCCCTCTCTCAAGTGGAGGAGTTGTGGTACAGTGTGTTAACAATTGCCCTTTCCCCTCTCTCTGGTGGGGAGTGGTGGTACAGTGGGTTAACAATTGCCCTTTCCCCTCTCTCTGGTGGGGGAGTGGGGGTACAGTGGGTTAACAATTGCCCTTTCCCCTCTCTCTGGTGGGGGAGTGGGGTACAGTGGGTTAACAATTGCCCTTTCCCCTCTCTCTGGTGGGGGAGTGGGGGTACAGTGGGTTAACAATTGCCCTTTCCCCTCTCTCTGGTGGGGGAGTGGGGGTACAGTGGTTAACAATTGCACTTTCCCCTCTCTCTGGTGGGGGAGTGGGGGTACAGTGGGTTAACAATTGTCCTTTCCCCTCTCTCTTGTGGGGGAGTGTGGTACAGTGTGTTAACAATTGCTTTTCGCCCTCTCTCTGGTGGGGGAGTGGGGGTACAGTGGGTTAACAATTGCCCTTTCGCCTCTCTCTTGTGGGGGAGTGGGGGTACAGTGGGTTAACAAATGTCCTTTCCCCTCTCTCTCGTGGGGGAGTGGGGGTACAGAGTTTTAACAATTGTCCTTTCCCCTCTCTCGATTGGGGAGTGGGGGGTACAGTGGGTTAACAATTGCCCTTTCCTCTCTCTCTCTTTTGGGGACTTGGGCTACAGTGGTTAACAATTGCCCTTTCCCCTCTCTCTTGTGGGGGAGTGTGGTACAGTGGGTTAACAATTGCCCTTCGCCCTCTCTCTGCCGGGGGAGTGGGGGTACAGTGGGTTAACAATTGCACTTTCCCCTCTCTCTGGTGGGGGAGTGGGGGTACAGTGGGTTAACAATTGTCCTTCCCCCTCTCTCTGGTGGGGGAGTGGGGGTACAGTGTTTTAACAATTGTCCTTTCCCCTCTCTCGATTGTGGAGTGGTGGGTACAGTGGGTTAACAATTGCCCTTTCCTCTCTCTCTGGTGGGGAAGTGGGGGTGCAATTGGTTAACAATTGCCCTTCCCCCTCTCTCTTTTGTGGGTGTGGGTGTACAGTGTGTTAACAATTGCCTTTTACCCTCTCTCTGAAGGGGGAGTGGGGGTACAGTGGGCTAACAATTGCCCTTCCCCCTCTCTCTGAAGGGGGAGTGGTGGTACAGTGGGCTAACAATTGTCCTTTCCCCTCTCTCTGGTGGGGGAGTGGGGGTACAGTGTTTTAACAATTGTCCTTTCCCCTCTCTCGATTGTGGAGTGGTGGGTACAGTGGGTTAACAATTGCCCTTTCCTCTCTCTCTGGTGGGGAAGTGGGGGTGCAATTGGTTAACAATTGCCCTTCCCCCTCTCTCTTTTGTGGGTGTGGGTGTACAGTGTGTTAACAATTGCCTTTTACCCTCTCTCTGAAGGGGGAGTGGGGGTACAGTGGGCTAACAATTGCCCTTCCCCCTCTCTCTGAAGGGGGATTGGGGATACAGTGGGCTAACAATTGACCTTCCCCCACTCTCTGGTGGGGGAGTGGGGGTACATTGGGTAAACAATTGCACATTCCCCTCTCTCTGGTGTGGGAGTGGGGGTACAGTGGGTTTGCAATTGCCCTTTCGCCTCTCTTTGGTGGCGGAGTGGGGGTACACTGGGTTAACCATTGCCCTTTCCCCTCTTTCTATGGTGGAGTGGGGGTACAGTGGGTTAACAATTTCCCTTTCCGCTCTTACTATGGGGGAGTAGGGGTACAGTGGGTTAACAATTGCCCTTTCCTCTTTTACTATGGGGGAGTGGGGGTACAGTGGGTTAACAATTTCCCTTTCCTCTCTTACTATGGGGGAGTAGGGGTACAGTGGGTTAACAATTTCCCTTTCCTCTCTTACTATGGGGTAGTAGGGGTACAGTGGGTTAACAATTTCCCTTTCCTCTCTTACTTTGGGGGAGTAGGGGTACAGTGGGTTAACAATTGCCCTTTCCCCTCTTTCTGGTTTGGCAGCAGGTACAGTTGATAACCATTGCCCTTTCCCCTCTTTCTGATGAGTGAGTGGGGGGTACAGTGTGCTAACAATTGCCTATTCCCCTCTCTCTGCTGGCGTAGGGGTGTACAGTGGTGTAATTAATGTCCTGTCCGCTCTCACTGGTGGGGGAGTGGGAGGTACAGTGGGTTAACAATTGCACATTCCCATCTCTCTGGTGGCGGAGGAGAGTACAGTCGGTCAATTAATGTCCTGTCCCCTCTCTCTGGTGAGGAAGTGGGGGGTACAGTGTGTTAAAAATTGTCCTTCCCCCTCTCTCTTGTGGGGAAGTGGGGTACAGTGGGTTAACAACTGCCCTTCTCCCTCTCTCTGGTGGGGGAGTTGTGGTACAGTCTGTTAACAATTGCCCTTTCCCCTCTCTCTGTTGGGAGAGTAGGTGTACAGTGGGTTAACAATTGCCCATTTCCCTCTCTCTGGTGGGAGAGTAGTGGAACAGTGGTTTAACAATTGCCCTTTCCACTCTCTCTGGTGGGAGAGTAGTGGTACAGTGGTTTAACAATTGCCCTTTCCACTCTCTCTGGTGGGAGAGTGGGGGTACAGTGTGTTAACAATAGCCCTTTCCTCTTTCTCTTTTGCTGGACTGGGGCTACAGTGGGTTAACAATTGTCCTTTCCCCTCTCTCTTGGGGGAGTGAGGTACAGTGGGTTAACAATTGTCCTTTCCCCTCTCTCTTGGGGGAGTGAGGTACAGTGGGTTAACAATTGTCCTTTCCCCTCTCTCTTGGGGGAGTGAGGTACAGTGGGTTAACAATTGTCCTTTCCCCTCTCTCTTGGGGGAGTGCGGTACAGTGGGTTAAAAATTGTCCTTCCCCCTCTCTCTTGTGGGGGAGTGTGGTACAGTGGGTTAACAATTGCCCTTCGCCCTCTCTCTGTTGGGGGTGTTGTGGTACAGTGGGTTAACAATTGTCCTTTCCTCTCTTTCTATGGGGGAGTGGTTGTACAGTGGGTTAACAATTGCCCTTTCCTCTCTTTCTGGTGGGGGAGTGGGGGTACAGTGGGATAACAATTGCCCTTTCCTCTCTTTCTATGGGGGAGTGGGGGTACAGTGGGTTAACAATTGCCCTTTCCTCTCTTTCTATTGGAGATTCGGGGTCCAGTGGGTTAACAATTTCCCTTTCCTCTCTTTCTGGTTGGGGTCTGGGGTTACAGTTGGTTAACAATTTCCCTTTCCTCTCTTTCTGGTGGGTGTCTGGAGTTCAAGTTGGTAAACAATTGTCCTTTCCAGTGTCTCTGGTGTGGGAGTGGGGGTGCAGTGTGTTAACAATAGCTCTGTCCCCTCTCACTTGTGGGGGAGTGTGAGGTACAGTGGGTTAACAGTTGCACATTTCCCTCTCTCTGGTGGTGGAGGCGAGTACATTCGGTTAATTAATGTCCTGTCCCCTCTCTCCGGTGGGGAAGTGGGGGGTAAAGTGGGTTAATAATTGTCCTTCCCCCACTCTCTTGTGGGGGAGTTGTGGTACAGTGTGTTAACAATTGCCCTTTCCCCTTCTCTAGTGGGGGAGTGGGGATACAGTGGGTTAACACTTGCCCTTGCCCCTCTCTCTAGTGGGGGAGTGGGGATACAGTGGCTTAACACTTGCCCTTGCCCCTCTCTCTAGTGGGGGAGTGGGGATACAGTGGGTTAACACTTGCCCTTGCCCCTCTCTCTTATTGGGGAGCAGTGGGATCAGTGGGTTAACAATTTCCCTTTCCCGTCTCTCTTGTGGGGAGTGGGGGTACAGCGGGTTAACAATTGCCCTTTCCTCTCTCTCTGGTGGGGGAGTGGGGGTACAGTGTATTAACAATTTCCCTTTTCCCTCTCTCTTGTGGTGGAAGTGGTGGGCTCAGTGGGTTAACAATAGCCCTTTCCCCTCTCTCTGGTGGGGGAGTGGAGGCGCAGTGTGTTAACAATTGCCCTTTCCTCTCTCTCTGGTGGGGGAATGGGGGTACAGTGAGTTAACAGTTGCTCTCCCCCTCGCTCTGGCGGAGGAGTGGGGGTACAGTGGTTTAACAATTGCCCTCTCCCCTCTCTCTGTTGGTGAAGTGGGGGTACAGTGTATTAACAATTGCCAATTCCCCTCTCTCTGGTGGCGGAGGGGAGTACAGTGGGTTAATTAATGTCCTGTCCCCTTTCACTTTTGGGGGTGTGGGTGGTACAGTGGGTTAACAATTGTCCTTTACTTTCTCTCTGGTGGGGGAGTGGGAGGTAAAGTGGGTTAACAATTGCACATTCCCCTCTCTCTGGTGGTGGAGGGGAGTACAGTCGGTTAATGAATGTCCTGTCCCCTCTCTCTGGTGGGGTGTGGAGGTACAGTGGGTTAACAATACCCCTTTCCCCTCTCTCTGGTGGAGGAGTGGGGTACAGTGGGTTAACAATTTTCCTTCCCCTCTCTCTTGTGGGGGAGGGGGGTATGGTTGGTTAAAAATTGCCCGGTTCCCTCTCTCTGATCGGAGAGTGGGAGGTACAGAGGGTTAACATTTGCCCTTTCCTCTCTCTCTGGTGGGGGAGTGGGAGATACAGAGGTAATCATTTCCCTTCCCCCTCTCTCTGATGGGGAGTGTTGCGACAGTTGGACAACCTTCGAACGGTCCATTCACTCTGGTGGGGGAGTGGGTTACAGTGTGTTAACATTTGCCCTTTCCACTTCCTCTGGTGGAGATGTGGTGGTACAGTGGGTTCAAAAATGACCTTTCCTTGTCTCTAGTGGGGTACTGCGGTTAAAGTGGGTTAACAGTTGCTCCTTTCTCTCTCTCGCTAGTGTTGGTGACGGGATACAGTTGGTTAACAATTGCCCTTTCCCCTCTCTCTGGTGGGGAGTGGGGTTACAGTGGGTTAACAATTGCCCTTTTCGCTCTCTCTGGTGGGGGAGTGTTGGTACAGAGGGTTAACAATTGCCCTTTCCCCTCTCTCTGATGAGTGACTGGCGGCTACAGTGGGTTAACAACTGCCCATTCCCCTCTCGCTGGTGGCGGAGGGGGGTACTGTGGGTTAATTAATGTCCTGTCCCTTCTCACTGGGGTGGGGAGTTGGAGCTACAGTGGGTTAACAATTGCACATTCCCCTCTCTCTGAAAGCGGAGGGGAGTACATTCGGTTAATTAATGTCCTGTTACCTCTCACTATTGGTGAAGTGGGGGTACAGTGGGGTAACAATTGTCCTTTCCCCTCTCGCTGGTGGGGGAGTTGTGGTACAGAGGGTTAACAATTGGTCTTTCTCTTCTCTCTGGTGGGGGAGTTCTGGTGCAGTGGGTTAACAATTGCCCTTACTCTTCTGTCTGGGGGGGAGTGGGGTTACAGTTGGTTAAAAATTGACCTTTCCTCTCTCTCTGTGGGGGAGCGTGGGCTCAGTGGGTTAACAATTGCCCTTTCCCCTCTCTCTGGTGGGGGAGTGGTGTACAGTGTGTTAACAATTGCATATTCCCCTATCGCTGGTGTGGGAGTGGGAGTAAAGTGGGTTAACAATTGCCCTTTCCCCTCTGTCTGGTGCGGGAGCGGGGGGTACAGTGTGTTAACAATTGCCCTTTCCCCTCTCTCTGGTTGGGGAGTGGGGGTACAGTGGGTTAACAATTGCCCTTTCCCCTCTCTCTGGTTGGGGAGTGGGGGTACAGTGTGTTAAAAATTGCCCTTTCCCCTCTCTCTGGTGCGGGAGCGGGGGTACAGTGCGTTAACAATTGCCTTTTCCCCTCTCTCTGTCGGGAGAGTGGTGTACAGTGTGTTAACAATTGCCCTTTCCCCTCTGTCTTGTGCGGGAGCGGGTGGTACAGTGTGGTTACAATGGCCCTTTCCCCTCTCTCTGTTGGGAGAGTGGCGTACAGTGTGTTAACAATTGCATATTCCCCTATCGCTGGTGTGGGAGTGGGAGTACAGTGGGTTAACAATTGCCCTTTCCCCTCTCTCTGGTGGGGGAGCGGGGGCTACAATTGGTTAACAATTGCCCTTTCCCGTCTCTCTTGTGCGGGAGTGGTGGTACAGTGGGTTAATTATTGTCCTTTCTGCTCTCTCTGGTGGGGGAGTGGAGGTACAGTGGGTTAACAATTGTCCTTTCCCCTCTCTCTGGTGGGGTGTGGAGGTACAGTGGGTTAACAATTGCCCTTTCCCCTCTCTCTGTTGGGGGTGTTGTGGTACAGTGGGTTAACAATTGCCCTTTCCCCTCTCTCTGGTAGGAGAATGAGGGTACAGTGGGTTAACAATTGTCCTTTCCCCTCTCTCTGGTGTGAGAGTGCGGGTACAGTGGGTTAACAATTGCCCTTTCCCCTCTCTCTGGTGCGAGAATGGGGGTACAGTGGGTTAACAATTGTCCTTTCCCCTCTCTCTGGTGTGACAGTGCGGGTACAGTGGGTTAACAATTGCCCTTTCTCCTCTCTCTGGTGGGGGAGTGTGGTACAGTGGGTTAACAATTGTCCTTCCCCCTCTCTCTGGTGGGAGAGTGTGGGTACAGTGGGTTAACAATTGACCTTTCCCCTCTCTCTGGTGGGGGAGTGGGGGTACAATTGGTTAACAATTGCACTTTCCCCTCTCTCTGGTGGGGGAGTGGGGTTACAATTGGTTAACAATTGCACTTTCCCCTCTCTCTTTTGGGGAGTGAGGTACATTGGCTTAACAATTGCCCTTCCCACGCTCTATTTTGTGGGTGTGGGTGTACAGTGAGTTAGCAATTGCTCTCATCCCTCTATCTGGCGGAAGAGTGGGGTTACAGTGGTTTAACAATTGCCATTTCCCCCTCTCTGTTGGTGAAGTGGGGTACAGTGTGTTAACGATTGCCAATTCCCCTGTCCCTGGTGGCGGAGGGGGGTACCTGGGTTAATATGTGTCCTGTCCCCTCTCACTGTTGTGGGAGTGGGAGGTACAGAGGGTTAACAATTGCACATTCCCCTCTTTCTGAAAGCGGAGGGGAGTACAGTCGGTTAATTAATGCCCTGTCACCTCTCTCTGGTGGGGAAGTGGAGTACAGTGGGTTAATAATTGTCCTTCCCTCTCTCTCTGGTGAGGGAGTGGGGGTACAGTGGGTTAACAATTGTCCTTCCCCCTCTTTCTATGGGGGAGTGGGTGTACAGTGGGTTAACAATTGTCCTTTCCGCTCTTTCTATGGGGGAGTGGGGGTACAGTGGGTTAACAATTGCCCTTTCCTCTCTTTCTGGTGGGGGAGTGGGGGTACAGTGGGATAACAATTGCCCTTTCCTCTCTTTCTATGGGGGAGTGGGGGTACAGTGGGTTAACAATTTCCCTTTCCTCTCTTTCTGGTTGGGGTCTGGGGTTACAGTTGGTTAAAAATTTCCCTTTCCTCTCTTTCTGGTGGGTGTCTGGAGTTCAAGTTGGTAAACAATTGTCCTTTCCAGTCTCTCTGGTGTGGGAGTGGGGGTGCAGTGGGTTAACAATTGCTCTGTCCCCTCTCACTGGTGGCGGAGTGTGAGGTACAGTGGGTTAACAGTTGCACATTTCCCTCTCTCTGGTGGTGGAGGCGAGTACATTCGGTTAATTAATGTCCTGTCCCCTCTCTCCGGTGGGGAAGTGGGGGGTAAAGTGGGTTAATAATTGTCCTTCCCCCACTCTCTTGTGGGGGAGTTGTGGTACAGTGTGTTAACAATTGCCCTTTCCCCTTTCTCTAGTGGGGGAGTGGGGATACAGTGGGTTAACACTTGCCCTTGCCCCTCTCTCTTATTGGGGAGCAGTGGGATCAGTGGGTTAACAATTGCCCTTTCCCGTCTCTCTTGTGGGGGAGTGGGGGTACAGCGGGTTAACAATTGCCCTTTCCTCTCTCTCTGGTGGGGGAGTGGGGGTACAGTGTATTAACAATTTCCCTTTTCCCTCTCTCTGGTGGGGATGTGGGAGGTACAGTGGGTTAACAATTGTTCTTTCCCCTCTCACTGGTGGGGGAGTGGGGGGTACAGTGGGTTAACAATTGCCCTTTCCCCTCTCTCTGGTGGGGGAGTGGGAGGTACAGTGGTTAACAATTGCCCTTTCCCCTCTCTCTGGTGGGGGAGTGGGAGGTACAGTGGGTTAACAATTGCCCTTTCCCCTCTCTCTGGTGGGGGAGTGGGGGTACAGTGGGTTAACAATTGCCCTTTCCCCTCTCTCTGGTGGGGGAGTGGGGAGTACAGTGGGTTAACAATTGCCCTTTCCCTCTCTCTGGTGGGGAGTGGAGGTACAGTGGGTTAACAATTGCCCTTTCCCTCTCTCTGGTGGGGGAGTGGGGGTACAGTGGGTTAACAATTGCCCTTTCCCTCTCTCTGGTGGGGGAGTGGGAGGTACAGTGGGTTAACAATTGCCCTTTCCCCTCTCTCTGGTGGGGAGTGGGGGTACAGTGGGTTACAATTGCCCTTTCCCTCTCTCTGGTGGGGGAGTGGGGGTACAGTGGTTAACAATTGCACATTCCCCTCTCTCTGGTGGTGGAGGGGAGTACAGTCGGTTAATTAATGTCCTGTCCCCTCTCTCTGGTGGGGTGTGGAGGTACAGTGGGTTAACAATAGCCCTTTCCCCTCTCTCTGGTGGAGGAGTGGGGTACAGTGGGTTAACAATTTTCCTTCCCCTCTCTCTTGTGGGGGAGGGGGGTACGGTTGGTTAAAAATTGCCCGGTTCCCTCTCTCTGATCGGAGAGTGGGAGGTACAGAGGGTTAACATTTGCCCTTTCCTCTCTTTCTGGTGGGGGAGTGTGAAATACAGAGGGTAATCATTTCCCTTCCCCCTCTCTCTGATGGGGAGTGTTGCGACAGTTGGACAACAGTCGAACGGTCCATTCACTCTGGTGGGGGAGTGGGTTACAGTGTGTTAACAATTGCCCTTTCCACTTCCTCTGGTGGAGATGTGGGAGGTACAGTGGGTTCAAAAATGACCTTTCCTTGTCTCTAGTGGGGTACTGCGGTTAAAGTGGGTTAACAGTTGCTCTTTTCTCTCTCTCGCTAGTGTTGGTGACGGGATACAGTTGGTTAACAATTGCCCTTTCCCATCTCTCTGGTGGGGAGTGGGGTTACAGTGGGTTAACAATTGCCCTTTTCGCTCTCTCTGGTGGGGGAGTGTTGGTACAGAGGGTTAACAATTGCCCTTTCCCCTCTCTCTGATGAGTAAGTGGGGGCTACAGTGGGTTAACAACTGCCCATTCCCCTCTCGCTGGTGGCGGAGGGGGGTACTGTGGGTTAATTAATGTCCTGTCCCTTCTCACTGGGGGGGGAGTTGGAGCTACAGTGGGTTAACAATTGCACATTCCCCTCTCTCTGAAAGCGGAGGGGAGTACATTCGGTTAATTAATGTCCTGTTACCTCTCTCTATTGGTGAAGTGGGGGTACAGTGGGGTAACAATTGTCCTTTCCCCTCTCGCTGGTGGGGGAGTTGTGGTACAGAGGGTTAACAATTGGTCTTTCTCTTCTCTCTGGTGGGGGAGTGGGAGGTACAGTGGGTTAACAATTGCCCTTTCCCCTCTCTCTGGTGGGGGAGTGGGGGTACAGTGGTTAACAATTGCCCTTTCCCCTCTCTCTGGTGGGGGAGTGGGGGTACAGTGGGTTAACAATTGCCCTTTCCCCTCTCTCTGGTGGGGGAGTGGTGGTACAGTGGTTAACAATTGCCTTTCCCCTCTCTCTGGTGGGGGAGTGGGAGGTACAGTGGGTTAACAATTGCCCTTTCCCCTCTCTCTGGTGGGGGAGTGGGGGTACAGTGGGTTAACAATTGCCCTTTCCCCTCTCTCTGGTGGGGAGTGGGGGTACAGTGGGTTAACAATTGCCCTTTCCCCTCTCTCTGGTGGGGGAGTGGGGGTACAGTGGGTTAACAATTGCCCTTTCCCCTCTCTCTGGTGGGGGAGTGGGGGTACAGTGTGTTAACAATTGCCCTTTCCCCTCTCTCTGGTGGGGGAGTGGGGGTACAGTGGGTTAACAATTGCCCTTTCCCCACTCTCTGGTTGGGGAGTGGGGGTACAGTGTGTTAAAAATTGCCCTTTCCCCTCTCTCTGGTGCGGGAGCGAGGGGTACAGTGCGTTAACAATTGCCCTTTCCCCTCTCTCTGTCGGGAGAGTGGTGTACAGTGTGTTAACAATTGCCCTTTCCCCTCTGTCTTGTGCGGGAGCGGGTGGTACAGTGTGGTTACAATGGCCCTTTCCCCTCTCTCTGTTGGGAGAGTGGTGTACAGTGTGTTAACAATTGCATATTCCCCTATCGCTGGTGTGGGAGTGGGAGTACAGTGGGTTAACAATTTCCCTTTCCTCTCTTTCTGCGGGTGAGTGGGGGTACAGTGGGTTAACAATTGCCCTTTCCTCTCTTTCTATGGGGGAGTGGGGGTACAGTAGGTTAACAATTGCCCTTTCCTCTCTTTCTATGGGGGAGTGGGGGTACAGTGGGTTAACAATTGCCCTTTCCTCTCTTTCTACGGGGGAGTGGGGGTACAGTGGTTTAACAATTTCTCTTTCCTCTCTTTCTATGGGGGTGTGGGGGTACAGTGGGTTAACAATTTCCCTTTCCTCTCTTTCTGCGGGGGAGTGGGGGTACAGTGGGTTAACAATTGCCCTTTCCTCTCTTTCTATGGGGGTTTGGGGGGTACAGTGGGTTAACAATTTCCCTTTCATCTCTATCTATGGGGGTGTGGGGGTACAGTGGGTTAACAGTTTCCCTTTCCTCTCTTTCTATTGGGGATTCGGGGTCCAGTGGGTTAACAATTGCCCTTTCCTCTCTTTCTGTTTGGGGTCTGGGTTTACAGTTGGTTAACAATTGTCCTTTCCTCTCTTTCTGTTTGGGGTCTGGGGTTCCAGTTATTTAACAATTGTCCTTTACTCCCTCTCTGGTGGGGGAGTGGGTGTACAGTGTGTTAACCATGGCCTTTTTCCCTCTCTCTGTTGTGGGAGTGGGGGTGCAGTGGGTTAACAATTGCTCTGCCCCCTCTCACTGGTCGGGGAGTTGGTGGTACAGCCGTTTAACTATTGCCCTTTCCCCTCTCTCTGGTGCGGCAGGGGGTACAGTTGGTTAATAATTGGTCTTTCCCCTCTATCTGGTGGGGGACTGGGTGTATAGTAGGTTAACAATTGTCCTTTACTCCCTCTCTGGTGGGGGAGTGGGGGTACAGTGTTTTAACAATGACCTTTTTCCCTCTCTCTGTTGGGGAGAGGGGGTACAGTGTGTTAACAATTGCATATTCCCCTATCGCTGGTGTGCGAGTGGGAGTACAGTGGGTTAACAATTGCCCTTTCCCCTCTCTCTGGTGCGGGAGTGGTGGTACAGTGGGTAAATTATTGTCCTTTCCGCGCTCTCTGGTGGGGGAGTGGAGGTACAGTGGGTTAACAATTGCCCTTTCCAATCTCTCTGGTGGGGAGTGGGGGTACAGTGGGTTAACAATTGCCCTTTCCCCTCTCTCTGGTGGGGGAGCGGGGGGTACAGTGGGTTAACAATTGCCCTTTCCCCTCTCTCTGGTGGGGGAGTGGGGGTAGAGTGGGTTAACAATTTCCAAATCCCCCTCTCTCTGGTGGGGGAGTGTGGGAACATGGGTTAACAATTGCCCTTTCCCCTTTCTCTGGTGGGGGAGTGTTGCTAATGTTGGTTAAGAGTCGACCTTTCCAGTCTCTCTGTTATGGAAGTAGGTTACAGTTGGTTAAGAGTCGACATTCCAGTCTCTCTGGTGGGGGAGTGTTGCTTCTGTTGGCTAAGAGTCGAACTTTCCAGTCTCTCTGTTGTGGGAGTGGGTTACATTTGGTTAACAATTTCCCTTTCCCCTCTCTCTGGTGGGGGAGTGGGGGTACAGTAGTTTAACAATTGCCCTTTCCTCGCTTTCTATGGGGGAGTGGGGGTACAGTAGGTTAACAATTGCCCTTTCCTCTCTTTCTATGGGGGAGTGGGAGTACAGTGGGTTAACAATTGCCCTTTCCTCTCTTTCTACGGGGGAGTGGGGGTACAGTGGGTTAACAATTTCCCTTTCCTCTCTTTCTGCGGGGGAGTGGGGGTACAGTGGGTTAACAATTGCCCTTTCCTCTCTTTCTATGGGGTGTGGGGGTACAGTGGGTTAACAATTGCCCTTTCCTCTCTTTCTATGGGGGTGTGGGGGTACAGTGGGTTAACAATTTCCCTTTCCTCTCTTTCTATTGGGGATTCGGGGTCCAGTGGGTTAACAATTGCCCTTTCCTCTCTTTCTGTTTGTGGTCTGGGGTTCCAGTTGTTTAACAATTGTCCTTTCCTCCCTCTCTGGTGGGGGAGTGGGTGTACAGTGTGTTAACCATGGCCTTTTTCCCTCTCTCTTTTGTGGGAGTGGGGGTGCAGTGGGTTAACAATTGCTCTGCCCCCTCTCTCTGGTCGGGGAGTTGGTGGTACAGCCGTTTAACTATTGGCCTTTCCCCTCTCTCTGGTGCGGCAAGGGGTACAGTTGGTTAATAATTGGCCTTTCCCCTCTATCTGGTGGGGGACTGGGTGTATAGTAGGTTAACAATTGCCCTTTCCTCCCTCTCTGGTGGGGGAGTGGGGGTACAGTGTTTTAACAATGGCCTTTTTCCCTCTCTCTGTTGGGGAGAGTTGGTACAGTGTGTTAACAATTGCATATTCCCCTATCGCTGGTGTGGGAGTGGGAGTACAGTGGGTTAACAATTGCCCTTTCCCCTCTCTCTGGTGCGGGAGCGGGGGCTACAGTTGGTTGACAATTGCCCTTTCCCCTCTCTCTTGTGCGGGAGTGGTGGTACAGTGGGTTAATTATTGTCCTTTCTGCTCTCTCTGGTGGGGGAGTGGAGGTACAGTGGGTTAACAATTGCCCTTTCCCCTCTCTCTGGTGGGGTGTGGAGGTACAGTGGGTTAACAATTGCCCTTTCCCCTCTCTCTGGTGGGGGAGCGGTTGGTACAGTGGGTTAACAATTGCCCTTTCCCCTCATTCTGGTGGGGGAGAGGTTGGTACAGTGGGTTAACAATTGCCCTTTCCCCTCTCTCTGGTGGGGGGAGCGGGGGCTACGGTGGGTTAACAATTGCCCTTCCCCCGCTCTCTGGTGGGGGGAGCGGGGGCTACAGTGGGTTAACAATTGCCCTTCCCCCGCTCTCTGGTGGGGGGAGCGGGGGCTACAGTGGGTTAACAATTGCCCTGTCCCCTCTCTCTGGTGGTTGAGTGAGGGTACAGTGGGTTAACAATTGCCCTTCCCCCTCTCTCTGGTGTGGGAGCGGGGGCTACAGTGGGTTAACAATTGCCCTTTCCCCTCTCTCTGGTGGGGGAGCGTGGGCTACAGTGGGTTAACAATTGCCCTTTCCCCTCTCTCTGGTGGGGAGTGGGGGTACAGTGGGTTAACAATTGCCCTTTCCCCTCTCTCTGGTGGGGGAGCGTGGGCTACAGTGGGTTAACAATTGCCCTTTCCCCTCTCTCTGGTGGGGAGTGGGGGTACAGTGGGTTAACAATAGCCCTTTCCCCTCTCTCTGGTGGGGGAGCGGGGGGTACAGTGGGTTAACAATTGCCCTTTCTCCTCTCTCTGGTGGGGGAGCGGGCGGTACAGTGGGTTAACAATTGCCCTTTCCCCTCTCTCTGGTGGGGGAGTGGGGGTAGAGTGGGTTAACAATTTCCAAATCCCCCTCTCTCTGGTGGGGGAGTGTGGGAACATGGGTTAACAATTGCCCTTTCCCCTTTCTCTGGTGGGGGAGTGTTGCTAATGTTGGTTAAGAGTCGACCTTTCCAGTCTCTCTGTTATGGAAATGGGTTACTGTTAGTTAAGAGTCGACCTTTCCAGTCTCTCTGGTGGGGGAGTGTTGCTACTGTTGGTTAAGAGTCGACCTTTCCAGTCTCTCTGTTGTGGGAGTGGGTTACATTTGGTTAACAATTTCCCTTTCCCCTCTCTCTGGTGGGGGAGTGGGGGTACAGTAGGTTAACAATTGCCCTTTCCTCTCTTTCTATGGGGGAGTGGGGGTACAGTAGGTTAACAATTGCCCTTTCCTCTCTTTCTATGGGGGAGTGGGGGTACAGTGGGTTAACAATTGCCCTTTCCTCTCTTTCTACGGGGGAGTGGGGGTACAGTGGGTTAACAATTTCCCTTTCCTCTCTTTCTATGGGGGTGTGGGGGTACAGTGGGTTAACAATTTCCCTTTCCTCTCTTTCTGCGGGGGAGTGGGGGTACAGTGGGTTAACAATTGCCCTTTCCTCTCTTTCTATGGGGGAGTGGGGGTACAGTGGGTTTACAATTTCCCTTTCCTCTCTATCTATGGGGGTGTGGGGGTACAGTGGGTTAACAATTTCCCTTTCCTCTCTATCTATGGGGGTGTGGGGGTACAGTGGGTTAACAGTTTCCCTTTCCTCTCTTTCTATTGGGGATTCGGGGTCCAGTGGGTTAACAATTTCCCTTTCCTCTCTTTCTATGGGGGTGTGGGGGTACAGTGGGTTAACAGTTTCCCTTTCCTCTCTTTCTATTGGGGATTCGGGGTCCAGTGGGTTAACAATTGCCCTTTCCTCTCTTTCTGTTTGGGGTCTGGGGTTCCAGTTGTTTAACAATTGTCCTTTCCTCCCTCTCTGGTGGGGGAGTGGGTGTACAGTGTGTTAACCATGGCCTTTTTCCCTCTCTCTGTTGTGGGAGTGGGGGTGCAATGGGTTAACAATTGCCCTGCCCCCTCTCTCTGGTCGGGGAGTTGGTGGTACAGCCGTTTAACTATTGCCCTTTCCCCTCTCTCTGGTGCGGCAGGGGGTACAGTTGGTTAATAATTGGCCGTTCCCCTCTATCTGGTGGGGGACTGGGTGTATAGTAGGTTAACAATTGCCCTTTCCTCCCTCTCTGGTGGGGAAGTGGGGGTACAGTGTGTTTACAATGGCCTTTTTCCATCTCTCTGTTGGGGAGAGGGGGTACAGTGTGTTAACAATTGCATATTCCCCTATCGCTGGTGTGGGAGTAGGAGTACAGTGGGTTAACAATTGCCCTTTCCCCTCTCTCTGGTGCGGGAGTGGTGGTACAGTGGGTTAACAATTGCCCTTTCCCCTCTCTCTGGTGGGGGAGTGGGGGTACAGTGGGTTAACAATTGCCCTTTCCCCTCTCTCTGGTGGGGGAGTGGGGGTACAGTGGGTTAACAATTGCCCTTCCCCTCTCTCTGGTGGGGGAGTGGGGGTACAGTGGGTTAACAATTGCCCTTTCCCCTCTCTCTGGTGGGGAGTGGGGGTACAGTGGGTTAACAATTGCCCTTTCCCCTCTCTCTGGTGGGGGAGTGGGGGTACAGTGGGTTAACAATTGCCCTTTCCCCTCTCTCTGGTGGGGGAGTGGGGGTACAGTGGGTTAACAATTGCCCTTTCCCCTCTCTCTGGTGGGGGAGTGGGGGTACAGTGGGTTAACAATTGCCCTTTCCCCTCTCTCTGGTGGGGGAGTGGGGGTAGAGTGGGTTAACAATTGCCCTTTCCCCTCTCTCTGGTGGGGGAGTGGGGGTAGCAGTGGGTTAACAATTGCCCTTTCCCCCTCTCTCTGGTGGGGGAGTGTGGGAACAAGGGTTAACAATTGCCCTTTCCCATTTCTCTGGTGGGGGAGTGTTGCTAATGTTGGTTAAGAGTCGACCTTTCCAGTCTCTCTGTTATGGAAGTGGGTTACAGTTGGTTAAGAGTCGACCTTTCCAATCTCTTTGGTGGGGGAGTGTTGCTACAGTTGGTTAAGTGTCGACCTTTCCAGTCTCTCTGTTGTGGGAGTGGGTTACATTTGGTTAACAATTGCCCTTTCCTCTCTTTCTACGGGGGAGTGGGGCTACAGTGCGTTAACAATTTCCCTTTCCTCTCTTTCTATGGGGGTGTGGGGGTACAGTGGGTTAACAATTTCCCTTTCCACTCTTTCTATTGGGGATTCGGGGTCCAGTGGGTTAACAATTGTCCTTTCCTCTCTTTCTGTTTGGGGTCTGGTGTTACAGTTGGTTAACAATTGTCCTTTCCTCCCTCTCTGGTGGGGGAGTGGATGTACAGTGTGTTAACCATGGCCTTTTTCCCTCTCTCTGTTGTGGGAGTGGGGGTGCAGTGGGTTAACAATTGCTCTGCCCCCTTTCTCTGGTCGGGGAGTTGGTGGTACAGCCGTTTAACTATTGCCCTTTCCCCTCTCTCTGGTGCGGCAGGGGGTACAGTTGGTTAATAATTGGCCGTTCCCCTCTATCTGGTGGGGGACTGGGTGTATAGTAGGTTAACAATTGCCCTTTCCTCCCTCTCTGGTGGGGGAGTGTGTTAACAATGGCCTTTTTCCCTCTCTCTGTTGGGAAGAGGGGGTACAGTGTGTCAACAATTGCCCTTTCCCCTCTCTCTGTTGGGGAGTGGGGGTACAGTGTGTTAACAATTGCCTTTTCCCCTCTCTGGTGGGGGAGTGGGGGTACAGTGTGTTAACAATGGCCTTTTTCCCTCTCTCTGTTGGGGAGAGGGGGTAAAGTGTGTTAACAATTGCCCTTTCCCCTCTCTCTGGTGGCAGAGCGGTAACAGTGGGTTAACAATTGCCCTTTCCCCTCTCTCTGGTGGGGAAGAGGGGGATCAGTGGGTTAACAATTGCCCTTTCCTCGCTCTGGTGGGGGAGTGGGGGTACAGTGGGTTAACAATTGCCCTTCCCCCGCTCTCTGGAGGAGGTGTGGGGGTACATTGGGTTAACAATTGCCTTTCCTCTCTCTCTGGTGGGGGAGTGGGGGTACAGTGGGTTAACAATTGCCACTTCGCCTCTCTCAGGTGGGGGAGTGGGGGTACAGTGGGTTAAAAATCGCACAAACCCCTGCCTCTGGTGGGGGAGTTGCGTACAGTGGGTTAACCATTGCCCTTTCCCCTCTCTCTGGTGCGGTAGATGGGGTACAGTGGGTTAACAATTGCCCTTCTCCCGCTCTCTAGTGGGTTAGTGGGGGGATTTAGTGGGTTAATAATTGCCCTAGCCCCTCTCTCTGATTGGGGAGTGGTGGGTACAGTGGGTTAACAATTGCCCTTTCGCCTCTCTCTGGTTGGTGAGTGGGCGGTGCAGTGAGTTAACAATCGTCCTTTCCCGTCTCTCTGGTGGGGGAGTGGGGTACAGTGGGTTAAGAATTGTCCTACCCACTCTCTCTGGTTGGGGAGTGGTGCTCAGGGGGTTAACAATTGCCCTTTTCCCTCTCTCTGGCGGGGGAGTGTGGGTACAGTGGGTTAACAATTGCCCTTTCCCCTCTCTCTGGCGGGGGAGTGGGGGTACAGTGGGTTAACAATTGCCCTTTCCCCTCTCTCTGGCGGGGAGATTGGGTACAGTGGGTTAACAATTGCCCTTTCCCCTCTCTCTGGCGGGGGAGTGGGGGTACAGTGGGTTAACAATTGCCCTTTCCCCTCCCTCTGGCGGTGGAGTGGAGGTACAGTGGGTTAACAATTGCCCTTTCCTCTCTCTCTGGTGGGGGTGTGTGGGTACAGTGGGTTAACAATTGCCTTTTCCTCTCTCTCTGGTGGGGGTGTGTGGGTACAGTGGGTTAACAATTGCCCTTTCCCCTCCCTCTGGCGGGGGAGTGTGGGTACAGTGGGTGAACAATTGCCCTTTCCCCACTCTCTGGTGGGGTAGTGGGGGAACAGTGGGTTAACAATTGCGTTTTTCTCTCACACTGGTGGGGGAGTGGGAGTACAGTGGGTTAACAATTTCCCTTTCCCCTCTCTCTGGTGGCGGAGTTGGAGGTACATAGGGTTAACAATTGCCCTTCCCCCTCTCTCTGGTGGGGAGTAGGGATAAAGTGTGTTAACAATTGCCCTTTCCCCTCTCTCTGGTGGGGGAGTGGGGGTATAGTGGTTATCAATTGCCCTTTCCCCTCTCTCTGGTGGGGAGCGGGGGGAACAGTGTGTTAACAATTGCCCTTCCCCCACTCTGGTGGGGGAGTGGTGGTACAGTGGGTTAACAATTGTCCTTTCCCCTCTCTCTGGTTGGAGAGTGTTGGGTACAATGGGTTAACAATTGCCCTTTCCCCTCTCTCTGGCTGGGGAGTGGGGGTACATTGGGTTAACAATTGCCCTTTCCCCTCTCTCTGGCTGGGGAGTGGGGGTACAGTTGGTTAACAATTGCCCTTTCCCCTCTCTCTGGTTGGGGAGTGGGGGTACAGTGGGTTAACAATTGCCCTTTCCCCTCTCTGTGGTTGGGGTGTGGGGGTACAGTGGGTTAACAAATGCCCTTTCCCCTCTCTCTGGTTGGGGTGTGGGGGTACAGTGGGTTAACAATTGCCCTTTCCCCTCTCTCTGATTGGGGAGTGTTGTGTACAGTGGCTTAACAATTGCCCTTTCCCCACTCTCTGGTGGGGGAGTGGCGGTACAGTTGGTTAACAATTGCCCTTCCCCCCCTCTCTGGTGGGGAAGTGGGGGTACAGTGTGTTTACAATGGCCTTTTTTCCTCTCTCTGTTGGGGAGAGGGGGTACAGTGTGTTAACAATTGCCCTTTCCCTTCTCTCTGCTGGGGGAGTGGGGGTAGAGTGGGTTAACAATTGCCAAGTCTCCCTCTCTCTGTTGGGGGAGTGTGGGAACAAGGGTTAACAATTGCCCTTTCCCCTTTCTCTGGTGGGGGATTGTTGCTAATGTTGGTTAAGAGTCGACCTTACCAGTCTCTCTGTTATGGAAGTGGGTTACATTTGGTTAAGAGTCGACCTTTCCAATCTCTCTGGTGGGGGAGTGTTGCTACAGTTGGTTAAGTGTCGACCTTTCCAGTCTCTCTGTTGTGGGAGTGGGTTACATTTGGTTAACAATTTCCCTTTCCCCTCTCTCTGGTCGGGGAGTGGGTGTACAGTAGGTTAACAATTGCCCTTTCCTCTCTTTCTACGGGGGAGTGGGTGTACAGTGGGTTAACAATTTCCCTTTCCTCTCTTTCTATGGGGGTGTGGGGGTACAGTGGGTTAACAATTTCCCTTTCCACTCTTTCTATTGGGGATTCGGGGTCCAGTGGGTTAACAATTGCCCTTTCCTCTCTTTCTGTTTGTGGTCTGGGGTTACAGTTGGTTAACAATTGTCCTTTCCTCCCTCTCTGGTGGGGGAGTGGGTGTACAGTGTGTTAACCATGGCCTTTTTCCCTCTCTCTGTTGTGGGAGTGGGGGTGCAATGTGTTAACAATTGCTCTGCCCCCTCTCTCTGGTCGGGGAGTTGATGGTACAGCCGTTTAACTATTGCCCTTTCCCCTCTCTCTGGTGCGGCAGGGGGTACAGTTGGTTAATAATTGGCCGTTCCCCTCTATCTGGTGGGGGACTGGGTGTATAGTAGGGTAACAATTGCCCTTTCATCCCTCTCTGGTGCGGGAGTGTGTTAACAATGGCCTTTTTCCCTCTCTCTGTTGGGAAGATGGGGTACAGTGTGTCAACAATTGCCCTTTCCCCTCTCTCTGTTGGGGAGTGGGGGTACAGTGTGTTAACAATTGCCTTTTCCCCTCTCTGGTGGGGGAGTGGGGGTACAGTGTGTTAACAATGGCCTTTTTCCCTCTCTCTGTTGGGGAGAGGGGGTAAAGTGTGTTAACAATTGCCCTTTCCCCTCTCTCTGGTGGCGGAGCGGAAACAGTGGGTTAACAATTGCCCTTTCCCCTCTCTCTGGTGTGGAAGAGGGGGATCAGTGGGTTAACAATTGACCTTTCCCCTCTCTCTGGTGGGGGAGTGGGGTTACAGTAGGTTAACAATTGCCCTTTCCTCGCTCTGGTGGGGGAGTGGTGGTACAGTAGGTTAACAATTGCCCTTTCCTCGCTCTGGTGGGGGAGTGGTGGTACAGTGGGTTAACAATTGCCCTTTCCGCTCTCTCTGGTGGGGGAGTGGGGGTACAGTGGGTTAACAATTGCCCTTCCCCCACTCTGGTGGGAGAGTGATGGTACAGTGGGTTAACAATTGCCCTTCCCCCACTCTGGTGGGGGAGTGGGGGTACAGTGGGTTAACAATTGCCCTTCCCCCGCTCTCTGGAGGAGGTGTGGGGGTACATTGGGTTAACAATTGCCTTTCCTCTCTCTCTGGTTGGTGAGTGGCGGTACAGGGGGTTAACAATTGCCCTTTCGCCTCTCTCTGGTTGGGGAGTGGGCGGAGCACTGAGTTAACAATTGTCCTTTCCCGTCTCTCTGGTGGGGGAGTGGGGTACAGTGGGTTAAGAATTGTCCTTCCCAATCTCTCGGGTTGGGGAGTGGTGCTCCGGGGGTTAACAATTGCCCTTTCCCCTCTCTCTGGCGGGGGAGTGTTGGTACAGTGGGTTAACAATTGCCCTTTCCCCTCTCTCTGGCGGGGGAGTGGGGGTACAGTGGGTTAACAATTGCCCTTTCCCCTCTCTCTGGCGGGGGAGTGTGGGTACAGTGGGTTAACAATTGCCCTTTCCCCTCTCTCTGGCAGGGGAGTGGGGGTACAGTGGGTTAACAATTGCCCTTTCCCCTCCCTCTGGCGGTGCAGTGGAGGTACAGTGGGTTAACAATTGCCCTTTCCTCTCTCTCTGGTGGGGGTGTGTGGGTACAGTGGGTTAACAATTGCCCTTTCCCCTCCCTCTGGCGGGGGAGTGTGGGTACAGTGGGTTAACAATTGCCCTTTCCCCACTCTCTGGTGGGGTAGTGGGGGTACAGTGGGTTAACAATTGCGTTTTTCTCTCACACTGGCGGGGGGGGGAGTGGGAGTACAGTGGGTTAACAATTTCCCTTTCCCCTCTCTCTGGTGGCGGAGTTGGAGGTACATAGGGTTAACAATTGCCCTTCCCCCTCTCTCTGGTGGGGAGTAGATGTAAAGTGTGTTAACAATTGCCCTTTCCCCTCTCTCTGGTGGGGGAGTGGGGGTACAGTGGGTTAACAATTGCCCTTTCCCCTCTCTCTGGTGGGGAGCGGGGGGAACAGTGGGTTAACAATTGCCCTTCCCCCACTCTGGTGGTGGAGTGGTGGTACAGTGTGTTAACAATTGCCCTTTCCTCTCTCTGGTTGGGGAGTGGGGGGTACAGTGGATTAACAATTGCCACTTCGCCTCTCTCTGGTGGGGGAGTGGGTGTACAGTGAGTTAAATTTTGCTCTTACCCCTCTCTCTGGTGGATGAGAGTGGGATCAGTGGGTTAACAATTGCCCTTTCCTCTCTCTAAGGTGGGGTAGTGGGGGTACAGTGGGTTAACAATTGTCCTTATCTCTCTCTCTAGTAGGGCAGTGGGGGGATTTAATGGTTTAATAATTGTCCTTTCCCCGCTCTCTGATTGGGGAGTGTTGGGTACAATGGGTTAACAATTGCCCTTTCCCCTCTCTCTGGCTGGGGAGTGGGGGTACAGTGGGTTAACAATTGCCCTTTCCCCTCTCTCTGGTTGGGGAGTGGGGGTACAGTGGGTTAACAATTGCCCTTTCCGCTCTCTGTGGTTGGGGTGTGGGGGTACAGTGGGTTAACAATTGCCCTTTCCCCTCTCTCTGGTTGGGGAGTGGGGGTACATTGGGTTAACAATTGCCCTTTCCCCTCTCTCTGGCTGGGGAGTGTGGGTACAGTGGGTTAACAATTGCCCTTTCCCCACTCTCTGGTGGGGGAGTGGGGGTACAGTTGGTTAACAATTGCCCTTTCCCCTCTCTCTGGTGGGGGAGTGGGGGTACAGTGGGTTAACAATTGTCCTTTCCCCTCTCCCTGGTGGGGGAGTGGGGGGTATATGTGGTTAACAATTATCCTTTCCCCTCTCTCTGGTGGGGTGGTGGGTGGCACAGTTGGTTTATAATTTCCTTTTCCCCTCTCTCTGGTGGGGGAGTGGGGGTACAATGGGTTAACAATTGCCCTTACCCCTATCTCTGGTGCCGGAGTGTTGGGTACAATGGGTTAACAATTGCCCTTTCCCCTCTCTCTGGCTGGGGAGTGGGGGTACAGTGGGTTAAGAATTGCCCTTTCCCCTCTCTCTGGTTGGGGAGTGGGGGTACAGTGGGTTAACAATTGCCCTTTCCCCTCTCTGTGGTTGGGGTGTGGGGGTACAGTGGGTTAACAATTGCCCTTTCCCCTCTCTCTGGTTGGGGTGTGGGGTACAGTGGGTTAACACTTGCCCTTTCCCCTCTCTCTGGTTGGGGTGTGGGGGTACAGTGGGTTAACAATTGCCCTTTCCCCACTCTCTGGTTGGGGTGTGGGGGTACAGTGGGTTAACAATTGCCCTTTCCCCTCTCTCTGATTGGGGAGTGTTGGGTACAGTGGGTTAACAATTGCCCTTTCCCCACTTTCTGGTGGGGGAGTGGGGGTACAGTTGGTTAACAATTGCCCTTTCCCCTCTCTCTGGTGGGGGAGTGGGGGTACAGTGGGTGAACAATTGTCCTTTCCCCTCTCCCTGGTGGGGGAGTGGGGGGTACAGTGGGTGAACAATTGTCCTTTCCCCTCTCCCTGGTGGGGGAGTGGGGGTACAGTTGGTTAACAATTGTCCTTTCCCCTCTCTCTGGTGGGGGAGTGGGGGGTATATGTGGTTATCAATTATCCTTTCCCCTCTCCCTGGTGGGGGAGTGGGGGTACAGTTGGTTAACAATTGTCCTTTCCCCTCTCTCTGGTGGGGGAGTGGGGGGTATATGTGGTTATCAATTATCCTTTCCCCTCTCCCTGGTGGGGGAGTGGGGGTACAGTTGGTTAACAATTGTCCTTTCCCCTCTCCCTGGTGGGGGAGTGGGGGGTATATGTGGTTATCAATTATCCTTTCCCCTCTCCCTGGTGGGGGAGTGGGGGTACAGTTGGTTAACAATTGTCCTTTCCCCTCTCCCTGGTGGGGGAGTGGGGGGTATATGTGGTTATCAATTATCCTTTCCCCTCTCCCTGGTGGGGGAGTGGGGGTACAGTTGGTTAACAATTGTCCTTTCCCCTCTCCCTGGTGGGGGAGTGGGGGGTATATGTGGTTATCAATTATCCTTTCCCCTCTCCCTGGTGGGGGAGTGTTGTGTACAGTGGGTTAACAATCGCTCTTCTCCCTCTCTCTGCTGGGGTGGTGGGTGGCACAGTTGGTTAATAATTGCCGTTTCCCCTCTCTCTGGTGTGGGAGTCGGAGCTACAGTGGGTTAACAGTTGCTCTTTCCCCTCTCTCTGGTGGGGGAGTGGGGGTACAGTGGGTTAACAATTGCCCTTACCCCTATCTCTGGTGCCGGAGTGGGAGGTACATTGGCTTAACAATTGCCCTTTCGCCTCTCTCTGGTGGGGGAGTGGGGGTACATTGGCTTAACAATTGCCCTTTCGCCTCTCTCTGGTGGAGGAGTGGGGGTACATTGGGTTAACAATTGCCCTTTCGCCTCTCTCTGGTGGGGGAGTGGGGGTACATTGGGTTAACAATTGCCCTTTCCTCTCTCTCTGGTGGAGGAGTGGGGTTACTGTTGTTTAAAGATTGCCCTTTCGCCTCTCTCTGGTGGGCAGTGGAGGTACAGGGCATTAACACTTGCCTTTCCCCTCTCTCTGGTGAGACACAGTTCATGGTCCTCTGTGGCCCGCACTTCAGTGGGTGCGATGCTGCAAATTAAAACTGTCCCCAATTCTGATGGGATGAACAACACGAGAAACTGGGAGACCGAGATCTAAATGTGCAGCCTTTGCTTGTCGGTAATGTGAATATTCAGATTCCCCCAGCGGAGGGAAATTTGCTCAAGTTACTTTGAGGAATCCTGTAGTGAGAGAGCTTCACTCTGTCTCTAACAAAGCAAACTACGAAGATATGAGGGGCGAGTTAGCTAAGGTAGACTAGGAAACTACATTAAAAAGTATGACAGTGGACGAGCAATGGCTAGCATTTAAAGAATTAATACATCATTTACAACAAATATACATTCCTTTCAGGCACAAAAAACCCACAGGAAAAGTGGTCCAACCGTGGCTAACAAGAGAAGTTAAAGATCGTATTAGATCAAACGAAGAGACTGATGACGCTGCCAAAAGATTAGTAAGCCAGGGGATTGGGAAGATTTTAGAATTCAGCAAAAGAGGACGAAGAAATTGATAAAGAAAGGGAAAATAGAATATGAGAGTAAACTAGTGAGAGACATAAAAACAGACTGTAAAAGCTTCTATAGGTATGTAAAAATGTAAAGATTAGCGAAAATAAATGTGGGTCCCTTCCAAGCTGATACAGGAGCAATTATAATTGGGGAATAACGAAATGGCTGAGCAATTAAGCAAATACTTTGTGTCCGTCTTCACGGAAGAAGACGCAAAAAACTTCCTGGAAATAGGGGACAACAAGGGTCTAGCGAGAATGAGGAATTGAAAGATATTAGTATTAGTAAAAAAAAGTAGTACTGGAGAAATTAATGGGACTGAAAGCCAATAAATCCGTTGGATCTGATGGCCTACATGCAAGAGTTGAAAGAGTTGGCTATAGAGATAGTGGTTGTCATTTTCCAAAATTCCATAGATTCCAGAACGGTTCCCTGGATTGGAAGGTGGAAAATGTAACCCCACTATTTAAGAAAGGAGGGAGAGAGAAATCGGGGAACTTCAGACCAGTTAGAATTACATCAGTAGTAGGAAAAATGCTAGATTCTATTATTAAGGACGTGGTAACAGGGGACTTAGAAAATAATAATAGGATTGGGCAGAGTCAACACGGATTTATGAAAGGGAAATCGTGTTTGACGATTCTGTTAGAGTTTTGAGGTTATAACTATCAGAATAGATAATGGGGAACCAGTGGATGTGGTGTATTTGGATTTTCAGAAGGCATTCGATAAGGTGCCACACAAGAGTATTAAACAGAATTAGGGCTCATGAGATTGGGGGTAATAAACTAGCATGGATTGAGGATTGGTTAACGGACAGAAAACAGAGAGTAGGAATAACGGGTCATTTGCGGGTTGGCAGGCTGTAACTAGTGGGGTACCGAAGGATCAGTGCTTGGGCCTCAGCTATTCCCAATTTACATCAATGATTCGGATGAGGGGACCAAATGGAATATTTCCAATTTTGCTGATGAAACAAGGCTAAGTGGGAATGTAAGTTGTGAGGAGGATTCAAAGAGGCTTCAAAGGGATATAGACAGGCTAAGTGAGTGGGCAACAACATGGCAAATGGAATATAAGGTGGAGAAATGTTAAGTTATGCACTTTGGTAGGAAAAACAGAAAAGCAGAGTATTTTTAAATGTTGAGAAATTGGGAGATGTTGGCGTTTAGAGGGAGCTTGATGTCCTTGTACACGAATCACTGAAAGGTAACATGCAGGTACAGCAAGCAATTAGGAAAGCAAATGGTATGTTGACCTTTATTACAAGAGGATTTGAGTGTAAGAGTAAATACGTCTTACTGCAATTATATAGCGCCCTGGTGAGACCACACCTGGAGTATTGTGTACAGCTCTGTTCTCCTTACCTAAGGAACGATATACTTGCCATAGAGGGAGTGCAACGAAAGTTCACCAGACTGATTCCTGGGATGGGGGGATTGTCCTATGAGGACAAATTGAGTAGACTAAGCCTATATTCTCTAGAGTTTTGAAGAATGAGAGGTGATCTCATTGAAACATATAAAATTTTACAGGGCTTGACAGGGTGGATGCAGGGAAGTTATTTCCCCTGGTTGAGGAGTCTAAAACCAGAGATCACAATCTCAGAATAAGGGGTCGCCCATTTAGGTCTGAGATGAGGAGAAATTTCTACACTCAGAGGATGGTGAATCTTTGGAATTATCTACCCCAGAGGGCTGTGGAGGCTCAGTCGTTGAGTATATTCAAGACAGAGATCGATAGATTTTTGAGTATTAAGGGGGTCAAGAGATATGGGGATAGTTCAGGAAAGTGGAGATGAGGTAGAAGATCAGCCATGATCTTATTTAATGGCGGAGCTGGTTCGAAGCGCCAAATGCCCGACTCCTGCTCCTATTTCTTAAGTTGTTTATGTTCTAACCCGTGATGTAATCTGAGTTGGGAGCGCTGTCGTTACAAGCCTTGTGCCCGAGAACCGCAAACACCCTACTTCAGATAAACAGCTTCACCTTGGCAAAAATGGGAAAACAATTAATTCGAGCGGCTGTGAGTTTAACTCACGATCGGAAGAAAAGGCCTTTATTGATTTTTATTTAAGAACTGAGATGCAGTTGCTCAATGATAAGAATTGACAGTGTCATTCAGTACAAGGGAAATGTTCACAAACATTGTTTACCACTGGATTTATTGATCGTTCTGGTGATGATCTTCAAGGGGATCGCTTCATGTCCCACCACACAGGAGTAAGAATCGCCGCTGGCCCACTCCTCCGCTGCAATGGATAACAGGCTGTACATGAAGAAGGAACAGCTGCCGTTCTCCGCCATCACCTCGGTGTTCTTGTAGTTGCTGGAATTCACCGGCTTGTCATTGACGATCATCTTGACGAAGATCTCTCGGGGGGAGAAACCTCTCCCTAAGCAGGTGATGGTGACGAACCTCTGAGCGGAGATTTCTTCTGCCGAGGGCAGGAGGACAGACACGGACGTTTCCGCGTATCTTTAGCTGCAGGACAATTACAATAAAGGACAATAAACTGGAGAATTCCAGAGACAATGAAGCGGTGGTTAGATGTGACAGAAATGTGCTTTCCGCTGAATTTTAAAGGATTTATATTTCCCATCTGGGCCCTGTCCCATTTCCAGCCCGGAGCTGAGGGCTATTCCATCCTTATCTCTGAGAGCTTGAAGAGTTGAATGTACAGCACAGAAACAGGCCATTCTGCCCAACAGCTCTGTGCTGGTGTTTATGCTCCACAGGAGACTCCAACCTATCTAACCCCAATAACATATCCTTCTATTCCTTTTTCTCTCATGGACTTATCTAGTTTCCCATTAAGTGCAGATTATCGGGTGCCAGAGTGTTTAGTTAGTGGAATTACCAATCTGAATTATCAGAGTAGTCCATTGAAGCTCTTAATAGAACGAATTGGCACAAGGACAGCAAATAGTCACAATGTCTCACTTATTGCTACAATTTCACCGCTCACCTTTTTCCTTGTGGATGGAATTCCTTATAGGAGTCGGCATATCCTGATGGTTCAGCACGCAGGTGAACTCATCCCCACTCAGCCAGGCTTGTGTCGAGATGTTGATGTTGCTGAACACGCTGTTGGGATCCTCTGCGGTTTGAACGGCAATCTGTGATTTCAAAATCTTCTTTCTTCTGGTCCAGGTCACGTTGACTCCATAAGGAGCATTAGACACGAAGCAGTTTAAGGTCATCGTGGCCTCCAGTAAGACCTGTTCTAGTGACGGTTACCGAAGAATAATCACTGGACCGTTGCATGAGGAAGGATCTGTGAAACAGAAATGAAAGTCAAGCAAGGCTTCATCTTCACAATCAGGATACCAGTGTTCAGCCATTACTGTCTCAAGGAGAATAAATCACCTTTGAGATATCACCCTCTCGCTGTTGCCTAAACACCATCGTTAATGGAATGACGAGGAATTGGCAACGATTCCGGGAGACTCTTTAACATTTCCAGTGTATTTGCTCCCAGAGCCTCCTGTAATGGGCTGTGAAGCAAATACGCGGCGTAACAAAATGAATAAATTCGGGTGCAATTGTTTTACGCACTGAATAACGCTCTTCCCGAAATCCCTTGCTCCTTTATGCCAGTCTATAGACCCTTGAGCTCGATCACATCTCCGCTCATTATAATGGCGCCGCCCCCAGGGTCACGAGCTCGACACGAAAATTACACTCGTTCAAAACGACTGTCAAACAAAATCCAGGATTTTAGGTGCAAAAAAGTTAATTTTCTGGTGACTTGTTGTAATTTTTGTCGCGATGAAAATTTGCAGGAACCAGTTGCAGCTCCCGTCAGAGAAAAAGTGAAAGGTCGAGAGAATGGAGTTCCAAGGGGTCTTTTGTGTTGGGGAAATATGTGTAATGCCGGTGTGAGGTAGTTTATTCATTTCTGTCATTAGTGAACGTTTATCGTGTCTGGTGAGAGAGTCTGAATGGAATATGACCGCAGGGCATTAATACCAACACAGGGACAGGAGGAGGTCATTCAGCGCCTCCAGCCTGTTCCGACATTCAATTACATCCTGACTGATCTGCACCTCATCACCATCTACCCGCCTTGTTTCTGTAACCCTTGATACCCTTGTCTAACAAAAATCCAGCAAACTCAGTTTTGAAATTTTTAATTGACCCCCAGCCTCAACAGCTTTTTGGGGGAGAGCAGTCCAGATTGCCACTACCCTTTGTGTGAAGGAATCCTTCCTGACATCACCGCTGCGGCCTAGCTCTAATTTTAAGGTTATGCTCCTTGATCTGGACTCCCCCACCTATATCAACCCAATCAATTCCATTTATCAACTTAAACACCTCAATTAGATCACCTCTTAATCTTCTATACTCAAAGGAATACAAGCCTATTCTGTGCAACCTGTCCTCATTATTTTATTCTTTTATCCGCGGTATGATTCTGGTAAATCTGTACTGTAGCCCCTCCAAGGCCAGTATATCCTGCCTGATTAGTAGTGCCCAGAATTGAACGCAGTTCTCTAAATAGGGTAGATGCCCTTTCTAGCAGTCGGTTCCTGGACAGTTACCAGTAAAGGGTTCCAGACACCCACTGCCGCTCCGAATATGATCAGCCAACTCAGGAAAAACCTGCAAACAAGGACACCTCACTAACTGTCTGACACCAGAGCAGAGAGAAACATTCTTTGCCGAGATTAGTGAATCCTGAACCGTGAGGAATCCTGATTCAGAAGATCGTGGGTTCAAGTCCCACTCCAGAGACTTGAACACGAAATGTAAATCGACACTCCCAGTTCAGTACTGAGGGGGGCGCTGCACTGTCGGAGTTGCTGTCTTTCACATCAGATGTTAAACCGAGGATCCGCCTGCTCACGCAGGTGTGCGTAATAGATCCCATGGCACTATTTCGAGGAAGAGCAGGGGAGTTCTCCCCGGTGTCCTGGCCAATATTTATCCCGAAACAAACATCACTAAACCAAAAGGTTATCTGGTCATTATCACCAGAACTGCGCACGGTATTCTAAGAGCGATATGGACAGCGTAACTCTACACAGTAATCTAAGTGTGATATGGAGACCAGGACTGTGCAGAGTATTCAAAGTGTGATATGGAGACAGAACTGTGCACAGTATTCTAAATGTGATATGGAGACCAGGACTGTGCAGAGTATTCAAAGTGTGATATGGAGACAGAACTGTGTACAGTATTCTAATTTTGATAAGTAGATCAGAACCGTGCATAATACTCTAAGTGTGAAATGGAGAACAGAACTGTCCACAGTAATCTGAGTGTGATGGGGAGATCAGAACTGTGCAGATAGTATTCTAAGTGTGCTATGGAGACCAGAACTCTACACAGTATCCTAAATGTGATAGGAGAACAACCTGTGCACAGAACTCTAAATGTGATATGAGACCAGAACTGTGCACATCATTCTAAATGTGATATGGAGACCAGAACTGTGCACAGTTTTCTAAGTGTGATATGAGACCAGAACTCTACACAGATTTCTAAGTGTGATATGAGATCAGAACTGTGCACAGAACTCTAAATGTGATATGAGACCAGAACTGTGCACAGCAT
The DNA here is from genome assembly GCA_030390025.1 of Squalus acanthias. NCBI lineage: Eukaryota > Metazoa > Chordata > Chondrichthyes > Squaliformes > Squalidae > Squalus > Squalus acanthias. The sequence continues at coordinate 18,198,753 of CM059452.1, read as the reverse complement.
TCTAAGTGTGATATGGAGACCAGAACTGTGCACAGTTTTCTAAGTGTGATATGAGACCAGAACTCTACACAGATTTCTAAGTGTGATATGAGATCAGAACTGTGCACAGAACTCTAAATGTGATATGAGACCAGAACTTTGCACAGTATTCTAAGTGTGATATGGAGAACAGAACGCTGCACAGTCTTCTAAGTATGATATGGAGATCAGAATTGTGCACAGTACTCTAAGTGTAATATGGAGACGAGAACTCTACACAGTATTCTAAGTGCGTTATGGAGACCAGAACTCTGCACAATATTGTAAGTGATATATGGAGACCGGAACTCTTCACAGTACTCAAAATGTGATATGGAGACCAGAGCTGTGCACAGTATTTTAAATGTGATATTGGGACCAGGACTGTGCAGAGTATTCTAAGTGTGATATGGAGACCAGAACTGTGCACAGTATTCTAAGTGTGATATGGAGACCAGAACTGTGCACATAACTCTAAATGTGATATGGAGTTCAGAATTGTGCACAGTATTCTAAGTGTGATATGGAGACCAGAACTCTGCTCATTACAGTAAGTGTGCTATGGAGACCAGAATTGTGTACAATACTTTAAGTATGATGTGGATACCAGAACTGTGCAGAGTGTTGTAAATCTGATATGGAGGCCAGAATTCTGCACAGTACAGTAAGTGTGATATGGTGACCAGAACTGTGCACAGTATTCTAAGTGTGATAAGAGAACAGAACTGTGCACATACTTCTAAGTGTGATATGGAGACCAGAACTGTGCACCGTATTCTAAGTGTGATATGGAGACCAGAACTGTGCACCGTATTCTAAGTGTGATATGGAGACCAGAACTGTGCACCGTATTCTAAGTGTGATATGGAGAGCAGAACTCTGCACAGTATTCTAAGTGTGATAAGAGAACAGAACTGTGCACATACCTCTAAGTGTGATATGGAGACCAGAACTGTGCACCGTATTCTAAGTGTGATATGGAGACCAGAACAGTGCATCGTATTCTAAGTGTGATATGGAGACCAGAACTGTGCACAGTATTCTAAGTGTGATATGGAGACCAGAACTCTGCACAGTATTCTAAGTGTGATATGAGGCCAGAACTGTGCACAGAACTCTAAATGTGATATGAGACCAGAACTGTGCACAGTATTCTAAGTGTGATATGGATACCTGAACTCTGCACTGTACAGTAAGTGTGATATGAGACCAGAATTGTGCACAGTATTCTAAGTGTGATATGGAGACCTGAACTCTGCTCATTACAGTAAGTGTGCTATGGAGACCAGAATTGTGCACAATACTTTAAGTATGATATGGATACCAGAACTGTGCAGAGTGTACTAAATGTGACATGGAGACCAGAATTCTGCACAGTACAGTAAGTGTGATATGGAGAGCGGAACTATACACAATATTCTAAGTATGATATGAGACCAGAACTGTGCACAGAACTCTAAATATGATATGAGAACAGAACTGTGCACAGTACAGTAAGTGTGATATGGTGACCAGAACTGTGCATATTATTCTAAGTGTGATATGAGACCAGAACTGTGCACAGAACACTAAATATGATATGAGACTACAACTGTGCACAGTATTCTAAGTGTGATATGGAGACCAGAATTGTGCACAGTATTCTAAATGTGATATGGAAACCAGAACTATGCACAGTATTCTAAATGTGATATGGTGACCAGAACTGTTCACAATACTCTAAGTGTGGACTAACCAAATTACTATAAAAGTTGAACATATCTCCTTAGCTAATGACAGTTTTAGCCCTGTATCTCACAACACTAACCTGCCATTGTGATGTTCCAGATCGACTCACTTCGTCGACACACACAGTAGATTGTGCTGCTCCCCACCTCTGACTCGGTGAGGGTTAACTGGCTGCTCAGGGTGTAGGTTCCCCTCTTGTTGAGCATTGACAAGCAAATCTTCTATCCAGTGGTGAGCGGCTCTTTACCTTTCTTCCAGGAAAGGCTGGTGATTTCGGGGAAGTAGTCCATCGCCAAATAGCCGAAGGTGACAGAGCCGTCGGTGTTGGGTTGTTGACAGGAGGAGAGCAGGGTGAAGAGGGTGGGAGGAGACAGTGTCGCTGGGAAAGAATGGACAATTGAACAAGTTAGAATCTGTAATCCGTGCTCATCAAACAACCAAACAACTCGAAATTTGACTCCGGGATAATCTCATTCCATCTTTTTTCCGCACAAAGACTACATCGGCATTTGAGCTTCTGTCAGTTCCATCATTGACACCTGTAGATCCCCTGGTCAGGAACACACCTCTCTGTCCCCGAGCCCTAACACATTACAGAAATAAGAACCTTTTCTCCTCACCTGAATAAACTATCTTTTATTGGATCATAGAATAGAAGATCAGACTCGTTTCCCTGCTATATCGGCCAGCATTTATTTCTCAATCCACGACACTTTTATTCATTCATTTCATTGCAGTTTGTGGAAATTTGCTCTGTGCCAATTTGCTGCTCCGTTTCCTTACAAAACAACAATGATTACACTTCAACAGTAACAGCGTAATCCGTGCTTATAACATTAGATATAACTCCTCAAACCTTGACTAACATAGAACTGAACAGGGAACTTATCCATGGCCTAGTTTCTAAGTTTCAAGCTGCAGATGAATCGGGATTGATTCGAACATATCTCTTTCCTTCTCAGTATTTGAGGAAGAGAGATGTATTTCAACGCATTGTGATTTGTGCTCTGTCCCATTCTATTGAATGGATGTCTCCTGAGTTTCCTCCTCCCTCCCGCTAAATTAATAATCCGAATTAAATACGATTCCCACGTCCGGTCAATTGGAAGTGTCTCTTTAAATGGCCAATTTCATTTACCAAAGTACCTTCCGCCTACCACCAGTGAGAAGAGGCGCTGCTTTCTGGGTCCTAACAGGCACCACTTGTTGCTGTTTGTACCGAGCATAGTCTAAACATCTGGGCAGGTTTCTTCTCTAAATATCTAATATTGGAAATCCTTAGACATTACAAATCTATAGGAGGCAGAGAATAGTGGTGAGCGGATGTTTTACAAACTGTAGAAAATGATGCAGTGGGGTCTCCCATGGATCGGTATGAGGACTATTGTTGTTCTTGTTATATAAAAATGACCTGGTCTTGGGTATAGGGAGTACAATTTCGAAGTTTGCAGATGATTCAAAACTTGGCAAAGATGCAAATAGTGAGCAGGATAGTAGCAGACTTCAGGAGGACATAAACATACTGGGGAAATGGACAGGCACATGGCAGGTGCAATTTAATGCAGACAAGTGTGAAGCGACGCACTTTGGGATGAACAACATGGAGAGGCAGCATAATCTGAATGGTGCTATTTTGAGGGGATGTAAGAACAGAAGGACCTGGGTGTTCATATTTACAAATCGTTGAGGATGGCAGTGCAAGTTGATAAAGCTGTTATGAAAGCGTATGAGATACGTGGCTTTGTAAATGGGGGCACTGCATATAAAAAAACAATGAAGTTATGCTAAACCTTTACAAATCACGGGTTAGGCCTCAGCTGAAGTATTGTGTACAATTCTGGCACCACAATTTAGGAAGCATGACAAGGCCTTGGAGAGGGTATCGAGGAGGTTTACCAGGATGATACCAGGGATGAGAGACTTCAGTTATGTGGAGAGATTGGAGAAGCTGGGATATTCTCCTTAGAGCTGAGGTTAAGTGGCGACCTAATAGAAGTGTTCAAAGATATGGGAGGTTTTGATAGAACAAATAGACAGAAACTCTTTCCTCTGGCAAGTCGGTCACAGATTTAAAATAATTGGCCAAAGATCTAGAGGGGAAATTGGGTAATTTTTTCACACAGAGAGTTGCTAATTTCTGAATGCACCAGGCAGCTGGACATGTAATTGAAGAGGACTCATTTGCCGCGTTACGAGGAAAAAGCTGGGGTGTTGGGTGAAATTGGACAGCTCTTTCAGAGCCGGCACAGGCAAGACGGGCCGAATGGCCGCTTTCTGTGCTGTAATTTGCTCTGATTCTACATGAGTCAGCGGAAATAGTTCTTCCCGATTTAATGGAAGGAAGCGCTTCATATTCTGAACACTTTCTATCAGATTTATTTTATTGTTTGTTATAATGAAAGAGAATATTTAAAATAAAGGGATCTGAGCAATCTGACGCAAATGAGTGAATCGGTTACTGTTGTAAAGTCTTAAAGCTCATTGTGAATGACGGCTCATTGCAGGCTGACTGTCAATCTTTAAATGTTTCACAGAAGTGCAGCTCAGTGACTGTCTGCCTTGTGTTGTGACCCAGTCCAATAACTGCAACTCGGCCGAATTTGTCCCTTTTCAAAAGAAAATTGAACGAAATAATGGTTTCATACTTAAATTCCCATGATGGTAATTTGGAGCGGGGGAATCAACATTCTCCATTTAAATTGTCAAAATAACTTCCAGCCTCCCGTCAGACCAGAGCAGACGCTGCTTTCTGGAGCGTTCCAGACACTTCCTGAAACTGTTTGTTCTGAAAGTGAGCTCAGGATCAGGCCAATCTCATTCAATAATTATCTGATACTCAAAATGTTTCAACAGTAACAATTCATTCAAATTTGGGCATTTTTTTCAGAAAGAACGTTAACGTCAATTAAGGTGCGTTGTGTGATCGGGGCAATGGAACGATTTATTTTTTATATGTCTGGCTCAAGCACTCGCTCGTTAGTAGTTAGAAGCCGATTAAGGTTCCTTCAATACTGTTGGAAAAAATACTCTCATGTCAGATACAGTACAGATACGATATAGTAAATCTCGCTCTACACTGCCCTGTCACGCGCTGTATGGTCAGGTATAGCAAAGGGGGAATTCACTTTAAACACCCTACTGCACTGCCCTGTCAGTCACTCCGGGTCAAATATAGCAAGGTTTAGGTTCCGAGTAAAGCTCCCTCTACACTTTCCCTTCAAACACTCCCAGGGCAGGTACAGCACGGGTTAGAAACAGAGTAAAGCTCCGTCTACACTGTCCCATGAAACACTCCCTGGGCAGGTACAGCATGGGTTAGAAACTGATTAAAGCTCTATCTGCAGTCTCCCTGCAGTGTCTCTGAACTGCTCCTTCAGAATGTCACAAACTGGTTTACTGATCTCATTTCCGAGGCGCCTCCTCAACCTTAAAGTTAACCGTTCAAATTTCTCACAGATAATAGTTTCTTAAATAACTGAGTCAGATTACACTCTCTGAAATAGAGGAGCACGAAACAGGTTTACAACCAATCAGGAGGACTCCTGATTCTCACAGCGTGAGCAGGCGCACGGAAACTGACACAAACGGTGCACAATGGTGCTCCCGGCAGATAGATCTGTTAAATCTGTCAATTTCAATCAAGCTGTTTGATTTCTAATTTTATTCTTGTCAGTTTCCGACCACCTCAAATCTGCATGTTCTTTAAAATAAATCTGGTATTAATGTGAAAATCGCTTCAACATCCAACAGTTTCTCCCTCTCTGTCGACAATCTTGCAAACCGTGTAAGATTTGATTTCCCTGAAGACAAGTATCTCGAAATAATTCACATTCCAGGATAATTTGCTGCCCGTAACACGGGACTCAGCCGCAGAGTAAGAATTTAACAAACCAGGAGACATTTACATTGAAAACCGATTATCCACTGATGTGGTATAATTTTATAATTAAATAAAACCTATAAAATCATCGAGCGAAAACATGAAGTTAATTCATTAAAATCTGCGGCGACACCTTATCGAGCCGAGCACAGCTGATAGAGAAATGTATTGTATCCTAAATTAATTTCCGATTTCACTAAAAATTCTCTGCATTCCTTGAGATTTTGCAGTAACTGTAATCCTGGCCAATATAAAGCGCAATTGTGAGAGTTCATTTTCGTTTAAGGAATTAGCACTGATGTTATTTTCTAAGTTAATCTTCATGTTAGTTGATCATACTCTGTATCATTGAAAATATTCTGTGAGCCTGACCGGCCCTTACTCCTCAGAACCACCCGCACCTGGAACTGGTGTAATTAAATTAATCTGCTTGAATTTCAGTGTGTTATTTGTCATCTCCAGCCTTATTAATAACATTAATTCACAGTAATTTCAAACCTGTTTGTGACAGGTAACTTGTGATATATTAGGGTTTTAATTAAATTATCATGACAATTAATCAATATTAAATTAGTAAGCATCATATTAATACATAAATACATTCAGACAATATATTACTTTTACTTAAATCGAATCACATTTGAATAATTTAAAATGATCACGAACGTCTAATACTGTCCAGTTCTCTACCTACAGCTTTTTAAATCTGCATGTTTCTGAACTCTCTGATATAACATAAACTCCGTCTATTCTCAGCGTGTAGTTCACATTATGGGTTTAGGAGTGGATTGTTTTAAATAGTTCAATGTCCGGGCGGGCTCACATTTTACTAACTACCGATGGGCTGTAACACCGCCTGTTTAGTAAAGCTGGACTCTCGAGTTGAAATATTCTCCTCAATCGTATTCATAAAAAATATGTTTATTAATTAAAAACCACCCGGGCAGATTGCAGTCAGTAACAGAGCCTGCGCTATTTAATAACACGGACTATCTTTTATATTTTACTCCTGTAATTCACAGAATGCCCGTAAGTTCATTATTTAATATAGTCTGCAATTTATTGAAAATAAGTTCCAGTGTGATCAGTGTAAAACTGGACGAGAACAATTATTTCAGACAATCTGCGGCACTGAACCTTAATGAGAAAATGGAGGAGAGAGATTGTTCATCAAATTTATATTAATAAGAATGAAACATAACTCTCAGATATAATCTGTGTTTTGTCTATCGTTATATCCCGTATAGAGCAGAGCTATGGGAGACAGGATGTTGTTTTATATTCAAAATAATATGAATGTAAGTTGTGAGGAGGATGCAAGAAGGCTTCAAGAGGATATAGACAGGCTAAGTGCGTGGGCAAGAACATGGAAAATGGAATAAAATGTAGAGGAATGTGAAGTTATCCACTTTGGTAGGAAAAATAGAAAAGCAGAGTATTTTTTAAATGGTGAGAGATTTTGGGAAATGTTGGTGTTCAGAGGGACCTGGTTGTCCTTGTACACGAATCACTGAATGTTAACATGCAGGTACAGCAAGTAGTTAGGAAAGCAAATGGTATGTTGAACTTTATTCCAAGAGGATTTGAGTATAAGAGTAAAGACGGCTACTGTAATTGTATAGGGCCCTGGTGAGACCACACCTGGAGTATTGTCTACAGTTTTACCTAAGCAAGGATATTCTTGCCATAGACGGAGTGCAACGCAGGTTTACCAGTCTGATTGCTGGGATGGGGGGATTGTCCTGTGAGGAGAGATTTGCAGACTTGGCCTATTTTCTCTAGAGTTTAGATGAATGAGAGGTGATCTCATTGAAACATACAAAATTCTTACAGAGATTGACAGGGTAGATGTAGGGAGGATGTTTCCCCTGGCTGGGGAGTCTAGAACCAGGGGTCACAGTCTCAGAATAAGGAGACGGCCATTTAGGACTGAGATGAGGAGAAATGTCTTCACTTAGAGGGTGATGAATCTTTTTGGAATTCCCTTCCCGAGAGGGCTATAGAGGCTCAGTCGTTGAGTATATTCAGAACAGAGATCGATAGATTTTTGGATATTAGGTCAATCATGGGATATGGGTATAGACGATGACGACAAACACTTCGCTAAGGCCATCCCCACGCCTCCACTACTTGCCTTCAAACAGCCGCCTAACCTCAGAAGTACCATCGTTCGCAGCAAATTACCCAGCTTTCAGGATAACAGCGACCACGACACCACACAACCCTGCCATGGCAAACTCTGCAAGACATGCCAGATCATCAACACAGATACCACCATCACACGTGAGGACACTACCCACCAGGTACATGGTACATACTCATGTGACTCGGCCAACGTTGTCTACCTCATACATTGCAGGAAAGAATGCACCGCGGCATGGTACATCGGCGAGACCATGCAGACACTGAGACAACGTATGAACGAGCACCGCGCAACAATCGCCAGGCAGGATTGTTACCTCCCAGTCGGGGAACACTTCAGCAGTCAAGGACATTCAGCCTCGGATCTGCGGGTAAGCGTTCTCCAAGGCAACCTTAGAAACACACGACAACGCAAAATCATCGAGCAGAAACTGATAGCCAAGTTCCGCACTCATGAAGACGGTCTCAATCGGGATCTTGGGTTTATGTCACGATACATGACGTGATCCGGACTCGAGTCGTCGTTAGCTTGTTCACAGATGTGATTCCCAGTAAAAAAGTAAAAATTTTCCCAGTAAAAAAGTAAAAAAATGTTAAAGCTTTTCGTTTTACATACAGACGGCAGCTTTTGACACGTTAGAACCCCTGCGACTACACCTCATTGTCTCAGTTGTATCTTGCTATGTCTTTGATGTGGTACCTTCCTGGCTGACTTAATTAACTTTATCACACCTCGGCAGATAGTCAGGATGATTTAATTTATTGGTCTGCAATTGTAAAGTACACATGCTTTGTTTTCTATCTATATATGCTTTGGCGATTCTGTATCTAATTTACTTCACCTGAGGAAGGAGCAAATCGATAGCTCCGAAAGCTTGTGATTTCAAATAAAACTGTTGGACTATAACCTGGTGTTGTGCGACCTCTCAATTTTGTCCACCCCAGTCCAACACCGGCATCTCCGCATATGGGTATAGGGCAGGAAAGTGGAGATGAGGTCGAAGATTAGCCATTATCTTATTGAAAGGTGGAGCAGCTGGAGGGGCCAAATGGCCTATTCCTGCTCCTAATTATTATGTTCTTATGTGCTTAAGACATGCTTTATCTCCCGCTGAAACCGATTACAAACTGGACATTTCTCTACCCATTGGTAGCCGGGCTATGAGAGGGTTGTTCTGGAATCCAAATCAGCACAAATTTAACTGCGCAGTGCGTGGCTGCTAATCAGTAATAAGGGAGCCTTTGCTTTAAATCAGGCGCAGAACTCTGTGAGAATATTCAAGTAAGTGCAGCGGGTTCAAGGCAATTCCACCTCTGTTTTATTTACTTTGTGATTCCCACTCATCTCATTACAGTGCGGGTATGGGGTTATTAAAATCTCTCTCCAGCACTTCATACAGTGCTGAATAAATGGAATGAATTATCTAGAATTATCTTTATTTGACAATAATTAAATTAAATGGCGCGTTGATCAATGTATTATTCTCTGATCCTATTTAATATTGTGATCATAGAATTTACCGAAAATAATACTTTAGAAGTTATGCCATGTGAAATGATT
>CM059452.1:18164424-18186924 GCA_030390025.1 Squalus acanthias | reverse complement strand
GGGCCTAGTGTAATATAAACAGAGACAGGGTCTAGTGTAATATAAACAGAGACAGGGTCTAGTGTAATATAAACAGAGACAGGGTCTAGTGTAATATAAACAGAGACAGGGTCCAGTGTAATATAAACAGAGACAGGGTCCAGTGTAATATAAACAGAGACAGGGTCCAGTGTAATATAAACAGAGACAGGGTCTAGTGTAATATAAACAGAGACAGGGCCTAGTGTAATATAAACAGAGACAGGGTCCAGTGTAATATAAACAGAGACAGCGTCTAGTGTAATATAAACAGAGACAGGGCCTAGTGTAATATAAACAGAGACAGGGTCTAGTGTAATATAAACAGAGACAGGGTGTAGTGTAATATAAACAGAGACAGGGTCTAGTGTCATGTAAACAGAGACAGGGTCTAGTGTAATATAAACAGAGACAGGGTCTAGTGTAATATAAACAGAGACAGGGTCTAGTGTAATATAAACAGAGACAGGGTCCAGTGTAATATAAACAGAGACAGGGTCTAGTGCAGTAATAACTGAGACAGAGCCCAGTGCATTACAAATAGATACATGGTTTAGTTTAGTATTAACTGAGGCAGAGTTTCGGGCCTTAAACAAATGAAGGCATGGTCGCCAATGGTGGGGCGAAGGGTGTGGGGGATGTACAAAAGGCCAGTATCGTAAGATGACAGAAATCTCGCAGTTTTGTTGGGATGGACGAGTTTACAGAGATATGGAGCGGCGAGGCCATGGAGGAGTTTTAGCACAAATCTGGAGAATTTAAAATCCAGGCGATGCCGGACTGGGAGCCAATGTGAGCACAGGGCTGATGGGTAAACAGGGTTTGGTGCGATTTAGGAGGCGGGCAGCAGAGTTTTTTGATGAGCTGAAGTTGATGGAGTAGAGTACTTTAACCGCTGGGCTGGTTGGCCCACTGCTGGAGTGCTGTGTGCAGTGCCTGACGTCTCATTATAGGAAGGGTATCAGCGTTATAGAGACTGTAACAGCTTTCATTCACTGGGACAGCCCGAGAAAGGGGAGCTACAGTTATGATGAGAGACTTCAGATTTTCATTTAAGCAAACAAGGCTAAGGGATCGAATCGAGCTTTTCTTAATTGTTAAAAGCGTTTTACTGGCGGAAAGATGGAAAGACTGGTTCCTCTGGTCGAGGAGTCACTTACGATAGGTCATCAAATTAAAATTGTCAATAAGAGAGAGAGAGGGATCAGGTGATATATCTGTATGGTGGGTTGTTGGAACATTGGAATACTTTGTCACATAGAATGGCTGAGGCAGAGAACATAAAGGAATCCAGTAGTGTAGAGGTTATGTTACTGAGGACTGGGCTTATTAATTCATCAATTAAAATCCCACCATGGCATTTCAATTCAGAATTTTATAGCTGTAAATAAATAATCTGGTGTCAGTAAGACTAAACATGAAGCTATCGATTGTGATAAAAGCCCAACTGGTTCACTAATGTCCATTTAAGGAAGGAAACTTGCCGTCCTTATCCAATCTGTCCTATATATGACTGTAGTCCCACACCAACGCGGTTGACTCTGAACTGTCCTTTGAAGTGGTCCAGCAAACTTTAGTTGTATCAAACTGCTGGAAAGAGGAGAACTGCAGTGGTTCAAGAAGAAGGCCCACCACCACCTTCTTAAGGGGCAACTACGGGATGGGCAATAAATGCCGGCCTTTTCAGAGGTGCCCACATCTTGAGAATTAAAGCTTTAACAGGCAGTGGCATTCACTTCTGATAGCTATCAGAGATTGAACGGCAGATTTTTGTTAGGAAAGGGTATTAAGAGTTAGCGAACTGAGGCGGGTAAATAGAGTGAAGATAAAGATCAGCCATGATCTAACTTAATGGTGGAACAGTCTCGGGAGGTTGAATGGCCTTCTCCTGTGTACCCATGGTGCTACTGCTTTAATTATAATGTATACAGAAATAAACAAGATCGAGATTGCCTTTTTGCAAATAAAATTGAATTAAATAATATTATAATCTCCTTTAATATTACTGATCCGACTTTACAATATTGTTTGTAGGGCTTTATCTTAGATATTAGCTGACAAAAACATTTGCTGTTTATTAAACATGCTGAATAAATAAATATATCAGAAGTTGAATTTAATTTTCTTTCTTTTCGTCTTCAAATTCTTACTGACTCAGTACTGAAATTAAGAGAAACATCTCGGACGGTAAGGGTCCCTTTAAGAGGCCTCGAGCTGACACTCCGTGGTCACAACCCTGGGTCAGAGGTCACAGGCTGCCCAAGCTGGGTCTCTTCGACGCTGAGCGGAGGGTAGAGACGGCCCTTGACCATCTCCCCTGACCCTAAATCAATCGGAGAAACAGCCAATCATGGTGCTGTGACGTGCGGAAAGCATTGTGGCGTCATCCACTACAACGCAAAGCGCCGGCAGCCATTTTGTGAGTGAGTCATTGGATATTGGGACCCTGCGGCCGCCCATCCGGCGGTACTGTGATGTCACGGTTCCAGGCTGTCTGACACAATCAGTGGGTCACGCCAAAGCTAAGGACAGATAGTGAGAGTTTTATTGTACTCTCTCGCGGAGTGTGTTCATGGCTATCAGGTCATCTGTCTGTTGTGGTGAACTTTACTTATTCTTAATTCGGACCTGACATTTATGCGCAGAATGTTTCTGCGTAGCTTCCTGCAGCATCATGTTAGTTGGCAGCAGTCGCGTCCTAAAATTTTCTCTTCTGGTCACTGGGATCCTGAGGCCCCGCCCACTCTTAGTAGCTGCAGCAAGATGGCCGCGCATGCGCTGCTTTCTCCCACTCTAACAAGATGGCAGCCAGGTCCCCCCTCAGCCTTCTCTGCTCTAAGGAAAACAGCCCCAGCCTGTCCAATCTCTCTTCATAGCTGACGCGCTCCAGCCCAGGTAACATCCTGGAGAATCTCCTCTGCACCCTCTCCAATGCAATCACATCCTTCCTATAGTGTGGCGACCAGAACTGCACACAGTATTCCAGCTGTGGCCTAACTAGCGTTTTGCTCAGCTCCATCATAACCTCCCTGCTCTAATATTCTATGCCTCGGCTAATGAAGGCAAGTATCCCATATGCTTTTTTAACCACCTTATCTACATGTCCTGCTGCCTTCAGGGATCTATGTACATGCACACCAAGGTCCCTCTGATCCTCTGTCCTTCCTAGGATCCTTTCATTCATTATGTATTACCTTGCCTTGTTAGTCCTCCCAAAATGCATCACCTCACACTTTTCAGTGTTAAATTCCATTTGCCACTGTTCTGCCCATCTAACTAACCCGTCTATGTCGTCCTGTAGCCTAAGGCTTCCCTCCTCGCTATTTAACACTCCACCAATTTTCGTGTCATCTGCGAACTTACTGATCATACCTCCTACATTCATATCTAAATCATTAATGTACACTACAAACAGCAAAGGACACAGCACCGATCCCTGCGGTACAACACTGGGCACAGGCTTCCAGTCACAAAAACAACCTTCGACCATCACCCTCTGCCTCCTGCCACTAAGCCAATTTTGGATCCAATGTATCAAATTGCCCTGGATCCCATGGGCTCTTACCATCTTGACCAGTCTCCCATGCGGGACTTTGTCAAAAGCCTTACTGAAGTCCATGTAGACTACATCAACTGCTCTACCCTCATCCACACACCTGGTCACCCCCTCGAAAAATTCAATCAAATTGGTTCGACATGTTGAATGAGCTGAAGTTTACAAAGGGTGGAAAATGGAAGGCAGGCTAAGAGAACATTGGAATAGTCTAGTCTGGAGGTAACAAAGGCATGGATGAGGCTTTCAGCAGCAGATGGACTGAAGCAATGGTGGAGCTGGGCGATATTACAGAGGTGGAAGGAAATGGTTTAGTTATGGCGAAGCTATGTGATAGGACGCTCAGCTCAGGATCAAATCGAATGCTGAGGTTACGAACATACTGGCTCATCCTCAGATAGTTGCAACGGAGGGAGATGGAGTCGATGTCTAGGGAACGGATTGAGTGGCGGGGCCCTCGAGGGCCCGAGCATTACTCCACCCCTGGGAAAAGGGCCCATTCGGCCCGAGCATTAATCCACCATGTTGCGTAGGATTACAGTACACAAAAAGGCCATTCGGCCCAACTGCTCTGCTCCGGTGTTTATATTTTACACAAGCCTCCTCCCACTCGAATTACCTCTTCCCATCCTGCTCCTTGTAAAATCGCAGCCGAAAGACGGCACCTCCAACAGTGCAGCCCTCCCTCAGCACAGCGTTGGGAGTGTCAGCTTAGATTTTTGTGCTCAACTATCTGGAGTGAGAATGAATCTACAACCTTCTGATTCAGAGGCGAATGTGCTACCAATTGAGCCACTGCTGACACGTTCTATTCCAGAGACGAACCCCAGTACAGTCTTTGCACTTTGTATGGCCTTATCAACTTGTTTTGCTAATGTAATCGATTTATGTGACTGTATTCTCAGATCTCTTTGCTCCTCTGCCACATTTGGTTACTGACCTTCGAAGCAATAACAGGCCTCCGTATTCCTCCTACCAAAAATAACACTTCACCTTACAATATTTTCAATTTAAGTTCCCATTTATCTGCCCAGTCTGCAAGCCTGTTTATCTCTTCCTGTATTTTGGGGCAGTCCTCCACATTATTAGCTATACCAGCCAATGTGGTGTCATCCCCAAATTGCGACAACTTCTCATTGAGATTGATAGATTTTTGTCAGGTAAGGGTATTAAGGGTTACTGAAGCAAGGTGAGTAGATGGAGTTAAGGTACAGATCACCTAAGATATAATTGAATGGTGAAACACGCTCGAGGGGCTGAATGGCCGACTCCAGTTCCTATGTTCCAAACAGGCTCGATGGGCTGAATGGCCGGCTCCTGTTCCTATGTTCCTAATAGGCTCGAGGGGCTGAATGGCCGACTCCAGTTCCTATGTTCCAAACAGGCTCGATGGGCTGAATGGCCGACTCCTGTTCCTATGTTCCTAACAGGCTCGAGGGGCTGAATGGCCGATTCCTGTTCTTATGTACCGAACAGGCTGGAGGGGCTGAATGGCCGGCTCCTGTTCTTATGTTCCCAACAGGCTCGAGGGGCTGAATGGCCGATTCCTGTTCCTATGTTACAACAGGCTCCGGGGGCTGAATGGCCGATTCCTGTTCCTATGTTACAACAGGCTCGGGGGGGCTGACTGGCCGATTCCTGTTCCTATGTTCCTCACAGGCGCGAGGGGCTGAATGGCCGATTCCTGTACCAAGGTAACTCCATTTTCTGAGTCTAAATGAGGGTGAACAAATCTGGTCCCAGAACGGATCCCTGCAATACACCATTTCTCACTTTCTGCCAGTCTTACAAAGGACCCACAACTCATAGAAACATAGAAGATAGGAGCAGGAGGAAGCCATTCGGCCCCTCGAGCCTGCTCCGCCATTCGATGAGATCATGGCTGATCATCCAAACTCAGTACCCTGTACCTGCCTTCTCCCCATATCCCTTGATAACTTTAGCTTTAAGAAATATATCTAACTCATTCTTGAATATATTTAATGACTTGGCCTCAACCACCTTCTGTTGTAGAGAATTCCACAGGTGCACCATTCTCTGGGTGAAGAAATTCTTCCTCATTTTTGTCCTAAATGGCTTACCCCTTATCCTTAGATTATGACCCCTGGTTCTGGACTCTCTGACCATCGGGAATATTCTTCCTGCATCTAGTTTGTCCAGACCTGTCAGAATGTTATATGTTTCGATGAGATCCCCTCTCATTCATCTATACTCCAGCGAGTATAAGCCCAATCGACCCAATCTCTCCTCATATGTCATTCCTGCCATCCCAGGTATCAGCCTTGTGAATCTTCGCTGAACTCCTTCCATGGCAAGAATATCTTTCCTCAGATAAGGCGACGCACTGATTTCGGTTTTGGAGCGGAATTTCCATTTATTGGCCACATCTTTAGGAGAACAGAGGAAAGAATGTTCCATATCAACTGGAAATGTCTGTTCTGAATTTCTGTCCTGTACTTACAGTGATGACTTTTGTAAACTCCTGTTACAGGGTATTCGAAGGGGAGGGTTTGCAGACGAAAATCTGAAAACAAACATCTGACAGAATCTTTCGATTAATCAGGTCCTGAATGTCATCGGCCTTTGAATGTGGAAGGAGAAATGTTTGTCTGTTCTGCCTGTTAGAAAAGATTTCAAACATCAGTGTGACTGGAAAAGCACCGAGACACACACACCCGAGTGAGAGTGTTCCAGTGCACTGACTGTGGAAAGAGCTTTATCCAGTTACACAGCCTGAAAAAACATCGCACCATTCACAGCGGGGAGAAACCGTAAAGGAGTTCTCTGTTTGGACGGGGCTTCAACTGATCATCCAACCTGGAGAGACACAAGGACACCCGCATCACGGAGAAACCGTGGAAATGTGGGGACTGTGGGAATGGATTCCTATACCCGTCTGAACTGGAGATTCTTCATCGCAGTCACACTGGGGAGAGACCGTTCACCTGCTCTCACTGTGGGAACGGATTCATTGATTCATCTGACCTGCTGACACATCAGCGAGTTCACACCGGGGAGAGAACGTTCACCTGCTCTCACTGTGGGAAAGGATTCATTGATTCATCTGACCTGCTGACACACCAGCGACTTTACACCGAGGAGAGGCCGTTCACCTGCTTCGTTTGTGGGAAGGGATTCACTGGGTCATCTTTCTTGCTGAAACAGCAGCGAGTTCACAAATGACTGCAGGGGTTGGATTCAGCTTTTATTGCTGCTGTTAATCACATTCCGGACTGAACCATGTACATTCTGACAGTTGGGGTTTATTTCTGCTGATGTTAATAACCCCTGTAACTGGGCTGGAGTTTAATATTTTGATATTTCAAATAACACATTGTGTCGATATTTGATGTCTCCAAGATAAGAGGAGACTAATTGATGTCCTGTTACCAACTGCACCGATTTTGGGCCTTTTCTCCTTTCCAACTCGAGATTATTTCAGTTCTCGTACCTTCGGTTACTCTCATAGACAAGTCCCAGCTCCCCATACCTGGTAAGAGACCGTTCACCTGCTCTGAGTGGGAAGGGATTCAAGTGTTCATCCGACCTGCTGACGCACCAGCGAGTTCACACTGGGGAGAGACCGTTCACCAGCTCTGAGTGAGAAGGGATTCAAGTGTTCATCCGACCTGCTGACGCACCAGCGAGATCACACTGGGGAGAGACCGTTCACCTGCTCTGAGTGTGGGAAGGGATTCAATCGGTCATCCCACCTGCTGAGACACCAGCGAGTTCACAAGTGACGGCATAGGTTGGATTCTGCTGTTATTGCTGCTGTTAAGCACATCCCGGACTGAATCATGCTCATTCTGACAGTTGGGTTTTGTTTCTGCTGATGTTAATAACCCCTGTAACTGGCTGGAGTTTAATATTCTTGATATAAGACGAATTAATCAACGGGTTAATGCACAGCTAAAATTACTGCTGATTGTGTTTTCCACCAATGGAGTTTATTATTACATTTGCAAAAATACTTCACTCTTTAAACAGCTTTCTTCAAATATTGAAGAGTACAGCAAATGGATGTAAACTCTGTTAAAGATTTGACCACAAAATGAATTGAATCTGCAGACTGGTTTTGGATTACTTTGGGAGAGAGTACAGAAGGTGCATTGCAGCAGCGCTTGTGTACAGCAGATGGCGGTTAGCTCCTTTTAATTCCGTCTGAGAGGAAAGTGACACACGGTGGAACAGATTGAATGAGGGCAGCTCAGGTTCAGATACTGAACAGACTGCATCCACAGTGAAATCACACACTGCCCCCTCCCTGGGCAGCTCAGAGTCAGACACTGAACATACTGCACCCACAGTGACATCACACACTGCCCCCTCCCTGGGACAGCTCAGAATCAGACACTGAACATACTGCACCCAAAGTGACATCACACACTGCCCCCTCCCTGGGACAGCTCAGAGTCAGACACTGAACATACTGCACCCACAGTGACATCACACACTGCCCCCTCCCTGGGACAGCTCAGAGTCAGACACTGAACATACTGCACCCACAGTGACATCACACACTGCCCCCTCCCTGGGGCAGCTCAGAGTCAGACACTGAACATACTGCACCCACAGTGACATCACACACTGCCCCCTCCCTGGGGCAGCTCAGAGTCAGACACTGAACAAACTGCACCAACAGTGACATCACACACTGCACCCTCCCTGGGGCAGCTCAGAGTCAGACACTGAACACACGGCACCACAGTGACATCACACACTGCCCCCTCCCTGGGACAGCTCAGGTCAGACACTGAACACACTGCACCCACAGTGACATCACACACTGCCCCCTCCCTGGGACAGCTCAGAGTCAGACACTGAACACACTGCACCACAGTGACATCACACACTGCCCCCTCCCTGGGACAGCTCAGAGTCAGACACTGAACACACTGCACCCACAGTGACATCACACACTGCCCCCTCCCTGGGACAGCTCAGAGTCAGACACTGAACATACTGCACCCACAGTGACATCACACAATGCCCTCTCCCTGGGACAGCTCAGAATCAGACACTGAACACACTGCACCCACAGTGACATCACACACTGCCCCCTCCCTGGGGAAGCTCAGAGTCAGACACTGAGCATACTGAACCTGGAGTGGCATCACACACTGCCCCCTCCCTTGGGCAGCTCAGGTTCAGACACTGAACATACTGCACCAACAGGGACATGAAACACTGCTCACTCCATGGGGCAGCTCAGAGTCAGATACTGAACATACTGCACCCACAGTGACATCACAAACTGCCCCCTCCCTGGGACAGCTCAGAGTCAGACACTGAACATACTGCACCCACAGTGACATCACACACTGCCCCCTCCCGGGGACAGCTCAGATTCAGAAACTGAACATAAAGCAATCACAGTGACATAGATACATAGATACATAGAAGATAGGAGCAGGAGTAGGCCATCCGGCCCTTCGAGCCTGCTCCGCCATTTAATGAGATCATGGCTGATCCTTCAATTCAGTATCCCGTCCCCGCCTTCTCTCCGTAACCCTTAACCCCTTTTGCCTGTAGAAATATATCTAATTCCCTCTTAAATATATTTAATGAGCTGGCGTACACTGCCCTCTGTGGCAATGAGTTCCACAGGTTCACCACTCTCTGAGTGAAGAAATTCCCCCTCATTTCTGTCCTAAATGGTTTAGCCCTTATCCTTAAATTATGTCCTCTAGTTCTGTTCTCACCCGCCAAGGGAAACATTCCTTCTGCATCTAATCTGTCTAGACCTGTCAGAATTTTATACACTTCTATGAGGTCCCCTCTCAATCTTCTAAACTCCAGTGTGTACATCCCTAAACTACATAGTCTCTCCTCATAGGTCAATCCCGCCATTCCTGGTATCAGCCTGGTGAATCGCCGCTGCACCCCCTCCATGGCAAGAACATCTTTCCTCAGATGAGGCGACCAAAACTGTACACAGTACTCGAGGTGTGGTCTCACCAGTGCCCTGTACAGCTGCAGCAAGGTATCCCTGTTCCTGTATTCCAACCCTTTTGCTATGAAGGCCAGCATACCGTTTGCCTTCTTGACCGCCTGTTGCACCTGCATGCTCGCCTTCAGTGACTGGTGTACAAGAACACCCAGGTCTCTCTGTACTTCCCCCTCTCCCAATTTATTGCCATTTAAATAATAATTTGCCCTCCCGTTCCTGCACCCAAGGTGGATAACTTCGCACTTGTCCACATTATAGTGCATCTGCCATTTATCCGCCCAATCACCCAGTCTGTCCAAATCGCTCTGGAGCTTCCTGGTCTCCTCCTCTGAGCCCACCCCCCCTCCTAGTTTAGTGTCGTCTGCAAATTTGGAAATGCTGCATTCGACTCCCTGATCCAGGTCATTAATATAAATTGTGAACAGCTGGGGACCCAGGACAGATCCCTGTGGTACCCCACTTGTTACTGCCTGCCATTCAGAAAATGAGCCGTTTATTCCAACTCTCTGTTTTCTATCTGACATCACACACTTCCCCCTCATTTTGACAGCTCAGGGTCTGACACTGAACATACTGCACCCACAGTGACATCACACCTGTCCCCTCCCTGGGACAACTCAGAGTCAGACACTGAACATACTGCACCCACAGTGACATCACAAACTGCTCCCTCCCTGGGACAGCTCAGAGTTAGACACTGAAAATACTGCACCACAGTGACATCACACACTGTCCCCTCCCTGGGACAGCTCAGGGTCAGACACTGAACATACTGCACCCACAGTGACATCACACACTGCCTCCTCTCTGGTGCAGCTCAGAGACAGACACTGAACATACTGCACCCACAGTGACATCACACACGGCCCCCTCCCTGGGACATCTCAGAGTCAGACACTGAACATACAGCACCCACAGTGACATCACACACTGACACCTCCCAGGGACAGCTCAGGGTCTGACACTGAACACACTGCACCCACAGGGACATCACACACTGCCCTCTCCCTGGGACAGCTCAGGGTGTGACACTGAACATACTGCACCCACAGTGACATCACACACTGCCCCCTCCCTGGGGCAGTTCAGTGTCAGAAATTGAACATACTGCACCGGACAGTGACATCACACACTGCACCCTCCCTGGGACAGCTCAGGGTCAGACACTGAACACACTGCACCAAACAGTGACATCACACAGTGCCCCCTCCCTGGGACAGCTCAGAGTCAGACACTGAACATACTGCACCCATAGTGACATCACACACTGCCCCCTCCCTGGGGCAGCTTAGAGTCAGACACTGAACATACTGCACTCACAGTGACATCACACACAGCCCCCTCCCTGGGGCAGCTTAGAGTCAGACACTGAACATACTGCCCCCATAGTGACATCAAACACTGACCCCTCCCTGGGGCAACTCAGGGTCAGACACTGAACATACTGCAGCCACAGTGACATCACACACTGCCCCCTCCCTGGGGCAGCTCAGGGCCAGGCACTGAACATACTGCAACTAAAGTGACATCACACACTGCCCCCTCACTGGGAAGCTCAGAGTCAGACACTGAACATACTGAACCTGGAGTGGCATCACACACTGCCCCCTCCCTTGTGCAGCTCAAGTTCAGACACTGAACATACTGCACCCACAGGGACATCACACACTGCCCCATCCCTGGGACAGCTCAGGGACAGACACTGAACATACTGCACCCACAGTGACATCACACACATCCCCCTCGCTTTGGTAGCTCAGGGTCAGGCACTGAACATACTGCACCCACAGTGACATCACACACTGCCCCCTCCCTGTGGTACATCAGGGTCAGACACTGAACATACTGCACCCAGAGTGACAACACACACTGCCCCCTCCCAGGGGCAGCTCAGATTCAGACACTGAACATACTGCACCCAAAGTGACATCAAAAACTACGCCTCCCTGGGGCAGCTCAGTCAGATACTGATCATAGTGCACCCCACAATGACATCGCACACTGCCCCTTCCCTGGTACAGCTCAGAGTCAGAAACTGAACATACTGCACCCACAGCGACATCACACACTGCCCCCTCCCTGGGACAGCTCAGATTCAGACACTGAACATACTGCACCCCACAGTGACATCACACACTGCCCTCTCCCTGCGGCAGCTCAGAGTCAGACACTGAACATACTGCACCATAGTGACATCAAACACTTCCCCCTCCCTGGGCCAGCTCAGTGTCAGACACCGAACACACTGCACCCACAGTGATATCAAACACTACCCCCACCCTGGGACAGCTCAGGGTCTGACACTGAAAAAAACGGAACAGAGAGTGACATCACACACTGCCCCCTCCCTGGGCCAGCTCAGTGTCAGACACTGAACAAACTGCACCCACAGTGACATCACACACTGCCCCCTCCCTGGGACAGCTCAGGGTCAGTCACTGAACACACTGCACCCACAGTGACATCACACACTGCCCCCTCACTGGGACAGCTCAGAGTCAGACACTGAACACACTGCACCCACAGTGACATCACATACTGCCCCCTCGCTGGGACAGCTCAGAGTCAGACACTGAACACACTGCACCCACAGTGACATCACACACTGCCCCCTCCCTGGGACAGCTCAGAGTCAGACACTGAACATACTGCACCCACAGGTGATCACACACTGCTCCCTCCCTGGGACAGCTCAGGGTCAGACACTGAACATGCTGCACCCCACAGTGACATCACACACTGCCCCCTCCCTGGGACAGCTCAGAGTCAGACACTGAACACACTGCACCCACAGTGACATCACACACTGCCCCCTCCCTGGGACAGCTCAGAGTCAGACACTGAACATACTGCACCCACAGTGACATCACACACTGCCCCCTCCCTGGGACAGCTCAGAGTCAGACACTGAACACACTGCACCCACAGTGACATCACACACTGCCCCCTCCCTGGGACAGCTCAGAGTCAGACACTGAACATACTGCACCCACAGTGACATCACACACTGCCCCCTCCCTGGGGACAGCTCAGGGTCAGACACTGAACATACTGCACCCAGAGTGACATCACACACTGCCCCCTCCCTGGGGCAGCTCAGATTCAGATACTGAACATACTGCACCCAAAGTGACATCAAAAACTACGCCTCCCTGGGGCAGCTCAGTCAGATACTGATCATAGTGCACCCCACAATGACATCGCACACTGCCCCTTCCCTGGGACAGCTCAGAGTCAGAAACTGAACATACTGCACCCACAGCGACATCACACACTGCCCCCTCCCTGGGTCAGCTCAGAGTCAGACACTGAACACACGGCACCCACAGTGACATCACACAAGGCCCCCTCCCTGGGACAGCTCAGAGTCAGACACTGAACACACTGCACCCACAGTGACATCACACACTGCCCCCTACCTGGGACAGCTCAGGGTCTGACACTGAAAAAAACGGAACAGAGAGTGACATCACACACTGCCCCCTCCCTGGGCCAGCTCAGTGTCAGACACTGAACAAACTGCACCCACAGTGACATCACATACTGCCCCCTCCCTGGGACAGCTCAGGGTCAGACACTGAACACACTGCACCCACAGTGACATCACACACTGCCCTCTCCCTGGGACAGCTCAGAGTCAGACACTGAACACACTGAACCCACAGTGACATCACATACTGCCCCCTCGCTGGGGCAGCTCAGAGTCAGACACTGAACACACTGCACCCACAGTGACATCACACACTGCCCCCTCCCTGGGACAGCTCAGAGTCAGACACTGAACACACTGCACCCACAGTGACATCACACACTGCCCCCTCCCTGGGCAGCTCAGTGTAATATACTGAACACACTGCACCCACAGTGACATCACACACTGCCCCCTCCCTGGGACAGCTCAGAGTCTGACACTGAACACACTGCACCCACAGTGACATCACACACTGCCCCCTCCCTGGGACAGCTCAGGTCAGACACTGAACATACTGCACCCACAGTGACATCACACACTGCCCCCTCCCTGGGACAGCTCAGAGTCAGACACTGAACATACTGCACCCACAGTGACATCACACACTGCCCCCTCCCTGGGACAGCTCAGAGTCAGACACTGAACATACTGCACCCACAGTGACATCACACACTGCCCCCTCCCTGGGACAGCTCAGAGTCAGACACTGAACATACTGCACCCACAGTGACATCACACACTGCCCCCTCCCTGGGACAGCTCAGAGTCAGACACTGAACATACTGCACCCACAGTGACATCACACACTGCCCCCTCCCTGGGACAGCTCAGAGTCAGACACTGAACATACTGCACCCACAGTGACATCACACACTGCCCCCTCCCTGGGACAGCTCAGAGTCAGACACTGAACATACTGCACCCACAGTGACATCACACACTGCCCCTCCCTGGGACAGCTCAGGTCAGACACTGAACACACTGCACCCACAGTGACATCACACACTGCCCCCTCCCTGGGACAGCTCAGAGTCAGACACTGAACATACTGCACCCACAGTGACATCACACACTGCCCCCTCCCTGGGACAGCTCAGTGTCAGACACTGAACATACTGCACCCACAGTGACATCACACACTGCCCCCTCCCTGGGACAGCTCAGGGTCAGACACTGAACACACTGCACCCACAGTGACATCACACACTGCCCCCTCCCTGGGACAGCTCAGAGTCAGACACTGAACATACTGCACCCACAGTGACATCACACACTGCCCCCTCCCTGGGACAGCTCAGAGTCAGACACTGAACATACTGCACCCACAGTGACATCACACACTGCCCCCTCCCTGGGACAGCTCAGAGTCAGACACTGAACATACTGCACCCACAGTGACATCACACACTGCCCCTCCCTGGGACAGCTCAGAGTCAGACACTGAACATACTGCAACTAAAGTGACAACACACACTGCCCCCTCCCTGTGGTAGCTCTGGGTCAGACACTGAAAATACTGCACCCACAGTGACATCACACACTGCCCACTCCCTGGGGCAGCTCAGGGCCAGACACTGAACATACTGCAACTAAAGTGACAACACACACTGCCCCCTCCCTGGGGTAGCTTTGGTCAGACACTGAAAATACTGCACCCACAGTGACATCACACACTGCCCCCTCCCTGGGAAGCTCAGAGTCAGACACTGAACATACTGAACCTGGAGTGGCATCACACACTGCCCCCTCCCTTGTGCAGCTCAAGTTCAGACACTGAACATACTGCACCCACAGTGACATCACACACTGCCCCCTCCCTGTGGTACATCAGGGTCAGACACTGAACATACTGCACCCAGAATGACATCACACACTGCCCCCTCCCTGGGGCAGCTCAGATTCAGATACTGAACATTCTGCACCCAAAGTGACATCAAAAACTACGCCTCCCTGGGGCAGCTCAGGTCAGACACTGAACATACTGCACCCACAGTGACATCACACACTGCCCCCTCCCTGGGACAGCT
Source organism: Squalus acanthias (assembly GCA_030390025.1). Classification (NCBI taxonomy): domain Eukaryota; kingdom Metazoa; phylum Chordata; class Chondrichthyes; order Squaliformes; family Squalidae; genus Squalus; species Squalus acanthias. The sequence goes on along the minus strand of CM059452.1, from coordinate 18,171,901 downwards.
CAGAGTCAGACACTGAACATACTGCACCCACAGTGACATCACACACTGCCCCCTCCCTGGGACAGCTCAGAGTCAGACACTGAACACACTGCACCCACAGTGACATCACACACTGCCCCCTCCCTGGGACAGCTCAGAGTCAGACACTGAACACACTGCACCCACAGTGACATCACACACTGCCCCCTCCCTGGGACAGCTCAGAGTCAGACACTGAACACACTGCACCCACAGTGACATCACACACTGCCCCTCCCTGGGACAGCTCAGAGTCAGACACTGAACACACTGCACCCACAGTGACATCACACACTGCCCCCTCCCTGGGACAGCTCAGAGTCAGACACTGAACATACTGCACCCACAGTGACATCACACACTGCCCCCTCCCTGGGACAGCTCAGGGTCAGACACTGAACATACTGCACCCACAGTGACATCACACACTGCCCCCTCCCTGGGACAGCTCAGAGTCAGACACTGAACACACTGCACCCACAGTGACATCACACACTGCCCCCTCCCTGGGACAGCTCAGAGTCAGACACTGAACACACTGCACCCACAGTGACATCACACACTGCCCCCTCCCTGGGACAGCTCAGGTCAGACACTGAACACACTGCACCCACAGTGACATCACACACTGCCCCCTCCCTGGTGCAGCTCAGAGTCAGACACTGAACATACTGCACCCACAGTGACATCACACACTGCCCCCTCCCTGGGACAGCTCAGAGTCAGACACTGAACATACTGCACCCACAGTGACATCACACACTGCCCCCTCCCTGGGACAGCTCAGGTCAGACACTGAACACACTGCACCCACAGTGACATCACACACTGCCCCCTCCCTGGGACAGCTCAGAGTCAGACACTGAACAAACTGCACCCACAGTGACATCACACACTGCCCCCTCCCTGGGACAGCTCAGAGTCAGACACTGAACATACTGCACCCACAGTGACATCACACACTGCCCCCTCCCTGGGACAGCTCAGAGTCAGACACTGAACATACTGCACCCACAGTGACATCACACACTGCCCCCTCCCTGGGACAGCTCAGAGTCAGACACTGAACACACTGCACCCACAGTGACATCACACACTGCCCCCTCCCTGGGACAGCTCAGAGTCAGACACTGAACATACTGCACCCACAGTGACATCACACACTGCCCCCTCCCTGGGACAGCTCAGAGTCAGACACTGAACATACTGCACCCACAGTGACATCACACACTGCCCCCTCCCTGGGACAGCTCAGAGTCAGACACTGAACATACTGCACCCACAGTGACATCACACACTGCCCCCTCCCTGGGACAGCTCAGAGTCAGACACTGAACACACTGCACCCACAGTGACATCACACACTGCCCCCTCCCTGGGACAGCTCAGAGTCAGACACTGAACACACTGCACCCACAGTGACATCACACACTGCCCCCTCCCTGGGACAGCTCAGAGTCAGACACTGAACATACTGCACCCACAGTGACATCACACACTGCCCCCTCCCTGGGACAGCTCAGAGTCAGACACTGAACATACTGCACCCACAGTGACATCACACACTGCCCCCTCCCTGGGACAGCTCAGAGTCAGACACTGAACATACTGCACCCACAGTGACATCACACACTGCCCCCTCCCTGGGACAGCTCAGAGTCAGACACTGAACATACTGCACCCACAGTGACATCACACACTGCCCCCTCCCTGGGACAGCTCAGGTCAGACACTGAACATACTGCACCCACAGTGACATCACACACTGCCCCCTCCCTGGGACAGCTCAGAGTCAGACACTGAACATACTGCACCCACAGTGACATCACACACTGCCCCCTCCCTGGGACAGCTCAGAGTCAGACACTGAACATACTGCACCCACAGTGACATCACACACTGCCCCCTCCCTGGGACAGCTCAGAGTCAGACACTGAACACACTGCACCCACAGTGACATCACACACTGCCCCTCCCTGGGACAGCTCAGAGTCAGACACTGAACATACTGCACCCACAGTGACATCACACACTGCCCCCTCCCTGGGACAGCTCAGAGTCAGACACTGAACATACTGCACCCACAGTGACATCACACACTGCCCCCTCCCTGGGACAGCTCAGAGTCAGACACTGAACACACTGCACCCACAGTGACATCACACACTGCCCCCTCCCTGGGACAGCTCAGAGTCAGACACTGAACATACTGCACCCACAGTGACATCACACACTGCCCCCTCCCTGGGACAGCTCAGAGTCAGACACTGAACATACTGCACCCACAGTGACATCACACACTGCCCCCTCCCTGGGACAGCTCAGAGTCAGACACTGAACATACTGCACCCACAGTGACATCACACACTGCCCCCTCCCTGGGACAGCTCAGAGTCAGACACTGAACATACTGCACCACAGTGACATCACACACTGCCCCCTCCCTGGGACAGCTCAGAGTCAGACACTGAACACACTGCACCACAGTGACATCACACACTGCCCCCTCCCTGGGACAGCTCAGGTCAGACACTGAACACACTGCACCCACAGTGACATCACACACTGCCCCCTCCCTGGGACAGCTCAGAGTCAGACACTGAAAATACTGCACCCACAGTGACATCACACACTGCCCCCTCCCTGGGACAGCTCAGAGTCAGACACTGAACATACTGCACCCACAGTGACATCACACACTGCCCCCTCCCTGGGACAGCTCAGAGTCAGACACTGAACAACTGCACCCACAGTGACATCACACACTGCCCCCTCCCTGGGACAGCTCAGGTCAGACACTGAACATACTGCACCCACAGTGACATCACACACTGCCCCCTCCCTGGGACAGCTCAGAGTCAGACACTGAACACACTGCACCCACAGTGACATCACACACTGCCCCCTCCCTGGGACAGCTCAGAGTCAGACACTGAACATACTGCACCCACAGTGACATCACACACTGCCCCTCCCTGGGACAGCTCAGAGTCAGACACTGAACATACTGCACCCACAGTGACATCACACACTGCCCCCTCCCTGGGACAGCTCAGAGTCAGACACTGAACACACTGCACCCACAGTGACATCACACACTGCCCCTCCCTGGGACAGCTCAGAGTCAGACACTGAACACACTGCACCCACAGTGACATCACACACTGCCCCCTCCCTGGGACAGCTCAGAGTCAGACACTGAACACACTGCACCCACAGTGACATCACACACTGCCCCTCCCTGGGACAGCTCAGAGTCAGACACTGAACACACTGCACCCACAGTGACATCACACACTGCCCCCTCCCTGGGACAGCTCAGAGTCAGACACTGAACATACTGCACCCACAGTGACATCACACACTGCCCCCTCCCTGGGACAGCTCAGAGTCAGACACTGAACATACTGCACCCACAGTGACATCACACACTGCCCCCTCCCTGGGACAGCTCAGAGTCAGACACTGAACACACTGCACCCACAGTGACATCACACACTGCCCCCTCCCTGGGACAGCTCAGAGTCAGACACTGAACACACTGCACCCACAGTGACATCACACACTGCCCCCTCCCTGGGACAGCTCAGAGTCAGACACTGAACACACTGCACCCACAGTGACATCACACACTGCCCCCTCCCTGGGACAGCTCAGAGTCAGACACTGAACATACTGCACCCACAGTGACATCACACACTGCCCCCTCCCTGGGACAGCTCAGAGTCAGACACTGAACATACTGCACCCACAGTGACATCACACACTGCCCCCTCCCTGGGACAGCTCAGAGTCAGACACTGAACACACTGCACCCACAGTGACATCACACACTGCCCCCTCCCTGGGACAGCTCAGAGTCAGACACTGAACATACTGCACCCACAGTGACATCACACACTGCCCCCTCCCTGGGACAGCTCAGAGTCAGACACTGAACATACTGCACCCACAGTGACATCACACACTGCCCCCTCCCTGGGACAGCTCAGAGTCAGACACTGAACATACTGCACCCACAGTGACATCACACACTGCCCCCTCCCTGGGACAGCTCAGGTTCAGACACTGAACACACTGCACCGACATTGACATCACACACTGCCCCCTCCCTGGGACAGCTCAGAGTCGGACACTGAACATACTGCACCACAGTGACATCACACACTGCCCCCTCCCTGGGACAGCTCAGAGTCAGACACTGAACATACTGCACCCACAGTGACATCACACACTGCCCCCTCCCTGGGACAGCTCAGAGTCAGACACTGAACACACTGCACCCACAGTGACATCACACACTGCCCCCTCCCTGGGACAGCTCAGAGTCAGACACTGAACATACTGCACCCACAGTGACATCACACACTGCCCCCTCCCTGGGACAGCTCAGGTCAGACACTGAACATACTGCACCCACAGTGACATCACACACTGCCCCCTCCCTGGGACAGCTCAGAGTCAGACACTGAACATACTGCACCCACAGTGACATCACACACTGCCCCCTCCCTGGGACAGCTCAGAGTCAGACACTGAACATACTGCACCCACAGTGACATCACACACTGCCCCCTCCCTGGGACAGCTCAGAGTCAGACACTGAACATACTGCACCCACAGTGACATCACACACTGCCCCCTCCCTGGGACAGCTCAGAGTCAGACACTGAACACACTGCACCCACAGTGACATCACACACTGCCCCCTCCCTGGGACAGCTCAGAGTCAGACACTGAACACACTGCACCCACAGTGACATCACACACTGCCCCCTCCCTGGGACAGCTCAGAGTCAGACACTGAACACACTGCACCCACAGTGACATCACACACTGCCCCCTCCCTGGGACAGCTCAGAGTCAGACACTGAACAACTGCACCCACAGTGACATCACACACTGCCCCCTCCCTGGGACAGCTCAGAGTCAGACACTGAACACACTGCACCCACAGTGACATCACACACTGCCCCCTCCCTGGGACAGCTCAGAGTCAGACACTGAACATACTGCACCCACAGTGACATCACACACTGCCCCCTCCCTGGGACAGCTCAGAGTCAGACACTGAACACACTGCACCCACAGTGACATCACACACTGCCCCCTCCCTGGGACAGCTCAGAGTCAGACACTGAACACACTGCACCCACAGTGACATCACACACTGCCCCCTCCCTGGGACAGCTCAGAGTCAGACACTGAACACACTGCACCCACAGTGACATCACACACTGCCCCCTCCCTGGGACAGCTCAGAGTCAGACACTGAACACACTGCACCCACAGTGACATCACACACTGCCCCCTCCCTGGGACAGCTCAGAGTCAGACACTGAACATACTGCACCCACAGTGACATCACACACTGCCCCCTCCCTGGGACAGCTCAGAGTCAGACACTGAACATACTGCAGCCACAGTGACATCACACACTGCCACCTCCCTGGGGCAGCTCAGGGCCAGACACTGAACATACTGCAACTAAAGTGACAACACACACTGCCCCCTCCCTGGGGTAGCTCTGGTTCAGACACTGAAAATACTGCACCCACAGTGACATCACACACTGCCCCCTCCCTGGGAAGCTCAGAGTCAGACACTGAACATACTGAACCTGGAGTGGCATCACACACTGCCCCCTCCCTTGTGCAGCTCAAGTTCAGACACTGAACATACTGCACCCACAGGGACATCACACACTGCCCCATCCCTGGGACAGCTCAGGGACAGACACTGAACATACTGCACCCACAGTGACATCACACACATCCCCCTCGCTTGGGTAGCTCAGGGTCAGGCACTGAACATACTGCACCCACAGTGACATCACAGACTGCCCCCTCCCTGGGGTACATCAGGGTCAGACACTGAACATACTGCACCCAGAGTGACATCACACACTGCCCCCTCCCTGGGACAGCTCAGAGTCAGACACTGAACATACTGCACCCACAGTGACATCACACACTGCCCCCTCCCTGGGACAGCTCAGAGTCAGACACTGAACATACTGCACCCACAGTGACATCACACACTGCCCCTCCCTGGGACAGCTCAGAGTCAGACACTGAACATACTGCACCCACAGTGACATCACACACTGCCCCCTCCCTGGGACAGCTCAGAGTCAGACACTGAACACACTGCACCCACAGTGACATCACACACTGCCCCCTCCCTGGGACAGCTCAGAGTCAGACACTGAACACACTGCACCCACAGTGACATCACACACTGCCCCCTCCCTGGGACAGCTCAGAGTCAGACACTGAACACACTGCACCCACAGTGACATCACACACTGCCCCTCCCTGGGACAGCTCAGAGTCAGACACTGAACACACTGCACCCACAGTGACATCACACACTGCCCCCTCCCTGGGACAGCTCAGAGTCAGACACTGAACATACTGCACCCACAGTGACATCACACACTGCCCCCTCCCTGGGACAGCTCAGAGTCAGACACTGAACATACTGCACCCACAGTGACATCACACACTGCCCCCTCCCTGGGACAGCTCAGAGTCAGACACTGAACATACTGCACCCACAGTGACATCACACACTGCCCCCTCCCTGGGACAGCTCAGAGTCAGACACTGAACATACTGCACCCACAGTGACATCACACACTGCCCCCTCCCTGGGACAGCTCAGAGTCAGACACTGAACACACTGCACCCACAGTGACATCACACACTGCCCCCTCCCTGGGACAGCTCAGGGTCAGACACTGAACAAACTGCACCCACAGTGACATCACACACTGCCCCCTCCCTGGGACAGCTCAGAGTCAGACACTGAACAAACTGCACCCACAGTGACATCACACACTGCCCCCTCCCTGGGACAGCTCAGAGTCAGACACTGAACACACTGCACCCACAGTGACATCACACACTGCCCCCTCCCTGGGACAGCTCAGAGTCAGACACTGAACACACTGCACCCACAGTGACATCACACACTGCCCCCTCCCTGGGACAGCTCAGAGTCAGACACTGAACACACTGCACCCACAGTGACATCACACACTGCCCCCTCCCTGGGACAGCTCAGAGTCAGACACTGAACATACTGCACCCACAGTGACATCACACACTGCCCCCTCCCTGGGACAGCTCAGAGTCAGACACTGAACATACTGCACCCACAGTGACATCACACACTGCCCCCTCCCTGGGACAGCTCAGAGTCAGACACTGAACATACTGCACCCACAGTGACATCACACACTGCCCCCTCCCTGGGACAGCTCAGAGTCAGACACTGAACACACTGCACCACAGTGACATCACACACTGCCCCCTCCCTGGGACAGCTCAGAGTCAGACACTGAACATACTGCACCCACAGTGACATCACACACTGCCCCCTCCCTGGGACAGCTCAGAGTCAGACACTGAACATACTGCACCCACAGTGACATCACACACTGCCCCCTCCCTGG
>CM059452.1:18064219-18163924 GCA_030390025.1 Squalus acanthias | reverse complement strand
CCTCAAACTAATAAAGCCCCTGAACCTAACACAGCCCCTGAACCTAATGCAGCCCCTCAAACTAATACAGCACATCAAACTAATACAGCCCCTCAAACTAATACAGCCCCTCAAACTAGTACAGCCCCTCAAACTAATACAGCCCCTCAAACTAATACAGTCCCTCAAACTAACACAGCCCCTGAACCTAATGCAGCTCCTCAAACTAATACAGCCCCTCAAACTAATACAGTCCCTCAAACTAATACAGTCCCTCAAATTAATACAGCACCTCAAACTAATACAGCCCCTCAAACTAATACATTACCTCAAACTAATACACCTCCTCAAACTAATACAGCCACTCAAACTAATACAGCCCCTCAAACTAATACAAACCCTCAAACTAATACAGCTCCTCAAAGTAATGCAGCTCCTCAAACTAATACAGCCCCTCAAACTAATACAGCTCCTCAAACTAATACAGACCCTCAAATTAATACAGACCCTCAAACTAATACAGCTCCTCAAACTAATACAGCTCCTCAAACTAATTACAGCCCCTCAAACTCATGCAGACCCTCAAACTAATACAGCTCCTCAAACTAATACACCTCCTCAAACTAATACAGCTCCTCAAACTAATACAAACCCTCAAACTAATACAGCTCCTCAAAGTAATGCAGCTCCTCAAACTAATACAGACTCCTCAAACTAATGCAGACCCTGAAAATAATACAGGCTCTCAAACTAATACAGACTCTCAAACTAATACAGCCCCTCAAACTAATACAGACCCTCAAACTAATTCAACCTCCTCATACTCATGCAGACCCTGAAACTAATACAGCCTCTCAATCTAATACAGACTCTCAAACTAATACAGCCCCTGAACCTAACACAGTCCCTGAACCTAATGCAGCCCCTGAAACTAATACAGCACATCAAACTAATGCAGAACCTCAAACTAATACAGCTCCTCAAACTAATACAGCTTCTCAAACTAATACAGCCCCTCAAACTAATACAGACCCTCAAACTAATACAGCCCCTCAAACTAATACAGACGCTCAAACTAATACAGCTGCTCAAACTAATGCAGCTCCTCAAACTAATACAGACCCTCAAACTAATACAGCCCCTCAAACGAATACAGCCCCTCAAACTAATACAGCCCCTCAAACTAATACAGACCCTCAAACTAATACAGCCCCTCAACCTAATACAGCCCCTCAAACTAATATAGCCCCTCAAACTAATACAGCCCCTCAAACTAATAAAGACCCTCAAACTAATACAGCCCCTCAAACTAATACAGACCCACAAACTAATACAGACCCTCAAACTAATACAGCTCCTCAAACTAATACAGCCCCTCAAACTAATACAGCCCCTCAAACTAACACAGACCCTCAAACTAATACAGACCATCAAACTAATACAGCCCCTCAAACTAATACAGAACCTCAAACTAATACAGAACCTCAAACTAATATAGACCCTGATACTAATACAGCCCCTCAAACTAAAACAGACTGTCAAACTAATACAGACTCCTCAATCTCATACCGCCCCTCAAACTAATACAGCCCCTGAACCTAAAACAGCCCCTGAACCTAATGTAGCCCCTCAAACTAATACAGACTCTCAAACTAATACAGACTCCTCAAACTAATGCAGACCCTGAATCTAATACAGACTCTCAAGCTAATACAACCCCTCAAACTAATATAGCCCCTCAAACTAATACAGCCCCTTTAACTAATACAGTTCCTCAAACTAATATAGCCCCTCAAACTAATACAGCCCCTCAAACAAATACAGCCCCTCCAACTAATGCAGCCCCTGAAACTAATATAGTACCTCAATCTAATACAGACCCTCAAACTAATACAGCCCCTGAAACTAATACAGCCCCTCAAACTAATACAGACTGTCAAACTAATACAGACTCCTCAATCTAATACCGCCCCTCAAAATAATACAGCCCCTGAACCTAACACAGCCCCTGAACCTAATGCAGACCCTGAATCTAATACAGACTCTCAAGCTAATACAGACCCTCAAACTAATACAGCCACTGAACCTAACAGAGCCCCTGAACCTAATGCAGCCCCTCAAACTAATACAGCAGATCAAACTAATACAGCCCCTCAAACTAATACAGCCCCTCAAACTAATACAGCCCCTCAAACTAATACAGCCCCTCAAACTAATACAGTCCCTCAAACTAATACAGCCCCTCAAACTAATACAGCCCCTCAAACTAAAACAGCACCTCAAACTAATACAGCACCTCAAACTAATACAGCTCCTCAAACTAATACAGCACTTCAAAGTCCCGAAGGCTGTGTTGCCTGCCCGGTGCCAGGGTTAAGGACATCTCCTCTGGGCTGGAGAGAAACTTGGAGTGGGAGGGGGAGGATCCAGTTGTCGTGGTCCATGTTGGTACCAATGACACAGATAGGACAAGGAAAGAGGTTCTGCTGAGGGAGTTTGAGCAGCTAGGGGCCAAATTAAAAAGCAGAACCTCGAGGGTAATAATCTCTGGATTACTACCTGAGCCACGAGCAAATTTGGCTAGGGTAAATAAAATCAGGGAGTTGAATGCGTGGCTCAAAGACTGGTGTGGGAAAAATGGGTTTTGCTTCTTGGGACACTGGCACCAGTACTGGGGCAGGAGAGAGCTGTTCCGTTGGGACGGACTTCACTTGGCCAGTGCTGGGACTAGTGTCCTGGCGAATCGAATAACTAGGGCTGTGGAGAGGGCTTTAAATTAATTAGTGGGGGGGAGGTTTCAAGAGAGCAAAAAATAAAAATGACAACAGAGAGGGTCATAGACATAGTTGGCAGTAGGGGAATCACAAATCAGAGCGTGGCAGGAAGGGACAGATTGTGTGGAGTAAAAGGTAAACTGGTAAAAAGTGAAAAAGCAGGAACTAAGTGCCACAAAGCATATTTGAAAGTTCTCTATCTGAATGCACGTAGCATTCGTAACAAAATAGACGAGTTAATGGCACAAATAACTACATATGGTTATGATATTGTGGCCATTACAGAAACATGGCTGCAGGGTGACAATGCCTGGGAATTAAACATACCAGGTTATTTAACGATCAGGAAGGACAGGCAGGAAGGAAGGGGAGGTGGGGTGGCTATGTTAATAAAGGAAGGAATCACTGTAATACAGAGTAATGATATTGGGTCAAAAAATCATGATAATGAAACAGTTTGGGTGGAGATAAGGAATAATAAGGGGAAAAAAACATTAGTGGGCGTAGTCTATAGGCCTCCGAACAGTTGCAACTCTATTGGACGGAGTATCAATCAGGAAATAGTTGAGGCATGTAATAAGGGAACATCTATAATTATGGGGGATTTTAACTATCATATTAATTGGACAAATCAAATGGGGCAGGGCTGCCTTGAGGATGAGTTCATTGAGTGTATTAGGGATGGGTTTCTTGAGCAGTATGTAACTGAACCGACCAGGGGGCAAGCAACCTTAGATCAGGTCCTGTGTAACGAGACAGGATTAATTAAAAATGTCCTAGTAAAGGATCCCCTTGGAATGAGTGACCATAACATGGTTGAATTCCATATTCAATTAGAGGGTGAGAAGGTTGGATCTCAAACAAGCGTGCTAAGTTTGAATAAAGGAGACTATGAAGGTATGCGAGCGGAATTGAGTAGAGTGGATTGGGAAAATAGATTAAAGGGTAAGACGACACATGATCAGTGGTGTACATTCAAGGAGTTATTTTACAACTTCCAAAAAATATATATTCCACTGAAAAGAAAAGGGTGTAAAAGAAAGGACAGTCATCCGTGGCTAAGTAAAGAAATTAAGGATAGTATTCGACTAAAAACAAGGGCATATAAGGTAGCGAAATCTAGTGGGAGGACAGAGGATTGGGAAAACTTTAAAAGGCAGCAAAAAATAACAAAAAGATTGATTAAGAAAGGGAAGATAGATTACGAAAGTAAATTAGCAAAAAATATAAAAACAGATAGTAAGAGTTTTTATAGTTATATAAAAAGAAAAAGGGTGGCTAAAGTACATGTTGGTCCCTTAGAGGATGAGACCGGGAAATTAATGGTGGGAAATATGGAGATGGCAAAAACACTGAATGAATATTTTGTATCAGTCTTTACAGTAGAGGACACTAAGAATATCCCAACACTGGACAAACAGGGGGCTATAGGGGGAGAGGAGCTAAACACGATCAAAATCACTAAGGAAGTGGTACTTGGTAAAATAATGGGACTCAAGGCGGATAAATCACCTGGACCTGATGGCTTACATCCTAGAGTCTTGAAGGAAGTGGCGGTAGGGATTGTAGATGCATTGGTAATAATTTTTCAAAACTCCCTGGATTCCGCTAAGGTCCCGGCAGACTGGAAAACTGCTAATGTAACACCCTTATTTAAAAAGGGCAGTAGACAGAAGGCTGGTAACTATAGACCGGTTAGCCTAACATCTGTGGTAGGTAAAATTTTGGAGTCCATTATTAAGGAAACAGTAACAGGACATTTGGATAATCATAATTTAATAGGACAAAGTCAGCATGGTTTTACGAAGGGGAAGTCATGTTTGACAAATTTGCTGGAGTTCTTTGAGGAAGTAACATATAGAGTGGATAAAGGGGAACCAGTGGACGTAGTGTATTTAGACTTCCAAAAGGCATTTGACAAGGTGCCACACAAAAGATTATTGCTTAAGGTAAAAAAATCACGGGATTGGGGGTAATATACTGGCATGGATAGAGGATTGGCTATCTAACAGAAAGCAAAGAGTTGGGATAAATGGTTCATTCTCAGACTGGCAATCAGTAACTAGTGGTGTTCCACAGGGGTCAGTGCTGGGTCCCCAACTCTTCACAATCTATATTAACGATTTGGAGGAAGGGACCAAGTGTAACATATCAAAATTTGCAGATGATACAAAGATGGGAGGGAAAGTAGTGAGTGAGGAGGACATAAAAAACCTGCAAGGGGACATAGACAGGCTAAGTAAGTGGGCAGAGATTTGGCAGATGGAATACAACACTGGAAAGTGTGAGGTGATGCACTTTGGCAGGAAAAATCCTAGAGCAATTTATTATCTTAATGGCAAGAAACTGGAGAGTACTGAAGTGCAAAGGGATCTGGGGGTCCTGGTGCACGAAACTCAAAAGGTTAGTATGCAGGTGCAGCAAGTGATTAAGAAGGCAAATGGAATGTTGGCTTTCATTGCTAGGGGGATAGAATATAAAAATAGGGAGGTATTGCTTCAGTTGTACAAGGTATTGGTGAGACCGCACCTGGAATACTGCATACAGTTTTGGTGTCCTTACTTAAGGAAAGACATCCTTGCTCTCGAGGCAGTGCAAAAAAGGTTCACTCGGTTAATCCCGGGGGTGAGGGGGTGGTCATATGAGGAGAGGTTGGGTAGATTGGGACTCTACTCATTGGAGTTCAGAAGAATGAGAGGCGATCTTATTGAAACATATAAGATTGTGAAGGGGTTGGATCGGGTGGATGCGGGGAGGATGTTCCCGATGACGGGTGAGACGAGAACTAGGGGACATAGTCTTAGAATAAGGGGCTGCTCTTTCAAAACTGAGATGAGGAGGAACTACTTCACTCAGAGGGTGGTAGGTCCATGGAATATGCTGCCACAAAAAGCTGTAGAAGCTACAACATTAATTAAATTTAAAACAGAAATAGACAGTTTCGTAGAAGTAAAGGGCATTAAGGGTTACGGGGAGCGGGCAGGAATTTGGACATGAGTCTAGGTTCGGATCGGTCATGGCCCTGTGGGTAGTGGAGCGGGCCCAGGTACTGTGTAGCCTGATTCTGCTCCTATTTCGTGTGTGCAATTCTGTTAGATGCAGGAGATGGTTCTGTGATAGATAGTAGATTGGCGGTTAGGATCAGATCAGCCATGATCTTATTGAATGGCGGAGCAGGCTCGAGGGGCCGATTGGCCTACTCCTGCTCCTATTTCTTATGTTCTTATGTTAAATGGACACAGCCCCTCAAAGTAACGCAGCCCCTCAAACTAACACAGCCCCTGAACCTTATACTTCTCCTCAAACTAATACAGCCGCTCAAACTAATACAGTCCCTCAAACTAATACAGTCCCTCAAACTAATACAGTACCTCAAACTAAAACAGACCCTCAATCTAATACAGATCCTCAAACTAATACAGCACCTCGAACTAATACAGCACCTCAAACTAAAACAGACCCTCAATCTAATACAGCATCTCAAACTAATACAGCACCTCAAACTAATACAGCCCCTCAAACTAATACAGCCCCTCAAACTAATACAGACCCTCAAACTAATACAGCTCCTCAAACTAATACAGCACCTCAAACTAATACAGCCCCTCGAACTAATACAGCCCCTCAAACCAATACAGCCCCTGAAACTAATACAGCACCTCAAATTAATACAGCACCTCAAACTAATACAGACACTCAAACTAATATAGCCCCTCAAACTAATACAGACTGTCAAACTAATAGACTCCTCAAACTCATGCAGAACCTGCAACTACTACAGACTCTCAATCTAATACAGACCCTCAAACTAATAAAGCCCCTGAACCTAACACAGCCCCTGAACCTAATGCAGCCCCTCAAACTAATACAGCACATCAAACTAATACAGCCCCTCAAACTAATACAGCCCCTCAAACTAGTACAGCCCCTCAAACTAATACAGCCCCTCAGGCTAATACAGCCCCTCAAACTAATACAGCACCTCAAACTAATACAGTCCCTCAAACTAATACAGGCCCTCAAACTAATACAGGCCCTCAAACTAATACAATTCCTCAAACTAATACAGGCCCTCAAACTAATACAGGCCCTCAAACTAATACAATTCCTCAAACTAATACAGCACCTCAAACTAATACAGCACCTCAAACTACAGCCGCTCAAACTAACACAGCCCCTCAAACTAACACAGCCCCTGAACCTAACGCAGCTCCTCAAACTAATACAGCCCCTCAAACTAATACAGCCACTCAAGCTAATACAGCACCTTAAACTAATACATCTCCTCAAACTAATACAGCCCCTCAAACTAATACAGTCCCTCATACTAATACAGCACCTCAAACTAATACAGCACCTCAAACTAATACAGCCCCTCAATCTAATACAGCCCCTCAAATTAATACAGACCCTCAAACTAATACAGCACCTCAAACTAATACAGCACCTCAAGCTAATAGAGCCCCTCAAACTAATACAGCCCCTCAAACTAATACAGATCCTCAAACTAATACAGACCCTCAAACTAATACAGACCCTCAAACTAATACAGCCCCTCAAACTAATACAGCCCCTCAAACTAATACAGCACCTCAAACTAACACAGCACCTCAAACTAATACAGCCCCTCGAACTAATACAGCCCTCAAACTAATACAGCCCCTCAAACTAATACAGCACCTCAAACTAATACAGCACCTCAAACTAATATAGCCCCTCAAACTAATACAGACTCTCAGACTAATACAGACTCCTCAAACTCATGCAGAACCTGCAACTAATACAGACTCTCAATCTAATACAGACCCTCAAACTAATAAAGCCCCTGAACCTAACACAGCCCCTGAACCTAATGCAGCCCCTCAAACTAATACAGCCCCTCAAACTAATACAGCCCCTCAAACTAGTACAGCCCCTCAAACTAATACAGCCCCTCAAACTAATACAGTCCCTCAAACTAATACAGCACCTCAAACTAATACAGCCCCTCAAACTAATACAGCCCCTCAAACTAATACAGTCCCTCAAACTAATACAGGCCCTCAAACTAATACAATTCCTCAAACTAATACAGCACCTCAAACTAATACAGCACCTCAAACTACAGTCGCTCAAACTAACACAGCCCCTCAAACTAACACAGCCCCTGAACCTAATGCAGCTCCTCAAACTAATACAGCCCCTCAAACTAATACAGTCCCTCAAACTAATACAGTCCCTCAAACTAATACAGCACCTCAAACTAATACAGCCCCTCAAACTAATACAGACCTCAAACTAATACAGCCCCTCAAACTAATACAGCCCCTCAAACTAATACAGTCCCTCAAACTAATACAGTCCCTCAAACTAATACAGCCCTCAAACTAATACAGACCCTCAAACTAATACAGCCCCTCAAACTAATACAGCCCCTCAAACTAATACAGACCCTCAAACTAATACAGCCCCTCAAACTAATACAGCCCCTCAAACTAATACAGCTCCTCAAACTAATACAGCCCCTCAAACTAATACAGTCCCTCAAACTAATACAGCCACTCAAACTAATACAGCCCCTCAAACTAATACAGCCCCTCAAACTAATACAGACCCTCAAACTAATACAGCCCCTCAAACTAATACAGCCCCTCAAACTAATACAGCACCTCAAACTAATACAGACCCTCAAACTAATACAGACCCTCAAACTAATACAGCCCCTCAAACTAATACAGCCCTCAAACTAATACAGCCCCTCAAACTAATACAGACCCTCAAACTAATACAGCCCTCAAACTAATACAGCCCCTCAAACTAATACAGCACCTCAAACTAATACAGCCCCTCAAACTAATACAGCCACTCAAACTAATACAGACCCTCAAACTAATACAGCCACTCAAACTAATACAGACCCTCAAACTAATACAGCTCCTCAAACTAATACAGACCCTCAAACTAATACAGCCCTCAAACTAATACAGACCCTCAAACTAATACAGCCCCTCAAACTAATACAGACCCTCAAACTAATACAGCTCCTCAAACTAATACAGACCCTCAAACTAATACAGACCCTCAAACTAATACAGCCCTCAAACTAATACAGCTCCTCAAACTAATACAGCTCCTCAAACTAATACAGACCCTCAAACTAATACAGACCCTCAAACTAATACAGCTCCTCAAACTAATACAGACCCTCAAACTAATACAGCCCCTCAAACTAATACAGAACCTCAAACTAATACAGCCCCTGAACCTAACACAGTCCCTGAACCTAATGCAGCCCCTGAAACTAATAAGCACATCAAACTAATACAGCTCCTCAAACTAATACAGACCCTCAAATTAATACAGACCCTCAAACTCATACACACTCTCAAACTAATACAGACTCCTCAAACTAATACAGCCCCTCAAACTAATACAGACTCTCAAACTAATACAGCCCCTCAAACTAATACAGAACCTCAAACTAATACAGCCCCTGAACCTAACACAGTCCCTGAACCTAATGCAGCCCCTGAAACTAATACAGCACATCAAACTAATGCAGCTCCTCAAACTAATACAGACCCTCAAACTAATACAGCCCCTCAAACGAATACAGCCCCTCAAACTAATACAGCCCCTCAAACTAATACAGCCCCTCAAACTAATACAGTACCTCAAACTAATACAGCCCCTCAAACTAATACAGACCCTCAAACTAATACAGCCCCTCAACCTAATACAGCCCCTCAAACTAATATAGCCCCTCAAACTAATACAGCCCCTCAAACTAATAAAGACCCTCAAACTAATACAGCCCCTCAAACTAATACAGACCCACAAACTAATACAGACCCTCAAACTAATACAGCTCCTCAAACTAATACAGCCCCTCAAACTAATACAGCCCCTCAAACTAATACAGACCCTCAAACTAATACAGACCATCAAACTAATACAGCCCCTCAAACTAATACAGACCCTCAAACTAATACAGAACCTCAAACTAATACAGCCCCTGATACTAATACAGCCCCTCAAACTAAAACAGACTGTCAAACTACTACAGACTCCTCAATCTCATACCGCCCCTCAAACTAATACAGCCCCTGAACCTAAAACAGCCCCTGAACCTAATGTAGCCCCTCAAACTAATACAGACTCTCAAACTAATACAGACTCCTCAAACTAATGCAGACCCTGAATCTAATACAGACTCTCAAGCTAATACAGCCCCACAAACTAATATAGCCCCTCAAACTAATACAGCCCCTTTAACTAATACAGTTCCTCAAACTAATATAGCCCCTCAAACTAATACAGCCCCTCAAACTAATACAGCCCCTCCAACTAATGCAGCCCCTAAAACTAATATAGTACCTCAATCTAATACAGACCCTCAAACTAATACAGCCCCTGAAACTAATACAGCCCCTCAAACTAATACAGACTGTCAAACTAATACAGACTCCTCAATCTAATACCGCCCCTCAAACTAATACAGCCCCTGAACCTAACACAGCCCCTGAACCTAATGCAGACCCTGAATCTAATACAGACTCTCAAGCTAATACAGACCCTCAAACTAATACAGCCACTGAACCTAACAGAGCCCCTGAACCTAATGCAGCCCCTCAAACTAATACAGCAGATCAAACTAATACAGCCCCTCAAACTAATACAGTCCCTCAAACTAATACAGCCCCTCAAACTAATACAGTCCCACAAACTAATACAGCACCTCAAACTAATACAGCACCTCAAACTAATACAGCTCCTCAAACTAATACAGCACTTCAAATGGACACAGCCCCTCAAAGTAACGCAGCCCCTCAAACTAACACAGCCCCTGAACCTTATACTTCTCCTCAAACTAATACAGCCCCTCAAACTAATACAGTCCCTCAAACTAATACAGTCCCTCAAACTAATACAGCACCTCAAACTAATACAGCCACTCAAACTAATACAGCCCCTCAAACTAATACAGCCCCTCAAACTAATACAGTCCCTCATACTAATACAGCATCCTCAAACTAATACAGCACCTCAAACTAATACAGACCCTCAATCTAATACAGCCCCTCAAATTAATACAGACCCTCAAACTAATACAGCACCTCAAACTAATACAGCACCTCAAACTAATACAGCCCCTCAAACTAATAGAGCCCCTCAAACTAATACAGACCCTCAAACTAATACAGCTCCTCAAACTAATACAGACCCTCAAACTAATACAGCACCTCAAACTAATACAGCCCCTCGAACTAATACAGCCCCTCAAACTAATACAGCCCCTCAAACTAATACAGCACCTCAAACTAATACAGCACCTCAAACTAATACAGACCTCAAACTAATACAGCCCCTCAAACTAATACAGACTCTCAAACTAATACAGACTCCTCAAACTAATGCAGACCCTGCAACTAATACAGACTCTCAAACTAATACAGCCCCTCAAACTAATACAGCCCCTCAAACTAATACAGCCCCTCAAACTAATACAGCACCTCAAACTAATACAGACCCTCAAACTAATACAGCACCTCAAACTAATACAGCCCCTCAAACTAATACAGTCCCTCAAACTAATACAGCACCTCAAACTAATACAGCACCTCAAACTAATACAGACCCTCAAACTAATACAGCCCCTCAAACTAATACAGACCCTCAAACTAATACAGCACCTCAAACTAATACAGCACCTCAAACTAATACAGCCCTCAAACTAATACAGCCCCTCAAACTAATACAGCCCCTAAACCTAATACAGCCCTCAAACTAATACAGCACCTCAAACTAATACAGCCCCTCAAACTAATACAGCCCCTCAAACTATACAGCCCCTCAAACTAATACAGCCCCTCAGACTAATACAGTCCCTCAAACTAATACAGCACCTCAAACTAATACAGCCCCTCAAACTAATACAGCCCCTCAAACTAATACAGTCCCTCAAACTAATACAGCCCTCAAACTAATACAGTCCTCAAACTAATACAGCCCCTCAAACTAATACAGCCCCTCAAACTAATACAGCCCCTCAAACTAATACAGCACCTCAAACTAATACAGCACCTCAAACTATACAGCCCTCAAACTAATACAGCCCCTCAAACTAATACAGCCCCTCAAACTAATACAGCTCCTCAAACTAATACAGCCCCTCAAACTAATACAGCCCTCAAACTAATACAGTCCCTCAAACTAATACAGCACCTCAAACTAATACAGCCCCTCAAACTAATACAGCACCTCAAACTAATACAGCTCCTCAAACTAATACAGCCCCTCAAACTAATACAGCCCCTCAAACTAATACAGACCCTCAAACTAATACAGCCCTCAAACTAATACAGCCCCTCAAACTAATACAGACCCTCAAACTAATACAGACCATCAAACTAATACAGCCCCTCAAACTAATACAGACCCTCAAACTAATACAGAACCTCAAACTAATACAGCCCCTGAAACTAATACAGCCCCTCAAACTAATACAGACTGTCAAACTAATACAGACTCCTCAATCTAATACCGCCCCTCAAACTAATACAGCCCTCAACCTAATACAGCCCCTGAACCTATACGTAGCCCCTCAAACTAATCAGACTCTCAAACTAATACAGACTCCTCAAACTAATGCAGACCCTGAATCTAATACAGACTCTCAAGCTAATACAGCCCCTCAAACTAATATAGCCCCTCAAACTAATACAGACCCTTAACTAATACAGTCCTCAAACTAATACAGCCCCTCAAACTAATACAGCCCCTCAAACTAATACAGCCCCTCAAACTAATGCAGCCCCTCAAACTAATACAGTACCTCAATCTAATACAGACCCTCAAACTAATACAGCCCCTCAAACTAATACAGCCCCTCAAACTAATACAGTACCTCAAACTAATACAGACCCTCAAACTAATACAGACCCTCAATCTAATACAGACCCTCAAACTAATACAGACCCTCAAACTAATACAGCCACTCAAACTAATACAGCCCCTCAAACTAATACAGCCCCTCAAACTAATACAGCACCTCAAACTAATACAGACCCTCAACTAATACAGCCCTCAAACTAATACAGCCCCTCAAACTAATACAGCCCTCAAACTAATACAGCCCCTCAAACTAATACAGTCCCTCAAACTAATACAGCACCTCAAACTAATACAGCCCCTCAAACTAATACAGCCCTCAAACTAATACAGTCCCTCAAACTAATACAGCCCTCAAACTAATACAGTCCTCAAACTAATACAGCACCTCAAACTAATACAGCACCTCAAACTAATACAGCCCTCAAACTAATACAGCCCCTCAAACTAATACAGCCCCTCAAACTAATACAGCTCCTCAAACTAATACAGCCCCTCAAACTAATACAGCCCTCAAACTAATACAGCCCTCAAACTAATACAGCACCTCAAACTAATACAGCTCCTCAAACTAATACAGCCCCTCAAACTAATACAGACCCTCAAACTAATACAGACCTCAAACTAATACAGCCCTCAAACTAATACAGCCCCTCAAACTAATACAGACCCTCAAACTAATACAGCTCCTCAAACTAATACAGCTCCTCAAACTAATACAGCCCTCAAACTAATACAGCTCCTCAAACTAATACAGCCCTCAAACTAATACAGCCCCTCAAACTAATACAGCTCCTCAAACTAATACAGACCCTCAAACTAATACAGACCCTCAAACTAATACAGCCCTCAAACTAATACAGACCCTCAAACTAATACAGCTCCTCAAACTAATACAGCTCCTCAAACTAATACAGCCCCTCAAACTAATACAGACCCTCAAACTAATACAGCCCCTCAAACTAATACAGACTCTCAAACTAATACAGACCTCCTCAAACTAATACAGACCTCAAACTAATACAGACCTCAATCTAATACAGACCCTCAAACTAATACAGCCCCTGAACCTAACACAGTCCCTGAAACTAATGCAGCCCCTCAAACTAATACAGCTCCTCAAACTAATACAGCTCCTCAAACTAATACAGCTCCTCAAACTAATACAGCCCCTCAAACTAATACAGACCCTCAAACTAATACAGCCCTCAAACTAATACAGCCCTCAAACTAATACAGCTCCTCAAACTAATACAGCCCCTCAAACTAATACAGACCCTCAAACTAATACAGCCCCTCAAACTAATACAGTCCCTCAAACTAATACAGCCCCTCAAACTAATACAGACCCTCAAACTAATACAGCTCCTCAAACTAATACAGACCTCAAACTAATACAGCCCCTCAAACTAATACAGACCCTCAAACTAATACAGCCCCTCAAACTAATACAGCCCTCAAACTAATACAGCCCCTCAAACTAATACAGCCCCTCAAACTAATACAGACCCTCAAACTAATACAGCCCCTCAAACTAATACAGCCCCTCAAACTAATACAGACCCTCAAACTAATACAGACCATCAAACTAATACAGCCCCTCAAACTAATACAGCCCCTCATACTAATACAGCCCCTCAAACTAATACAGACCTCAAACTAATACAGACTCCTCAATCTAATACCGCCCCTCAAACTAATACAGCCCCTGAACCTAATACAGCCCCTGAACTAATACAGCCCCTCAAACTAATACAGACTCTCAAACTAATACAGACTCCTCAAACTAATACAGACCCTGAATCTAATACAGACTCTCAAGCTAATACAGACCCTCAAACTAATACAGCCACTGAACCTAACAGAGCCCCTGAACCTAATGCAGCCCCTCAAACTAATACAGCAGATCAAACTAATACAGACCCTCAGACTAATACAGCCCCTCAAACTAATACAGCCCCTCAAACTAGTACAGCCCCTCAAACTAATACAGCCCTCAAACTAATACAGTCCCTCAAACTAATACAGCACCTCAAACTAATACAGCCCCTCAGACTAATACAGCCCCTCAAACTAATACAGTCCCTCAAACTAATACAGGCCCTCAAACTAATACAATTCCTCAAACTACAGCCGCTCAAACTAACACAGCCCCTCAAACTAACACAGCCCCTGAACCTAACGCAGCTCCTCAAACTAATACAGCCCCTCAAACTAATACAGTCCCTCAAACTACTACAGTCCCTCAAACTAATACAGCCCCTCAAACTAATACAGACCCTCAAACTAATACAGCTCCTCAAACTAATACAGCCCTCAAACTAATACAGTCCCTCAAACTAATACAGCCCCTCAAACTAATACAGCCCCTCAAACTAATACAGACCCTCAAACTAATACAGCTCCTCAAACTAATACAGCCCCTCAAACTAATACAGCCCTCAAACTAATACAGACCCTCAAACTAATACAGACCTCAAACTAATACAGCCCTCAAACTAATACAGCCCCTCAAACTAATACAGACCCTCAAACTAATACAGCTCCTCAAACTAATACAGCTCCTCAAACTAATACAGCTCCTCAAACTAATACAGACCCTCAAACTAATACAGACCCTCAAACTAATACAGCCCCTCAAACTAATACAGACCCTCAAACTAATACAGCTCCTCAAACTAATACAGCCCCTCAAACTAATACAGACCCTCAAACTAATACAGCCCCTCAAACTAATACAGACTCTCAAACTAATACAGACTCCTCAAACTAATGCAGACCCTGAAACTAATACAGACTCTCAATCTAATACAGACCCTCAAACTAATAAAGCCCCTGAACCTAACACAGTCCCTGAAACTAATGCAGCCCCTCAAACTAATACAGCTCCTCAAACTAATACAGCTTCTCAAACTAATACAGCTCCTCAAACTAATTACAGCCCCTCAAACTAATACAGCTCCTCAAACTAATTACAGCCCCTCAAACTAATTACAGCCCCTCAAACGAATACAGACCCTCAAACTAATACAGACCCTCAAACTAATACAGCCCCTCAACCTAATGCAGCCCCTCAAACTAATGCAGCTCCTCAAACTAATACAGCTCCTCAAACGAATACAGACCCTCAAACTAATACAGCCCCTCAAACTAATACAGACCCTCAAACTAATACAGCCCCTCAACATAATACAGCCCCTCAAGCTAATATAGCCCCTCAAACTAATACAGCCCCTCAAACTAATAAAGACCCTCAAACTAATACAGCCCCTCAAAATAATACAGACACACAAACTAATACAGACCCTCAAACTAATACAGCTCCTCAAACTAATACAGCCCCTCAAACTAATACAGCCCCTCAAACTAATACAGCCCCTCAAACTAATACAGCTCCTCAAACTAATACAGTCCTCAAACTAATACAGCCCTCAAACTAATACAGCCCCTCAAACTAATACAGCTCCTCAAACTAATACAGCCCTCAAACTAATACAGACCCTCAAACTAATACAGCCCTCAAACTAATACAGCTCCTCAAACTAATACAGCCCCTCAAACTAATACAGCCCTCAAACTAATACAGACCCTCAAACTAATACAGCCCTCAAACTAATACAGACCCTCAAACTAATACAGCCCTCAAACTAATACAGCCCTCAAACTAATACAGCCCTCAAACTAATACAGCTCCTCAAACTAATACAGCTCCTCAAACTAATACAGCTCCTCAAACTAATACAGCTCCTCAAACTAATACAGCCCTCAAACTAATACAGCCCTCAAACTAATACAGCCCCTCAAACTAATACAGCCCCTCAAACTAACACAGCCCCTGAACCTAACGCAGCTCCTCAAACTAATACAGCCCCTCAAACTAATACAGTCCCTCAAACTAATACAGCTCCTCAAACTAATACAGCCCCTCAAACTAATACAGCCCCTCAAACTAATACAGACCTCAAACTAATACAGCCCCTCAAACTAATACAGCCCCTCAAACTAATACAGCCCCTCAAACTAATACAGACCCTCAAACTAATACAGTCCTCAAACTAATACAGCCACTCAAACTAATACAGCCCCTCAAACTAATACAGCTCCTCAAACTAATACAGCTCCTCAAACTAATACAGCTCCTCAAACTAATACAGCTCCTCAAACTAATACAGACCCTCAAACTAATACAGACCCTCAAACTAATACAGCCCCTCAAACTAATACAGCCCTCAAACTAATACAGCTCCTCAAACTAATACAGCTCCTCAAACTAATACAGCCCCTCAAACTAATACAGACTCTCAAACTAATACAGCCCCTCAAACTAATACAGACTCTCAAACTAATTCAACCTCCTCAAACTCATGCAGACCCTGAAACTAATACAGACTCTCAATCTAATACAGACCCTCAAACTAATAAGCCCCTGAACCTAACACAGTCCCTGAAACTAATGCAGCCCCTCAAACTAATACAGCACATCAAACTAATACAGCCCCTCAAACTAATACAGCTCCTCAAACTAATACAGCCCTCAAACTAATACAGCCCCTCAAACTAATACAGCCCCTCAAACTAATACAGACCCTCAAACTAATACAGCTCCTCAAACTAATACAGCCCTCAAACTAATACAGCTCCTCAAACTAATACAGACCCTCAAACTAATACAGCCCCTCAAACTAATACAGACCCTCAAACTAATACAGCCCCTCAAACTAATACAGCCCCTCAAACTAATACAGCCCCTCAAACTAATACAGCCCCTCAAACTAATACAGACCCTCAAACTAATACAGCCCCTCAAACTAATACAGACCCACAAACTAATACAGACCCTCAAACTAATACAGCTCCTCAAACTAATACAGCCCCTCAAACTAATACAGACCCTCAAACTAATACAGACCATCAAACTAATACAGCCCCTCAAACTAATACAGACCCTCAAACTAATACAGAACCTCAAACTAATACAGCCCCTGATACTAATACAGCCCCTCAAACTAAAACAGACTGTCAAACTAATACAGACTCCTCAATCTAATACCGCCCCTCAAACTAATACAGCCCCTGAACCTAAAACAGCCCCTGAACCTAATGTAGCCCCTCAAACTAATCCAGACTCTCAAACTAATACAGACTCCTCAAACTAATGCAGACCCTGAATCTAATACAGACTCTCAAGCTAATACAGCCCCTCAAACTAATATAGCCCCTCAAACTAATACAGCCCCTTTAACTAATACAGTTCCTCAAACTAATACAGCCCCTCAAACTAATACAGCCCCTCAAACTAATACAGCCCCTCCAACTAATGCAGCCCCTAAAACTAATATAGTACCTCAATCTAATACAGACCCTCAAACTAATACAGCCCCTGAAACTAATACAGCCCCTCAAACTAATACAGACTGTCAAACTAATACAGACTCCTCAATCTAATACCGCCCCTCAAACTAATACAGCCCCTGAACCTAACACAGCCCCTGAACCTAATGCAGCCCCTCAAACTAATACAGACTCTGAAACTAATACAGACTCCTCAATCTAATGCAGACCCTGAATCTAATACAGACTCTCAAGCTAATACAGACCCTCAAACTAATACAGCAGATCAAACTAATACAGCCCCTCAAACTAATACAGCCCCTCAAACTAATACAGCCCCTCAAACTAATACAGCCCCTCAAACTAATACAGTCCCTCAAACTAATACAGCCCCTCAAACTAATACAGTCCCACAAACTAATACAGCACCTCAAACTAATACAGCACCTCAAACTAATACAGCCCCTCAAACTAATACAGCACCTCAAATGGACACAGCCCCTCAAAGTAACGCAGCCCCTCAAACTAACACAGCCCCTGAACCTTATACTTCTCCTCAAACTAATACAGCCCCTCAAACTAATACAGTCCCTCAAACTAATACAGTCCCTCAAACTAATACAGCACCTCAAACTAATACAGCCACTCAAACTAATACATCACCTCAAACTAATACATCTCCTCAAACTAATACAGCCCCTCAAACTAATACAGTCCCTCATACTAATACAGCCCCTCAAACTAATACAGCACCTCAAACTAATACAGCCCCTCAATCTAATACAGCCCCTCAAACTAATACAGACCCTCAAACTAATACAGCACCTCAAACTAATACAGCACCTCAAACTAATACAGCCCCTCAAACTAATACAGCCCCTCAAACTAATACAGACCCTCAAACTAATACAGCTCCTCAAACTAATACAGCACCTCAAACTAATACAGCCCCTCGAACTAATACAGCCCCTCAAACTAATACAGCCCTCAAACTAATACAGCCCCTCAAACTAATACAGCACCTCAAATTAATACAGCACCTCAAACTAATACAGACCCTCAAACTAATATAGCCCCTCAAACTAATACAGACTCTCAAACTAATACAGACTCCTCAAACTCATGCAGAACCTGCAACTAATACAGACTCTCAATCTAATACAGACCCTCAAACTAATAAAGCCCCTGAAACTAACACAGCCCCTGAACCTAATGCAGCCCCTCAAACTAATACAGCACATCAAACTAATACAGCCCCTCAAACTAATACAGCCCCTCAAACTAGTACAGCCCCTCAAACTAATACAGCCCCTCAAACTAATACAGTCCCTCAAACTAATACAGCACCTCAAACTAATACAGCCCCTCAAACTAATACAGCCCCTCAAACTAATACAGTCCCTCAAACTAATACAGGCCCTCAAACTAATACAATTCCTCAAACTAATACAGCACCTCAAACTAATACAGCACCTCAAACTACAGCCGCTCAAACTAACACAGCCCCTCAAACTAACACAGCCCCTGAACCTAACGCAGCTCCTCAAACTAATACAGCCCCTCAAACTAATACAGTCCCTCAAACTAATACAGTCCCTCAAATTAATACAGCACCTCAAACTAATACAGCCCCTCAAACTAATACAGCACCTCAAACTAATACAGCTCCTCAAACTAATACAGCCCCTCAAACTAATACAGCCCCTCAAACTAATACAGACCCTCAAACTAATGCAGTACCTCAAACTAATACACCTCCTCAAACTAATACAGCCCCTCAAACTAATACAGACCCTCAAACTAATACAGACACTCAAACTAATACAGACCCTCAAACTAATACAGACCCTCAAACTAATACAGCCCCTCAAACTAATACAGCCCCTCAAACTAATACAGCACCTCAAACTAATACAGCCACTCAAACTAATAAAGCACCTTAAACTAATACAGTCCTCAAACTAATACAGCCCCTCAAACTAATACAGTCCCTCAAACTAATACAGACCCTCAAACTAATACAGCACCTCAAACTAATACAGCCACTCAAACTAATACAGCACCTTAAACTAATACACGTCCTCAAACTAATACAGCCCCTCAAACTAATACAGTCCCTCAAACTAATACAGACCCTCAAACTAATACAGCACCTCAAACTAATACAGCCACTCAAACTAATACAGCACCTTAAACTAATACACGTCCTCAAACTAATACAGCCCCTCAAACTAATACAGACCCTCAAAGTAATACAGCACCTCAAACTAATACAGCACCAAAAAACTAATACAGCCCCTCAAACTAATACAGCCCCTAAAACTAATACAGTACCCTCAATCTAATACAGACTGTAAAACTAATACAGACTCCTCAATCTAATACCGCCCCTCAAACTAACACAGCCCCTGAACCTAACACAGCCCCTGAACCTAATGCAGCCCCTCAAACTAATACAGACTCTCAAACTAATACAGCCCCTCAAACTAATACAGCCCCTCAAACTAATACAGACCCTCAAACTAATACAGCCTCTCAAACTAATACAGCCCCTCAAACTAATACAGACCCTCAAACTAATACAGCTCCTCAAACTAATACAGACCCTCAAACTAATACAGCCCCTCAAACTAATACAGACCCTCAAACTAATACAGACTCTCAAACTAATACAGCCCCTCAAACTAATACAGTACCTCAAACTAATACAGCCCCTCAAACTAATACAGACCCTCAAACTAATACAGCTCCTCAAACTAATACAGCCCCTCAAACTAATACAGCCCCTTAACTAATACAGTTCCTCAAACTAATACAGCCCCTCAAACTAATACAGCCCCTCAAACTAATACAGCCCCTCAAACTAATGCAGCCCCTAAAACTAATACAGTACCTCAATCTAATACAGACCCTCAAACTAATACAGCCCCTGAAACTAATACAGCCCCTCAAACTAATACAGACTCTCAAACTAATACAGACTCCTCAAACTAATACAGCCCTCAAACTAATACAGCCCTCGAACTAATACAGCTCCTCAAACTAATACAGCTCCTCAAACTAATACAGCCCTCAAACTAATACAGCCCTCAAACTAATACAGACCCTCAAACTAATACAGCCCTCAAACTAATACAGGCCCTCAAACTAATACAGCCCCTCAAACTAATACAGCACCTCAAACTAATACAGCTCCTCAAACTAATACAGCCCCTCAAACTAATACAGCCCCTCAAACTAATACAGCCCTCAAACTAATACAGCCCCTCAAACTAATACAGCCCTCAAACTAATACAGCCCTCAAACTAATACAGCCCTCAAACTAATACAGTCCTCAAACTAATACAGCCCCTCAAACTAATACAGCCCTCAAACTAATACAGCTCCTCAAACTAATACAGCACCTCAAACTAATACAGCCCCTCAAACTAATACAGCCCCTCAAACTAACACAGCCCCTCAAACTAACACAGCCCCTGAACCTAACGCAGCTCCTCAAACTAATACAGCCCCTCAAACTAATACAGTCCCTCAAACTAATACAGTCCCTCAAACTAATACAGCACCTCAAACTAATACAGCCCCTCAAACTAATACAGCACCTCAAACTAATACAGCTCCTCAAACTAATACAGCCCCTCAAACTAATACAGCCCCTCAAACTAATACAGCCCTCAAACTAATGCAGTACCTCAAACTAATACAGCCTCCTCAAACTAATACAGCCACTCAAACTAATACAGCCCCTCAAACTAATACAGCCCCTCAAACTAATACAGAACCCTCAAACTAATACAGCTCCTCAAACTAATGCAGCTCCTCAAACTAATACAGCTCCTCAAACTAATACAGACCCTCAAACTAATACAGACCCTCAAACTAATACAGCCCTTCAAACTAATACAGACCCTCAAACTAATACAGCTCCTCAAACTAATACAGCTCCTCAAACGAATTACAGCCCCTCAAACTCATACAGACTCTCAAACTAATACAGCCCCTCAAACTAATACAGACTCTCAAACTAATTCAACCTCCTCAAACTCATGCAGACCCTGAAACTAATACAGACTCTCAAACTAAAAAGCCCCTGAACCTAACACAGTCCCTGAAACTAATGCAGCCCCTCAAACTAATACAGCACATCAAACTAATGCAGAACCTCAAACTAATACAGCTGCTCAAACTAATACAGACCCTCAAACTAATACAGCCCCTCAAACGAATACAGACCCTCAAACTAATACAGCCCCTCAAACTAATACAGACCCTCAAACTAATACAACCCCTCAACCTAATACAGCCCCTCAAACTAATATAGCCCCTCAAACTAATACAGCCCCTCAAACTAATAAAGACCCTCAAACTAATACAGCCCCTCAAACTAATACAGACCCACAAACTAATACAGACCCTCAAACTAATACAGCTCCTCAAACTAATACAGCCCCTCAAACTAATACAGCCCCTCAAACTAATACAGACCCTCAAACTAATACAGACCATCAAACTAATACAGCCCCTCAAACTAATACAGACCCTCAAACTAATACAGAACCTCAAACTAATACAGCCCCTGATACTAATACAGCCCCTCAAACTAAAACAGACTGTCAAACTAATACAGACTCCTCAATCTAATACCGCCCCTCAAACTAATACAGCCCCTGAACCTAAAACAGCCCCTGAACCTAATGTAGCCCCTCAAACTAATCCAGACTCTCAAACTAATACAGACTCCTCAAACTAATGCAGACCCTGAATCGAATACAGACTCTCAAGCTAATACAGCCCCTCAAACTAATATAGCCCCTCAAAATAATACAGCCCCTCAAACTAATACAGCCCCTCAAACTAATACAGCCCCTCCAACTAATGCAGCCCCTAAAACTAATATAGTACCTCAATCTAATACAGACCCTCAAACTAATACAGCCCCTGAAACTAATACAGCCCCTCAAACTAATACAGACTGTCAAACTAATACAGACTCCTCAATCTAATACCGCCCCTCAAACTAATACAGCCCCTGAACCTAACACAGCCCCTGAACCTAATGCAGCCCCTCAAACTAATACAGACTCTGAAACTAATACAGACTCCTCAATCTAATGCAGACCCTGAATCTAATACAGACTCTCAAGCTAATACAGACCCTCAAACTAATACAGCCACTGAACCTAACAGAGCCCCTGAACCTAATGCAGCCCCTCAAACTAATACAGCAGATCAAACTAATACAGCCCCTCAAACTAATACAGCCCCTGAAAACAGTCCGGTACTCTTTATTACTGGAGGTGTCTTTCACTTTACAATTATACTGATCTTGGGTCACTGTCAGAAGTGGAGCAACTGATCCCAGTGGACAAGTATTACTGGGAGTATCTTTCACTGTAGAATTTTACTGAGTGTGGGTCACTAACTGGAGTGGAACACCTGAGACCAGTGACCATGTGTTACTGGGAGTATCTGTCACTGTAGAACTGTGCTGAGTGTGGGTTACTAACCGCAGTGGAACACCTGATCCCAGTGGCCATGTATTACGGGGAGTATCTGTCACTGTAGAACTGTGCTGAGTGTGGGTCACTAACCGGAGTGGAACACCTGTCCCCAGTGACCATTTATTACTGGGAGTATCTGTCACTGTAGAATTGTACTGAGTGTGGTTCACTAAACAGAGTGGAACACCTGACCCCAGTGGCCATTAATTTCTGGGTGCAATAGTCACTGTAGAATTACACTGAGTATGGGTCAGTATCTGGAGTGGACGCAATGGTTTCTACTTTGAAATCGTTGGCCTTGAATTCGCTGTGTGCGGCATAACTAAGAGGTACGCTGCCGAAATCCGAACCAAATCAGTCTTACATCACGCGAACCCCCTTTGAAAAGTTGCTTTCTAACGATTCGGAGTTGTGTGCAGCATACTAGCCCGCGGATCCCAGCATCACACCATTCTGCGTGAGCGTACAAATGATCATGTGGGTTGTAGGCTTCGCAAAATCCCCCAGAAACTCGAACAGAACCCTAAGTGATTTGAGGTAAAAACCTCAGTTTTGGACATTTTAAAAGATCAGGGACGGAACAAGCCTGAGGAAAATGACTTTTTGTGTCTTACTTTTGGGAAAGACACCTTTCACAGACACCGACAGGCTGCGGAGGGGCGTGGCCAGGCAATGGATAGCTTTGGGTATTGGAGCCCAATCAAGCTGTCTGGGAATGTGTTTACACTGCCTTTCTACCAAGGAGGAAGAGACAAACCCAAATCCTCACACACATCGATATATGAATAATCCAAGACCACTTTTGAAATTTCCAGGCCAAAATAGGATACCAGAAGCCTGAAATCAATAAAACATTTAGTAACTTGATTTACTTCATGAAAAACCAATCAACCAGGTATCCACAGGACAGATGTAAAGGCCTGCCAAAAAACCTACGACAATAGGGACAAGATTCGGCGCGTAGATAAATGCGTTGCCTAAATTGGAAGCTATCAGGACATGTTTAACACCAAGTTAAAGCCACCAAAACTGACAAGACCGCCAAAACTAAGACAATGGAATAGACAGGGCTCATTTGAAATCTAAAGGAAACCGTTTTAGTAAGGTGTTTTGGGCGCGAAAAGGACAAAGGGGCTGAACAAGTATAATTGGGGGACTAATGTCCCAAGACTCGCTCTCTCTGGACTCGCTGATGACGCTCGCACAGTTCTATCGCTCTCTCAGCTCTGCTCCAGCAAAGACATCACAAGCCACGAGGAAGAGGAGGAAAGAAGGTCAACAACTTCACAAATAGACCAACACACAAGAAGAAACCAGAGCGACTGCCTCAGTGACCATCGGACACCTCGCGGCAACAAGGGCCTTACGAAACCTTTTACTCAAAAGACTCTAAACCCTGTCAAGGATTCGTTTGGTGAGCATTATCCCTGATCTCCTGAAACCAAAACCTAGCTAGATAGTGGGATTTTTGGGAGGGATAATGTTTGTTTTTGTATATTTTCATTCTCCCTCACCTGTACCGTCTGTTTCCCTACCAGTGTTTAAGTATTAAGTGTGTTTTAAGTTTGTTACCTTTTTCTTTTAATAAAGTCAGAATTCTTTCATCAGAACCTGTTGTCTATTGCATCTTTGTTCAAAACCCCTAAATAAGTCCAACGTCTAGGTACCAGAGGCGTGGGAGCGATTAGAACCGCATCACTGAGTCAGAGGTGAAGGCTACCCCACTACCACCCCCTACAGAGTTGGTGCTCCTTTCACTTCTTTAATCTCAGCCAATCAGGAAACAGAGGAAATAACAACAGAAAACGCTGGAAAAACTCAGCAGGCCAGACAATATCCGTGGAGAGAGAAAGAAAGTTAACGTTTCAGGTCGATGACCTTTCGTCAGAACTGGAAAGAGCCGGAAATCAAATAGATTTAAGGCCAGGATAAAGCTGGGAAAAGGGGGAGGGGATAAAGGAACAAAGGGGGAGATAAAGAGACATTAAGAGACATTAAGAGATATGCAAGGCTAGAGGTGGTGTTAATGTGACAGATTAAGGCTGAAAGAAGTGTGAAATCCACGGGCAGAATGAAGGACAGCTGCCAGCTTCTAGGAGGAAAAAAAAGTGGTGGGGGGGGGGCAAATAAAAGGGTGGAAAAAATAAAATATAAATGTGATTGGAGTTGAGGTTATGATCTAAAATTGTTGAACTCGATATTGAGTCCAGAGGGCTGTAGCGTGCCTGAACGAAAGATGAGGTGCTGTTCCTCGAGCTTATGCTGCGCTTCCGGGGAACAGTGTAATAGGCCGAGGACGGTGAGGTCAGAGTGGGAGTGAAGCGGTGAATTAAAGTGACAGGCGACCGGGAGCTCGGGGTCCCCCTTACGGACTGAACGGAGGTGTTCCGCAAAGCGGTCACCCAATCTGCGTTTGGTCTCCCCAATGTAGAGGAGACCACATCGTGAGCAGCGAATACAGTATACTAAATTGCAGGAAGTACAAGTAAAAAAGTACAAGGAAACAGAGGAAATTGCTACATGGCAACAGAAGACAGAACTCTTCTACTGGCATATATTTACAATCGACATAGCGTTAACTAGCTACTCTTAATTGAAAATGTTGTTTGAAGTGATTTTAAAAATAGCAATATATGTTTAAGTTATGGCAGATAGACATTTTATCAAACATCATTGATAAATATGTGTAAAAACTCATGTAGCATTTCTTAAATATACGGTACTTATTTACTCAGCATTAGATTAGATGCTTCAATATTTAAACTGTACCCATAAATATCCAAGCTTAGTAACAAATCATTCTATAAACAAGTAGGTTCTTTTTTTAAAACACAGACACAAATGTTATTCCCCACCAAACCCTGTTACTGTAGCCATACCCCGAGGGATTGTTCAAAAGAGAGCGATATTATCCAAACATTTGTGTGGTTCAAGTTTCCTGCCTAGCCACCTTTGACATTTACCGTTACGCCCCATAAGAGTTATTTTATGTGACTAAAGAATAGTTGTAAAATCCACGAAAGTGGAGCCCAACAGAAAACTTTTACTTACAAAATTTCAGAAACAGTCAATGGTTCAGTCAGCATCCGTCAACTTAAATCATTTTCTCATCCCCCCTCTCCTCAGGCTGTGCAACAGACTATTTCTCCTGTTTGCAACCGATGCAAAATAATTCAGGTTAATGAATGCGTTAATCGGTGGGAAATTAGACCAACTTTCCGCCAGCACGTTGTATTGAATGAGGAGGAGCAACGCGCAGCGGAGACAATGTGCAGCCGGAACTTGAGAGATGACAAGTTGGGGTTAGAGCACATGTGGACATTCCGAACTTTCACTCAATGTCCAACCCAGTAAGATGGCGTACACATGCGTCATCATACGGACGGCGAATTCAGGGCTAGTATTTCAGGTGACTGATCTCTCAACTCCATGCAGCTGTCTTTGTGTTTTAGGAATGTTATCGATTGTGATGTTGCGAATTTTCGCTGTCGTTTGAAAATGTTTTATATGAATAGCATAAAGTGAAATGTATTGACATTGCGCTGTTTCCTATGGAGCTGCACCAATCGAAATAGATGCTTAACCAAAAGTAAATTACCGCGAGATGCTGGAACTTTGAAATAACAACAGAAACTACTGTAAATACTCGTCAATCAGGCCGCATTTGTGGAGAGAGAGAAACAGCGTTAACGTTTCAGGTCGATGAGTCGTAACTGCTCTGCACCACGTTCTACACCAGACTTTCTGATATACCTTCCTTTTTCCTCTATGGAGGATTTACCTCCAGCGTGCATCCCAGTGTGCTGGATCGTGTCCGTAAATTTCCGTCTAATTCTACACTCGCCCTTCCATTTCCCTCCCAGATATCCCAACCCCCAACTCCCGTCCTCACCTTCCACCCTACCGGCTTTCACATCACCGGATGATCCCCCACCATTTCCATCCCCTTCCTGCCACCACCAATCAATTCTTCCCCTCCGCTTCCCTTTTAGCATTCCGAGGGGAACCTTCCCTCTGAAACAGCTCGGCACACACTTCCTTCACCCCTACCCGCTCCCCTTCACACGGCGCCTTCCTGTTCAAGGGCAGGGGATGCAACCCCTGCCCTTTCAACTCCTCCCTTCCCTCCATCCAGGCCGCCTACCACTCCTTCCAGGTGACATAGTGATTTAATGTACTTAGTTTAGTTCTGTATACTGCCTTCGCTGCTCACGATGCGGTCTGCTCAACATCAGCGAGAACAAACGCAGATTGGGTGAGGGCTTTGCTGAAAACTTACACTCAGTAAAGTCCGCAAGCATGATCCAGAGCTTCAGCTCGCTTGCCATTTTAGTTCACTGTCCCGCTTCCACATTGACCTCTCTGCCCTCCACCTCCTACACTATTCCAACAAAGGTCAGCGGAAGCACTAGTCAGAGCAGGTCATCTTTCGAATAGGCTTTAAAAATATCCGGATCCATTCCTCACTATCAGCACAGCCTTCTATTGCTTTCTGCTCATGTACCTATCGAGCGTCACCTGAAATGTGTCTATGCTGCTCCCCTCAACTGCTCCAAGTTCAACATTCTAATTATTCTCTGCGTAATGAATTTACTCCTGAATTCCTGATTGGATTTATTATTGACTGCATTTTATTCATGCCCCCTAGTTTTGAATTCCCCACAATTCATAGAATCATAGAATCAAATACTAAGCTCTTGATATTAACGGGGCGTGTTACTTCGGCGGGGTGGGCGGAGTTTCGATCAGTAAGCCAGAAGTCCGGGTTTCACCGCAGGCAGGTCAGACTGATTAAAAGGCTTGGCTTCCAGTCAGGCGGGAAGGACTCCGGAGCAGGCCGCAGGAGCAGATAGGGCCGATCCATGAACACCAGCGGTTGTTGATCTGGGTTCCGAGGGGTTCCCATCTTGTACCTGGGGGCAGGGGTGGATTCCGTTAAACCCGGAAGTGCGGTGTTTGTGACAGGTGCTGAGATGTTAAAAGTTTTAAACTCTGTCGCGAACACAACCCACGCGTTTTTGTCAGCTGAAATGTAACCCTTACTATCATGGCTCAGAGACGGAGAATGCTTGATCAGTAATTTGCAGCCTCTTTTCCCTTATCTTTGTACAGTTAATTTAGTGGCGATTGTGATCCTGTCCTGGGGGAAATGCGGGCTCACCTCCTGCATCACTCGCTACCTGGTGGCCATGTCAGCGGCAGATCTACTCGTCATTATCACTGAGGTCATACTGTATCGGATCAATTATTATTATTTCCCAGTGTGTTTCCTGGACATCATCCCTGTGTGTAATGTTACCAAGGTCCTGACATGCGCAGCCACAGACTGTTCTGTCTGGTTCACCGTCACTTTCACCTTTGATCGATTTGTTGCCATTTGTTGCCAGAAGCTGAAAACAAAATATTGCAAGGGGAAAACTGCGGCTGTGGTTCTAGCAACAACCGGCATTCTGCTCTGTTTAAAAAACGTTCCATTCTACTTTGCATATGAACCTGGAGAGATAATCGACAATGTACCGTGGTTCTGTTATGTAAAGCCAAGCTATTCTATTGAGCCCGGATGGGTGGGATTTGGCTGGTTTGATATGATTTTAACCCCATTGCTCCCATTCGCATTAATTCTGTTGATCAACGCTCTGACAGTCAGACACATTTTAGTGGCCAGTCGAGTCCGTGAGGGACTGAGGGGTGAGAGCAAGGGAGAGAATGGCAGAGACCCAGAGATGGAGAGCAGAAGGAAGTCTGTGATTTTACACTTCACCATATCCGGCAGCTTTATACTTCTGTGGTTGATAGCTGTTGTCGATTTATTATATTATAACATTTCAGGAACAGATCACATAGATTACAATGAGTCTTTACAAATCTTTGAACAAGTTGGAAATATGCTGATCAATTTAAGCTGCTGCACAAACACATTTATTTATGGGGTAACCTAGTCCAAGTTCAGAGGGCAATTTAAGAGTGCGGTGAAATATTCGGTTTCCTCTATTATACAATTAATTAAAAATCAGAACAACTGAACGCAGCGCAGAGGCGGGTCACAGTGGGCCAGAAAT
The DNA here is from genome assembly GCA_030390025.1 of Squalus acanthias. NCBI lineage: Eukaryota > Metazoa > Chordata > Chondrichthyes > Squaliformes > Squalidae > Squalus > Squalus acanthias. The sequence goes on along the minus strand of CM059452.1, from coordinate 18,134,409 downwards.
TCAGATCTCCGGCTTCGGGTGCAAGAATCGCGTGCATAATTACATTCCGCGCCTGCCATTGTGCTTCGGGCCCGCGTGGAATTCGGCTCCTGGGCCTCCTGCAGCTGCCGCGCACTGTGCTTGCATATCCCAGGGCCGCAGTTAGTTCGAAGAGTCCCCTGGTATCACGTAGCCCATGGAGAGCCAATCGGAGCAGGGATTCTTCATTCATAGATTTTGACAGGAACACCTGTCAAATCTATGAATACAGATCGGCCCCAAAACCTCACTAAAACTTCAAATAAATAAAACAAAACACATCACATTTTTACAAAAAGTATAAATTACATAAATTAACTACTGTAAACAAAAATTTAAATTTTTGAAAAAATTTAGTACACTTTTTCACGGTGCTAGAAATAAACTTACCTTTCTTTAAAGTATGTAAAAAAGATAAACCTGTTATAAAAATGTTAATTGTACTTAATTCACCACTTACCTTGTTAAAAGCAGTCCTTGCGCCTCCTTTTTCCCGCGCAGCATCTCCATACTTACCCTCATGGAGAAACCTGAAAAAAACACGAAGTTCGCTGCGTGCGCATTGTCTCTCCGGCGGACGCATTTGAACTCTGAGCCCCTTCCTTCAGGGGAACGGAAGTTCCGGTTTCCAGCGCATGCGCAGTGCATGCACGAAACCGGCACTTTCGCCGGGTCGTTGGGTGAGTACCCAGCGCTACTCACCCGTGGAGACCTGAATTTCTGGCCCACTCGTGTTTCCAGTCCATGAATGTAATGGCCCAGAAATTAGACTTCAATGGTTGCAGCAGGGGTAAGGATCCGGCGCGATCTTACCTACCGCGCCTGCCTTCATGGTTCAGGCCCACAAGAACTTCAGTTCCTGGGCCTTCCCTGGTGCCGGCGCGCAGTGTGTGCGTGTCCCAGAGGCGCAGTTAGTTCGTTGCGACCTCTGGGATCACGTGGGCCAGTTAGAGCCTATGGCAGCACACCATCCTTCATTCATAGTTTTGACAGGAGAACTGTCAAAACTATGAATACAACTTGCCCCCAAAAGTACAGCTAAACCTCACTTAAATTAAAAAAAAACATCACATTAATAAAATAACTATAGTTAAATAAATTAAACACTTTAAACAAAAATTTAAATTTTTGAAACAATTTAAATTCTTTTTAAAAGTTATAAAAATAAACTTACCTTTCTTTAAAGTCTCTAAAAAAGATAAATCTGTTGAAATGTTTTTTAAATAATACATAATTAACTACTTAACTTGTTAAAAGGGGGTCTTACGCCTCCTTTTTTCATGTGTAAATTCTTCCATACTTACCCTCGCGTTCAAACCTGAAAAAAAACCTAAGTGTGCTGCGTGCGCACAGCCTGTAGTGCGCACGCGGTTCACTTAGGAACCGCCCCCTTCGCAATGTCGGAAGTGCCGGTTTCCCGCGCATGCGCAGTGCATGCAGGTAACCGGCACTTCGGGACCGAATACGGGTGAGTACAAAGTGCGCTTCTGTAAAGAGTCACTTCAGCTATTTAGTGCAGCAATTCATTAGAAGCTTCCAGAGTAAGAAACCCGTCAATAGTTAGGCAGACAGACAGAGCTGAGCTGCCGTTCAGAGGATTACATTACCCAGAATATAAAGCCCGCAATATGCCATTCGGCCCAACTAGTCTGTGCTGATGCTTATGATCCACATGAGTCTCCTCCCATTGCATCTACCTCGTCTCAGCTTATCAGTCTACATTTATATTCCCTTTCTCTCATTTGTTCGACTGGTTTCGCTTTGAAAACTTATAAGCTCTTTGCCTCCGCCATTTCCTATGGCAGTGAGTTCCAAATTCTAAATTCTCTGATTTAATGAATACTTCCTTATTTCCCTATTGGATTTATTAGTAACTATTTTGTTTTTGTGGCCCCTAGTTTTGAATACTACCACAAGTAGAAACATTTTCTCCACATCGACCCTGTCCAAAACATTCTTAATTTTAAAGAACTCTATCAGGTGACCTCTAAGTCTTCTTTGTTCGAAGGAAAAAATCCCAAAATTGTTGAATCTTTAACGATAACTGCAATCTTTCAGTTCTGGTCCCATCTGTGTACTTCTTTTTGCACTTTCTCCAATGCTTTTTTTTATAGTATGGAGACCAGGACTATGCACCGTACTCGAAGTGAGACCTGACTTGGTCCGGTACAAGTTTAACACAACTTCACTACTTTTGAATTCTATGCCATGAGAAATAAGGACCTTTGCTTTCTTATGCATGTTTAATGGTGGTGCCGACCTGCGATTGTACTTTTAATGATTTGTTGATCTGTATCTCCATATCCCTTTGCTCGTCTCCACCATTTATTTTCTTATTTTCTAACGTTTAAGTCATGTTTCTGTTTTTCTCACCAAAGTGAATCTCCTCACATTTATCGATGTTAAAGCATTATTGGGTTATGTTCTCATGGCTTAAACAGCTCACTATTTAAAGATCACCCAGGAACGCAAAGATAACCCCAGCTTCTCTTCTCCAACACAAACACTCTTCTTGAACCTCCCTCGCCGGACTCCTCCACTCTCACCGGCAGCATTAAGTGCGAGGAGCTCACGAAGATCGAGATTATACGTTCTGCTGCCTCTGCCAATTCCTTCCCTTCCCCTAGCTGATCGGGACAATCTTTTACAAATGTTCCCCGCTGCTCTTGCTCTGAACCCATGTCTTTCACCAGATTCCTTCCAATCTCCTGCACTGCTCTCTCCGACCTCATCTTGTTCATGAGATCCACCTGCTGCTCCCTCGATCCTATTCGGACCAGAATGTAGAAGACTCAATTTCCCGTCCTGGGCCCTATCTCAGCTGATATTGTTAACAGATGCCTCTGCTCAGATTTTGCCCCCTTCAAATCTGCTGCCGTCGCCCGTCCCCTAAGTAAAACACACTTGACCGCTCCGTCCTTGAAAATAATGCCTCACTTTCCTCTCCAAAGTCCTTGGGCGTGTTGTCGCCTCCCATATCCGCGCCCATCTTTCCCGCTATTTTATGTTTGAATCCCTCCAATCAGGTTCCTGGCCCGGCCATTGAGAAATTCACAAATTACATTCATCGTGACTGGCCTTTGTAATCTATCCCTTCTTATCTTTCTCGACCTATCTGCAGCCTTTGAAACAGTTGAAAACAATATCCTCCTGCAACGCTTCTCCAAGTCATCCAACTGGGTGGGACTGCACTCGCCTGGTTCCATTCTTATCTATCTCTCCACTCCCGCATCGTTGCCACTGGAGTCCCGCAAGGATCTATCCTCGGCCTTCTCCTAATTGTCATCCAATTGCTGCCCCCCGGCCACATCATTCGAAAGCTCAACGTCAGGTTCAACAGGTAGGACACTCAAGTCTACCTGACCAGCAACTCTTTGCACCGTCCTCTGTCTCTGAATTGTCACACTGCTTGTCCGACATCCAATATTGTTTAATCAGAAATGTCCTAAACTAAATATCGAGAAAGACTTAGGGCCATTATGTTTGGTCCTCGCAAGAATCTCCTTTCCCCGAACACCGGTTACATCCCTGGCAATTTTATTAAACTGAACAAGACCGTTGTCAACCGTGGTGTCGTGATTGACCCCGATGACATATCGGCTCCAGCACCAAGACTGCCGACTTCCACCTCCATAACATCGCTCGCCTCTGAACCTGCCACAACTTATCTGCTGCTGAAAACCTCACCCTTGCCTATGTCACTCTTGTCATGACTATTGCAATGCTCTCCTGGCCGGCCTCCCAACTTCCACCCTATATCTTGGTCAACTCCAAAACTCTGCTGCCTGTATCTGAACTCGCTGGAAATCTCGTTCACCAATCACCTCTGTGCTGGATGACCTTCACTGTCTCCATGTCCGGAAAAGCCTCAATTTTAAAATCCTCATCCTTATTTTCAAATCCCTCTTGTGGTCGCGCCTCCCGATTTCTGCAGCTTCATCCAGCCCACATACTTTTGGGATCTCTGCACTCTTCCAATTCTGGCATAATGCTCATCCATGATTTGAATCGTTCCATCATTGGCCACCGTGCCTTCGGCTGCCTTGTATCTAAGCTCTGGCATTCCCTCCCTGAACCTCTCCGCCTCTCTCTCTTCTTTTAAGATGTGCATTATAACCTACATTTTCATCAAGCTTTTCTTCATCCGTCCTGATATCCCCTTCTGTGATTCGGTGTGAAAAATGTTTCTTATTGATATCGCTCTTGTTGTGTACCTTGGGGCGTTCCACTACACTAAATGCGCTATATCAATTTAAGTTGCAGTTAAAAAGTTCACTTGCACTTAACTGCCCAGTCTCAAAGTTGTCTGATGTATAATGTGGGATGTTTTTTAGGGAAATATTTCTTCATTTCTTGAAACAACACATCAGTAAAAAAAAACAAAGAACAATTAATAAAGGCATTCATCTCCAACTGAAGATTTTATTGGAATATCCTCAGAAAAGATGCAGGTTTACTGCAGAGTAGCAAGCTTTGCTTGTCACTTTGTGCTGCTGATTTTCGAAGAAGTTACTTACTTTATCTAAAGGAGCCGTTGTCCTCTTTGCACCGGCCTCTTTCTGTGCCTCTCAGTATCTAGTTGTGCGTCTAACATTCTCGACTCCTCATCACCCCGCCTAACATACCCTGCTTCTCCCCACCTTTTCTAATATACTCAGCTCCTCCCACCTCACCTAATAACTTAAGCTCCTCCCCAACCGACCTAATATCCTCAGCTCCTCCACACCCCATCTAATATCCACAGCACCTCCCCACCCCACCTAATATCCTCAGCTCCTGCCCACCCCTCCTAATATCCTCAGCTCCTCCCCACCCCACCGAAATCCTCAGCTCCTCCCAACTGCACATAATATCCTCAACTCCTCCCCACACAGCTAATATCATCAGCTCCTCCCCACCCCACCTAATATCCTCAGCTCCTCCCCACCCCAGCTAATATCAACAGCTCCTCCACACCCCAACTAATAACCTCAGCTCCTCCGCACCACACCTATTATCCTCAGCTCCTCCCCCCCACCTATTATCCTCAATTCCTCCCCGCCTCACCTAATATCCTCAGCTCCTCCCCACCCCACCAAATATCCTCAGCTCCTCCCCACCCCACCTAATATCCTCAGCTCCTCCACACCCCACAAATATCCTCAGCTCCTCCCCACCACACTTAATATCCTCAGCTCCTCCCCACCCCACCAAATATCCTCAGCTCCACACCACCCCACCTAATATCCTCAGCTCCTCCCCACCCCACCAAATATCCTCAGCTCCTCCCCACCCCACCTAATATCCTCAGCTCCTCCACACCCCACCAAATATCCTCAGCTCCTCCCCACCACACTTAATATCCTCAGCTCCTCCCCACCCCACCAAATATCCTCAGCTCCACCCCACCCCACCTAATATCCTCAGCTCCTCCCCACCTCACCTAATATCATCAGCTCCTCCCCACCCCACCTAATATCCTCACCTCCTCCCCACTTAATATCGTCAGCACCTCCCCACCCCAACTAATATCCCCAGCTCCTCCCCACCCCACCAAATATCCTCAGCTCCTCCCCACACCAACTAAAATCCTCAGCACCTCCCCACCTCACCTAATATCCTCAGGTCCTCCCCACCCCACCTAATATCGTCAGCAACTCCACAGCCAACCTAATATCCTCAGCTGCTCCCCACCACACCTAATATCCACAGCACCTCCCCACCTCACCTAATATCCTCAGCTCCTCCCCACCCCACCTAATATCCTCAGCTCCTCCCCACCCCGCTTAATATCCTCAGCTCCTCCCCACCTCACCTAATATCCTCAGCTCCTCCCAACCCCACCTAATAACCTCAGCTCCTCCCACACCACCTAATATCCTCAGCTCCTCCCCAACCCACCCAATATCCTCAGCTCCTCCCCACCCCACCTAATATCCTCAGCTCCTCCCCACCCCACCTAATATCCTCAGCTCCTCCCCACCCCACCTAATATCCTCAGCTCGTCTCCAGCCCACCTAATATTCTCAGCTCCTCCCCACCCCACCTAATATCCTCAGCTCCCCCCCACACCACCTGATATCCTCAGCTCCTCCCCACCCCACCTAATATCCTCAGCTCCTCCCCACTCCATCTAATATCCTCAGCTCCTCCCCACTCCATCTAATATCCTCAGCTCCTCCACACCCCACCTAATATCCTCAGCCCCTCACCAGCCCACCTGATATCCTCAGCTCCTCCCCACTCCATCTAATATCCTCAGCTCCTCCCCACCCCACCCAATATCCTCAGCTCCTCCCCACCCCACCTAATATCCTCAGCTCCTCCCCACCCCACCTAATTACATCAGGTCCTCCCCACCCCACCTAATATCCTCAGCTCCTCCCCACCCCATCTAATATCCTCAGCTCCACCCCACCACGCCTAATATCCTCAGCTCCTCCACAACCCACCGAATATCCTCAGCTCCTCCCCACCCCACCGAATATCCTCAGCTCCTCCCCACCCCACCTAATATCCTCAGCTCCTGCCCACCCCACCTAATATCATCAGCTCCTCCCCACCCCACCTAATATCCTCAGCTCCTCCCCAACCCACCTAATATCCTCAGCTCCTCCCCACCCCACCGAATATTCTCAGCTCCTCCCCACCCCACCTAATATCCTCAGCTCCTCCCCAACCCACCTAATATCCTCAGCTCCACCCCACCCCACCTAATATCCTCAGCTCCTCCCCTCCCCACCTAATATCCTCAGCTCCTCCCCACCCCACCGAATATCCTCAGCTCCTCCCCACGCCACCTAATATAATATCTCAGCTCCTCCCCAACGCCACCTAATATCCTCAGCTCCTCCCCAACCCACTAATATCCTCAGCTCCTCCCCACCCCACCTAATATCCTCAGCTCCGCTCCACCCCACTTCCCTGTCGGAACTTCAGCTTCTCCAAATCTCTAATTTCTATATTAATTCCCGCAGCAAATACCGCTCGCCCATTTACCCTGTCAGCTCTCATCTGATTTCAGTGGGCAGCACTCTCGCCTCTGTGTCACAAGGTTGTGGGTTCAAATCCCACTCCTAGAGACTTGAGAAAAGAAATCTAGGCTGACACTCCAGCGCAGCGCTAAGTGAGTGCTGCACTGTCGGAGGTGCCGTATTTCGGATGAGAGTTTAAGCCGAATCCCCGTCTCCTCTCTCCGGTGGACGTACAAGATCCCACGGCACTATTTCGAAGAAGAGCAGGTGTCCTGACCAAAATTTATCCCTCATCAACATAACAAGCAGAGATTATCTGGTCATTAACACATTGCTGTTTGTGGAAGACTCTCCGTCCAGCACGGGAATGCGAATCGCTGACACTGAATTGCAGTCTTAAACAATAGATACAAACCCTGAGCTTTTCTGGTACCGGCAGCTCCCGTTCGGGCTCCGGTAAAAGTTGAGCGCAGAAGAGAGCGCGGTTCAGCTGAGAGTTTCTGGGGCGGAGCTGTCAGCTTGCGCCATGTATTACTGCGCACTGAGACCCACAGCTGCACAGCTCCGTGCTCGTCCTGTACAAAAACTGCAGCAAACTGTGTGTAAATAGAACAGTGTGTGGCCGCACTTCCCGCCTGTGATTGTCTGACTAGGGCAGTTACTGTCACTACAGAATACCCTCACAGGGCAGCTCCGAACAGCTCTGAATAGAGAAGTAAGATTTTACATTTCATTCACTCTATAATGAGAGAAGAACAGGAGGAAACCCACGCTGATTTAATAGGCCATCGCATCGTGTAATGTGTGTCCAATTTCAAGTTTCCCCTTTTCACTGCCCGTGTATTTTTTTTCATTGTCACTGCGCCTAAACCAGCACAGAAATTTCGCAGCTTTGCATAGCTTTTGATTGTATTCCAAGGGCTCTAAACAGACCCTTTTCTGAGCGATTGTTTAATTTCTTTCGGTGTGTGAAGTTTCACCGGGAGCATTGACTTCACTCTCCTTTAACATTCGTGTTTACACTGAACTATGCAGTCCGTCGGATAGATTTCATCTGGTCGCTCCTTCTTGTAACATAGTGAATGTATTTTAAAACAATGAATGGCAATTCTACTAAACTCGCGATCGCACGAATTTCCCCGCTCTATTTGGGATTCTACTACCACAGAGATACCAGAGAAAATCTTCACCTTGTGTGACCCCAGTAGAAGGTTAATCAGAGAGAGAATAGAGGAAATATTAAACTGATGTTTTCCCAGCAGTAGGTTAATCAGAGCGAGAATAGAGGAAATCTTCAACTTGTGTGTCCCCAGCAGAAGGTTAATCAAACCCGTGCCCCTGTCACCACTTCCGCCTGATTAGTGACAATGAGTGAAAGAAACCGAACATCATCATCTACATTCAAATAGTTTTATCACTTTGCGACTACTTTCCTCAGGACAATTAGAGATCAGGCTCTCTATCGGTTCAATTATAGATCAAGCTGTCTCTCGGGTCAATTAGAGATCAAGCTCTCTCTCGGGTCAATTCGAGATCAAGCTGTCTCTCGGGTCAATTCGAGATCAGGCTCACTCTCGGGTCAATTCGAGATCAAGCTGTCTCTCGGGTCAATTCGAGATCAGGCTCTCTCTCGGGTCAATTCGAGATCAAGCTGTCTCTCGGGTCAATTCGAGATCAGGCTCTCTCTCGGGTCAATTCGAGATCAAGCTCTCTCTCGGGTCAATTCGAGATCAAGCTCTCTCTCGGGTCAATTAGAGATCAAGTTCTCTCCCGGGTCAATTAGAGATCAAGCTGTCTCTCGGGTGAATTCGAGATCAAGCTGTCTCTCGGGTCAATTAGAGATCAAGCTGTCTCTCGGGTGAATTCGAGATCAAGCTGTCTCTCGGGTCAATTTGAGATCAAGCTCTCTCTCGGGTCAATTCGAGATCAAGCTCTCTCTCGGGTCAATTAGAGATCAAGCTGTCTCTCGGGTGAATTCGAGATCAAGCTTTCTCTCGGGTCAATTCGAGATCAAGCTCTCTCTCGGGTCAATTCGAGATCAAGCTGTCTCTCGGGTCAATTCGAGATCAAGCTGCTCTCTCGGGTCAATTCGAGATCAAGCTCTCTCTCGGGTCAATTAGAGATCAAGCTGTCTCTCGGGTGAATTCGAGATCAAGCTTTCTCTCGGGTCAATTCGAGATCAAGCTCTCTCTCGGGTCAATTCGAGATCAAGCTTTCTCTCGGGTCAATTCGAGATCAAGCTCTCTCTCGGGTGAATTCGAGATCAAGCTGTCTCTCGGGTCAATTAGAGATCAAGCTCTCTCTCGGGTCAATTCGAGATCAAGCTGTCTCTCAGGTCAATTCGAGATCAAGCTCTCTCTCGTCAATTAGAGATCAAGCTCTCTCTCGGGTCAATTAGATATCAAGCTGTCTCTCGGCAATTCGAGATCAAGCTGTCTCTCACGTCAATTCGAGATCAAGCTGTCTCTCACGTCAATTCGAGATCAAGCTGTCTCTCACGTCAATTCGAGATCAAGCTGTCTCTCACGTCAATTCGAGAACCAAATTCTTCTCCGATCAATTAGAGATTAAGCTGTCTCATTCCAATAGTATTTCTCTCGCTGATCAGCAGAATGTGACTTTAGCGAATGATTCAGTTCTCTCCAACAAACACATACTTGTGGTTAAGGGAGAACTAACCAGCCCCAGCCGGCAATCTCACTTATTTCTCTTTGATGTTCTTCAGGAAGTGATACCAGACTTAGCCCAGCCGGCGATCTCAGCTCTTTCTATTTGATGTTCTTCAGGAAGTGATATCAGACCAGCCCCAGCCGGCGATCTCACTTATTTCTATTTGATGTTCTTCAGGAAGTGATACCAGACTTGGCCCAGCCGTCGATCTCAGCCCTTTCTATTTGATGTTCTTCAGGAAGTGATATCAGACTTGACCCAGCCGGTGATCTCTGTCCTTTCTATTTGATGTTCTTCAGGGAGTGATATCAGACTTGGCCCAGCCGGAGATCTCAGCTCTTTCTATTTGATGTTCTTCAGGAAGTGATATCAGACTTGGCCCAGCCGGCGATCTCAGTCTTTCTATTTGATGTTCTTCAGGAAGTGATATCAGACTTGGCCCAGCCGGCGATCTCAGTCCTTTCTATTTGATGTTCTTCAGGAAGTGATATCAGACCAGGCCCAGCCGGCGATCTCAGTCCTTTCTATTTGATGTTCTTCAGGAAGTGATATCAGACCTGGCCCAGCCGGCGATCTCAGCTCTTTCTATTTGATGTTCTTCAGGAGGTGATATCAGACTTGGCCCAGCCGGTGATCTCAGCTCTTTCTATTTGATATTCTTCAGGAAGGATATCATGCTTGGCCCAGCCGGCGATCTCAATCCTTTCTATTTCATGTTCTTCAGGAAGTGATATCAGACTTGGCCCAGCCGCCGATCTCAGTTCTTTCTATTTGATGTTCTTCAGGAAGTGATATCAGACCAGGCCCAGCCGGCAATCTCAGTCCTTTCTATTTGATGTTCTTCAGGAAGTGATATCAGACCTGGCCCAGCCGGCGATCTCAGCTCTTTCTATTTGATGTTCTTCAGGAGGTGATAGCAGGCTTGGCCCAGCCGGCGATCTCAGTCCTTTCTATTTCATGTTCTTCAGGAAGTGATATCAGACTTGGCCCAGCCGGCGATCTCAGCTCTTTCTATTTGATGTTCTTCAGGAAGTGATATCACACCAGCCAGAGCCGGAGATCTCAGTCCTTTCTATTAGATATTCTTCAGAAAGTGATATCAGACTTGGCCCAGCCGGCGATCTCAATTCCTTCTATTTGATGTTCTTCAGGAAGTGATATCAGACTTGGACAAGCCGGCGATCTCAGTTCTTTCTATTTGATGTTCTCCAGGAAGTGATATCAGCCCTGCCCTAGCCGGCGATCTCAGCTCTTTCTATTTGATGTTCTTCAGGAAGTGATATCAGACCAGGCCCAGCCGGCGATCTCAGTCCTTTTTAGTTGATGTTCTTCAGGCAGTGAAATCAGACTTGGTCCAGCCAGCCATCTCAGTTCTTTCTATTTGATGTTCTTCAGGAAGTGATATCAGACTTGGCTCAGCCGGCGATCTTAGTCCTTTCTATTTGATGTTCTTCAGGAAGTGATATCAGATTTGGCCCAACTGGCAATCTCAGTCCTTTCTATTTGATGTTCTTCAGGAAGTGATATCAGACTTGGCAAGCCGGCGATCTCAATTCTTTCTATTTGATGTTCTTCAGGAAGTGATATCAGACTTTGACAAGCCGGCGATCTCAGTTCTTTCTATTTGATGTTCTTCAGGAACTGATATCAGACTAGCGACAGCCGGCGATCTGAGCTCTTTCTATTTGATGTTCTTCAGGAAGTGATATCAGACTTGCCCCATTTGGCGATCTCAGTCCTTTCTATTTGATGTTCTTCAGGAAGTGATATCAGACTTGGCCCAGCTGGTGATCTCAGCTCTTTCTATTTGATGTTCTTCAGGAAGTGATATCAGACCAGGCCCAGCCGGCGATCTCAGTCCTTTCTATTTGATGTTCTTCAGGAAGTGATATCAGGCCAGCCCCAGCCGACGATCTCAGTCCTTTTTATTTGATGTTCTTCAGGCAGTGATATCAGACTTGGCCCAGCCGGCGATCTCAGCTCTTTCTATTTGATGTTGTTCAGGAAGTGATATCACACCAGCCAGAGCCGGAGATCTCAGTCCTTTCTATTAGATATTCTTCAGGAAGTGATATCAGACTTGGCCCAGCCGGCGATCTCAATTCCTTCTATTTGATGTTCTTCAGGAAGTGATATCAGACTTGGACAAGCCGGCGATCTCAGTTCTTTCTATTTGATGTTCTCCAGGAAGTGATATCAGCCCTGCCCTAGCCGGCGATCTCAGCTCTTTCTATTTGATGTTCTTCAGGAAGTGATATCAGACTTGCCCCAGCTGGCGATCTCAGTCCTTTCCATTTGATGTTCTTCAGGAAGTGATATCAGACTTGGCCCAGCCGGCAATCTCAGCTCTTTCTATTTGATGTTCTTCAGGAAGTGATATCAGACCAGGCCCAGCCGGCGATCTCAGTCCTTTTTAGTTGATGTTCTTCAGGCAGTGAAATCAGACTTGGTCCAGCCAGCCATCTCAGTTCTTTCTATTTGATGTTCTTCAGGAAGTGATATCAGACTTGGCTCAGCCGGCGATCTTAGTCCTTTCTATTTGATGTTCTTCAGGAAGTGATATCAGATTTGGCCCAACTGGCAATCTCAGTCCTTTCTATTTGATGTTCTTCAGGAAGTGATATCAGACTTGGCAAGCCGGCGATCTCAATTCTTTCTATTTGATGTTCTTCAGGAAGTGATATCAGACTTTGACAAGCCGGCGATCTCAGTTCTTTCTATTTGATGTTCTTCAGGAACTGATATCAGACTAGCGACAGCCGGCGATCTCAGCTCTTTCTATTTGATGTTCTTCAGGAAGTGATATCAGACTTGCCCCATTTGGCGATCTCAGTCCTTTCTATTTGATGTTCTTCAGGAAGTGATATCAGACTTGGCCCAGCTGGTGATCTCAGCTCTTTCTATTTGATGTTCTTCAGGAAGTGATATCAGACCAGGCCCAGCCGGCGATCTCAGTCCTTTCTATTTGATGTTCTTCAGGAAGTGATATCAGGCCAGCCCCAGCCGGCGATCTCAGTCCTTTTTATTTGATGTTCTTCAGGCAGTGATATCAGACTTGGCCCAGCCGGTGATCTCAGCTGTTTCTATTTGATGTTCTTCAGGAAGGATATCAGGCTTGGCCCAGCCGGTGATCTCAGCTGTTTCTATTTCATGTTCTTCAGGAAGTGATATCAGACCAGGCCCAGCCGGCGATCTCAGTCCTTTCTACTGGATGTTCATCAGGAAGGGATAACAGACCAGCCCCAGCCGGCGATCTCAGTTCTTTCTATTTGATGTTCTTCAGGAAGTGATATCAGACTTGGCCCAGCCGGTGATCTCAGTTCTTTCTATTTGATGTTCTTCAGTAAGTGATATCAGACTTGGCCCAGCCGGCGATCTCAGTCCTTTCTATTTGATGCTCTTCAGGAAGTGATATCAGACTTGGCCCAGTCGGTGATCTCAGTTCTTTCTATTTGATGTTCTTCAGGAAGTGATATCAGACTTGGCCCAGCCGATGATCTCAGTTCTTTCTATTTGATGTTCTTCAGGAAGTGATATCAGACCAGGCCCAGCCGGCGATCTCAGTCCTTTCTATTTGATGTTCTTCAGGAAGTGATATCGGACCTGGCCCAGCCGGCAATCTCAATCCTTTCTATTTGATGTTCTACAGGAAGTGATAGCAGGCTTGGCCCAGCCGGCGATCTCAGTCCTTTCTATTTCATGTTCTTCAGGAAGTGATATCAGACTTGGCCCAGCCGGCGATCTCAGCTCTTTCTATTTGATGTTCTTCAGTTAGTGATATCAGACCAGGCCCAGCCGGCGATCTCAGCTCTTTCTATTTGATGTTCTTCAGGAAGTGATATCAGACCAGCGACAGCCGGCGATCTCAGTCCTTTCTATTAGATGTTCTTCAGGAAGTGATATCAGACTTGGCCCAGCCAGCGATCTCAGTCCTTTCTATTTGATGTTCTACAGGAAGTGATATCAGACTTGGCAAGCCGGCGATCTCAATTCTTTCTATTTGATGTTCTTCAGGAAGTGATATCAGACTTGGACAAGCCGGCGATCTCAGTTCTTTCTATTTGATGTTCTTCAGGAAGTGATATCAGACCTGCTCTAGCCGGCGATCTCAGCTCTTTCTATTTGATGTTCTTCAGGAAGTGATATCAGACTTGCCCCAGCTGGCGATCTCAGTCCTTTCTATTTGATGTTCTTCAGGAAGGGATATCAGACTTGGCCCAGCCGGCGATCTCAATTCTTTCTATTTGATGTTCTTCAGGAAGTGATATCAGACCAGGCCCAGCCGGCGATCTCAGTCCTTTCTAATTGATGATCTTCAGGAAGTGATATCAGACCATCTCCAGCCGGCGATCTCAGTCCTTTTTATTTGATGTTCTTCAGGCAGTGAAATCAGACTTGGCCCAGCCGGCCATCTCAGTTCTTTCTATTTGATGTTCTTCAGTAAGTGATATCAGACTTGGCCCAGCCGGCGATCTCAGTCCTTTCTATTTGATGTTCTTCAGGAAGTGATATCAGACTTGGCCCAAGCGGCGATCTCAGTCCTTTCTATTTGATGTTCTTCAGGAAGTGATATCAGACTTGGACAAGCCGGCGATCTCAGTTCTTTCTAATTGATGTTCTTCAGGAAGTGATATCAGACCTGCCCTAGCCGGCGATCTCAGCTCTTTCTATTTGATGTTCTTCAGGAAGTGATATCAGACTTGGCCCAGCCGGCGATCTCAGTCCTTTCTATTTGATGTTCTTCAGGAAGTGATATCAGACTTGGCACAGCCGGCGATCTCAGCTCTTTCTATTTGATGTTCTTCAGGAAGTGATATCAGACCAGGCCCAGCCGGCGATCTCAGTCCTTTCTATTTGATGTTCTTCAGGAAGTGATATCAGACATGCCCAGCCGGCGATCTCAGCTCTTTCTATTTGATGTTCTTCAGGAAGTGATATCAGACTTGGCCCAGCCGGCGATCTCAGTTCTTTCTATTTGATGTTCAACAGGAAGTGATATCAGACCAGCCCCAGCCGGCGATCTCAGTCTTTCTATTAGATATTCTTCAGGAAGTGATATCAGACTTGGCCCAGCCGGCGATCTCAATTCCTTCTATTTGATGTTCTTCAGGAAGTGATATCAGACTTGGACAAGCCGGCGATCTCAGTTCTTTCTATTTGATGTTCTCCAGGAAGTGATATCAGCCCTGCCCTAGCCGGCGATCTCAGCTCTTTCTATTTGATGTTCTTCAGGAAGTGATATCAGACTTGCCCCAGCTGGCGATCTCAGTCCTTTCCATTTGATGTTCTTCAGGAAGTGATATCAGACTTGGCCCAGCCGGCAATCTCAGCTCTTTCTATTTGATGTTCTTCAGGAAGTGATATCAGACCAGGCCCAGCCGGCGATCTCAGTCCTTTTTAGTTGATGTTCTTCAGGCAGTGAAATCAGACTTGGTCCAGCCAGCCATCTCAGTTCTTTCTATTTGATGTTCTTCAGGAAGTGATATCAGACTTGGCTCAGCCGGCGATCTTAGTCCTTTCTATTTGATGTTCTTCAGGAAGTGATATCAGATTTGGCCCAACTGGCAATCTCAGTCCTTTCTATTTGATGTTCTTCAGGAAGTGATATCAGACTTGGCAAGCCGGGCGATCTCAATTCTTTCTATTTGATGTTCTTCAGGAAGTGATATCAGACTTTGACAAGCCGGCGATCTCAGTTCTTTCTATTTGATGTTCTTCAGGAACTGATATCAGACTAGCGACAGCCGGCGATCTCAGCTCTTTCTATTTGATGTTCTTCAGGAAGTCATATCAGACTTGCCCCATTTGGCGATCTCAGTCCTTTCTATTTGATGTTCTTCAGGAAGTGATATCAGACTTGGCCCAGCTGGTGATCTCAGCTCTTTCTATGATGATGTTCTTCAGGAAGTGATATCAGACCAGGCCCAGCCGGCGATCTCAGTCCTTTCTATTTGATGTTCTTCAGGAAGTGATATCAGGCCAGCCCCAGCCGGCGATCTCAGTCCTTTTTATTTGATGTTCTTCAGGCAGTGAAATCAGACTTGGCCCAGCCGGTGATCTCAGCTGTTTCTTTTTGATGTTCTTCAGGAAGGATATCAGGCTTGGCCCAGCCGGTGATCTATGCTGTTTCTATTTCATGTTCTTCAGGAAGTGATATCAGACTTGGCCCAGCCGGCGATCTCAGTCTTTCTATTTGATGTTCTTCAGGAAGTGATATCAGACTTGGCCCAGCCGATGATCTCAGTTCTTTCTATTTGATGTTCTTCAGGAAGTGATATCAGACCAGGCCCAGCCGGCGATCTCAGTCCTTTCTATTTGATGTTCTTCAGGAAGTGATATCGGACCTGGCCCAGCCGGCAATCTCAGTCCTTTCTATTTGATGTTCTACAGGAAGTGATAGCAGGCTTGGCCCAGCCGGCGATCTCAGTCCTTTCTATTTCATGTTCTTCAGGAAGTGATATCAGACTTGGCCCAGCCGGCGATCTCAGCTCTTTCTATTTGATGTTCTTCAGTTAGTGATATCAGACCAGGCCCAGCCGGCGATCTCAGCTCTTTCTATTTGATGTTCTTCAGGAAGTGATATCAGACCAGCGACAGCCGGCGATCTCAGTCCTTTCTATTAGATGTTCTTCAGGAAGTGATATCAGACTTGGCCCAGCCAGCGATCTCAGTCCTTTCTATTTGATGTTCTACAGGAAGTGATATCAGACTTGGCAAGCCGGCGATCTCAATTCTTTCTATTTGATGTTCTTCAGGAAGTGATATCAGACTTGGACAAGCCGGCGATCTCAGTTCTTTCTATTTGATGTTCTTCAGGAAGTGATATCAGACCTGCTCTAGCCGGCGATCTCAGCTCTTTCTATTTGATGTTCTTCAGGAAGTGATATCAGACTTGGCCCAGCCGGCGATCTCAGTCCTTTCTATTTGATGTTCTTCAGGAAGTGATATCAGACCAGGCCCAGCCGGCGATCTCAGTCCTTTCTAATTGATGATCTTCAGGAAGTGATATCAGACCATCTCCAGCCGGCGATCTCAGTCCTTTTTATTTGATGTTCTTCAGGCAGTGAAATCAGACTTGGCCCAGCCGGCCATCTCAGTTCTTTCTATTTGATGTTCTTCAGTAAGTGATATCAGACTTGGCCCAGCCGGCGATCTCAGTCCTTTCTATTTGATGTTCTTCAGGAAGTGATATCAGACTTGGCCCAAGCGGCGATCTCAGTCCTTTCTATTTGATGTTCTTCAGGAAGTGATATCAGACTTGGACAAGCCGGCGATCTCAGTTCTTTCTAATTGATGTTCTTCAGGAAGTGATATCAGACCTGCCCTAGCCGGCGATCTCAGCTCTTTCTATTTGATGTTCTTCAGGAAGTGATATCAGACTTGGCCCAGCCGGCGATCTCAGTCCTTTCTATTTGATGTTCTTCAGGAAGTGATATCAGACTTGGCACAGCCGGCGATCTCAGCTCTTTCTATTTGATGTTCTTCAGGAAGTGATATCAGACCAGGCCCAGCCGGCGATCTCAGTCCTTTCTATTTGATGTTCAACAGGAAGTGATATCAGACCAGCCCCAGCCGGCGATCTCAGTCCTTTTTATTTGATGTTCTTCAGGCAGTGAAATCGGACTTGGCCAGCCGGCCATCTCAGTTCTTTCTATTTGATGTTCTTCAGGAAGTGATATCAGACCAGGCCCAGCCGGCGATCTCAGTCCTTTCTATTTGATGTTCTTCAGGAAGTGATATCAGACCAGGCCCAGCCGGCGATCTCAGTCCTTTCTATTAGATGTTCTTCAGGAAGTGATATCAGACTTGGCCCAGCCGGCGATCTCAATTCTTTCTATTTGATGTTCTTCAGGAAGTGATATCAGACTTGGCCAAGCCGGCGATCTCAGTTCTTTCTATTTGATGTTCTCAGGAAGTGATATCAGACCTGGCCCAGCCGGCGATCTCAGCTCTTTCTATTTGATGTTCTTCAGGAAGTGATATCAGACTTGGCCCAGCCGGCAATCTCAGCTCTTTCTATTTGATGTTCTTCAGGAAGTGATATCAGACCAGGCCCAGCCGGCGATCTCAGTCCTTTTTAGTTGATGTTCTTCAGGCAGTGAAATCAGACTTGGC
The DNA here is from genome assembly GCA_030390025.1 of Squalus acanthias. Taxonomy (NCBI): domain Eukaryota; kingdom Metazoa; phylum Chordata; class Chondrichthyes; order Squaliformes; family Squalidae; genus Squalus; species Squalus acanthias. Next base: position 18,116,653 of record CM059452.1, on the reverse strand, counting down.
CCAGCCAGCCATCTCAGTTCTTTCTATTTGATGTTCTTCAGGAAGTGATATCAGACTTGGCTCAGCTGGCGATCTTAGTCCTTTCTATTTGATGTTCTTCAGGAAGTGATATCAGATTTGGCCCAACTGGCAATCTCAGTCCTTTCTATTTGATGTTCATCAGGAAGTGATATCAGACTTGGCAAGCCGGCGATCTCAATTCTTTCTATTTGATGTTCATCAGGAAGTGATATCAGACTTTGACAAGCCGGCGATCTCAGTTCTTTCTATTTGATGTTCTTCAGGAACTGATATCAGACTAGCGACAGCCGGCGATCTCAGCTCTTTCTATTTGATGTTCTTCAGGAAGTGATATCAGACTTGCCCCATTTGGCGATCTCAGTCCTTTCTATTTGATGTTCTTCAGGAAGTGATATCAGACTTGGCCCAGCTGGTGATCTCAGCTCTTTCTATTTGATGTTCTTCAGGAAGTGATATCAGACTTGGCCCAGCCGGCGATCTCAGTCCTTTCTATTTGATGCTCTTCAGGAAGTGATATCAGACTTGGCCCAGCCGGTGATCTCAGTTCTTTCTATTTGATGTTCTTCAGGAAGTGATATCAGACCAGGCCCAGCCGGCGATCTCAGTCCTTTCTATTTGATGTTCTTCAGGAAGTGATATCGGACCTGGCCCAGCCGGCAATCTCAATCCTTTCTATTTGATGTTCTACAGGAAGTGATAGCAGGCTTGGCCCAGCCGGCGATCTCAGTCCTTTCTATTTCATGTTCTTCAGGAAGTGATATCAGACTTGGCCCAGCCGGCGATCTCAGCTCTTTCTATTTGATGTTCTTCAGTTAGTGATATCAGACCAGGCCCAGCCGGCGATCTCAGCTCTTTCTATTTGATGTTCTTCAGGAAGTGATATCAGACCAGCGACAGCCGGCGATCTCAGTCCTTTCTATTAGATGTTCTTCAGGAAGTGATATCAGACTTGGCCCAGCCAGCGATCTCAGTCCTTTCTATTTGATGTTCTACAGGAAGTGATATCAGACTTGGCAAGCCGGCGATCTCAATTCTTTCTATTTGATGTTCTTCAGGAAGTGATATCAGACTTGGACAAGCCGGCGATCTCAGTTCTTTCTATTTGATGTTCTTCAGGAAGTGATATCAGACCTGCTCTAGCCGGCGATCTCAGCTCTTTCTATTTGATGTTCTTCAGGAAGTGATATCAGACTTGCCCCAGCTGGCGATCTCAGTCCTTTCTATTTGATGTTCTTCAGGAAGTGATATCAGACTTGGCCCAGCCGGCGATCTCAATTCTTTCTATTTGATGTTCTTCAGGAAGTGATATCAGACCAGGCCCAGCCGGCGATCTCAGTCCTTTCTAATTGATGATCTTCAGGAAGTGATATCAGACCAGCTCCAGCCGGCGATCTCAGTCCTTTTTATTTGATGTTCTTCAGGCAGTGAAATCAGACTTGGCCCAGCCGGCCATCTCAGTTCTTTCTATTTGATGTTCTTCAGTAAGTGATATCAGACTTGGCCCAGCCGGCGATCTCAGTCCTTTCTATTTGATGTTCTTCAGGAAGTGATATCAGACTTGGCCCAAGCGGCGATCTCAGTCCTTTCTATTTGATGTTCTTCAGGAAGTGATATCAGACCTGCCCTAGCCGGCGATCTCAGCTCTTTCTATTTGATGTTCTTCAGGAAGTGATATCAGACTTGGCCCAGCCGGCGATCTCAGTCCTTTCTATTTGATGTTCTTCAGGAAGTGATATCAGACTTGGCACAGCCGGCGATCTCAGCTCTTTCTATTTGATGTTCTTCAGGAAGTGATATCAGACCAGGCCCAGCCGGCGATCTCAGTCCTTTCTATTTGATGTTCAACAGGAAGTGATATCAGACCAGCCCCAGCCGGCGATCTCAGTCCTTTTTATTTGATGTTCTTCAGGCAGTGAAATCGGACTTGGCCAGCCGGCCATCTCAGTTCTTTCTATTTGATGTTCTTCAGTAAGTGATATCAGACTTGGCCCAGCCGGCGATCTCAGTCCTTTCTATTTGATGTTCTTCAGGAAGGGATATCAGACTTGGCCCAGCCGGTGATCTCAGTTCTTTCTATTTGATGTTCTTCAGGAAGTGATATCAGACTTGGCCCAGCCGGTGATCTCAGTTCTTTCTATTTGATGTTCTTCAGGAAGTGATATCAGACCAGCCCCAGCCGCCGATCTCTGTTCTTTCTATTTGATGTTCTTCAGGAAGTGATATCAGACGTGGCCCAATCGGCAATCTCAGTCCTTTCTATTTGATGTTCTGCGGGTTTCTGAGACACAAAAACTCCCTAGAATTCCGAAGCAGCAGCAATGCGGCTCTCCAGTCTCGCTGTGGTGTGGGTTACATTCATTTTTGGTAAGAGGTTTCTAATTGTAAACGGAGTTCATTTCTGGAGGAATATATTTGAAAGCCAGAGAGGTTATGTTAAACGTCTATGGACCCTTGGTGGACCAGACTTGGAGGACTGTGCACAGTTCCGGTCTCCAAATTACAAGAAAGATATAGGGGCATTGGCGAGGGAACGAAAAAATATAAGGATGGTAGTAGCAGTGAAAATTAATACTATCAGTAAAGATTAAATAAGCAGGGGCTCTTTTCTTTAGTAAACAGAAGGCTGAGAGGTGATATTATAGAGGTCTCTAAAATTATGAAGGCTTTGATAGGATAGACGTAGTGAAGATGATTTCACTTTTGGCGGATTCCAAAACTAAGGGCCAGAAATGTAAGATAATCACAAAAAAATCCAATAAAGCATTCGGGTAAAACGTCTTTACCAAACGAGTGGTGAGAATGTGGAACACATGGAGTGTTTGAGGCAAATATCACAGATACATTTAAGGGGAATCTGGATAAGTGCATGAGGGAGAAAGGAATAAAAAGTTATGCTGTTATCTGAGGCTGGTGTGGAGCATAAACACCGGCACAGAACAGTTGGCCCAAATGAACTATTTCTATGCTTTAAATTCTATTTAATTTTATATAAAACTCACTGTGCCTTTTCACTTCCAGTTCGGTTCAGTTTGAACTTTGAAGCGATGATTTCCGCTTTCTTTAATCGTGTGTTCCTGATCTGAGCGATGGAGATTCTGTTACTCAGCGGGAGTCCTCGCTCACACAGGCAGAGGGAGAAGATGCCACTTTTACCCGCACCCATCCCGGCGATGGTTATTACTTGTTCTGCTACCGTCAATACCCGGGCAGAAAGCCCGAGTTTGCAGTCCAGAGGTTACAAGGACAGCGGTGCTGAATATCTGTCTGATTTTGCTCAAAACCGGTTTTCTGATACAGTCCAACAGTCAGACAAGTTGTACCGATTGACCATCTCGGGGCTGCGGCTGTCTGACATACACCGCAGGGAATTACTGTGCACCGAGGCTCACAGTGATCCAAAGAGCTAAAGCCACGCACAATAACTGCCGCACGTTTCTGGGGCACAGCTACTGTCTGTTGCGGCCTGTTTATCACAGCGGGTCAAACACTGACACGTGAATACATTCCTGTGCGCGCAGACCCGAGCGCAAACCACATAAAACTCATATAAAACTGTTCACATCGAATACTGATAACATCTGATTCTTGTATTAACTGGGCGAGCGCAGAATTGGCTGCTTTTTCCGTGTATCTCAGGAACTCGCCAGTCCCATTGAGAAAACAAGCTCACATGCAGGTGGCCCGGAACTGGTTATATCGGTGAACCGCTGCTTCAGATCTAACGCACGGCAAACGGGCAAATAAAGATTGGTTTAAAATATCAGTCGACAGTGTAGACAGAGGCGTCTCAGAGGGGAAAAACCCCAAAATTATAATAAATTTATTAAACAATTCCCATATTAAAGACACTTATACATATTAAAACTAAGAATATATGCTAATGCATGCTAAACCTGTATCGAAACTTTTTTAGACCACACTTCGAGTACTGTGTACAGTTCTGGTCGCCGTATTGTAAAAAGGACACAGAAGCAGCGAAGATTTACAAGGATGACACCAGAAATGCGAGGGTGTACCTATCAGGAAAGGATGAACAGGTTATGTCTCTTTTCTCTTGAAAAAAGAAGGCCGAGGGTTGACCTAATAGAGGTCTTTAAAATTATGAACAATTTTGATAGAGTGGATATAGAGAGAATATTTCCACTTGTGGGGAAGAGCATAACTAGTGGCCATCAATATAAGATAGTCACCAAGAAACCCAATGGGGAATTCAGGAGAAACTTCATTGCCCAAAGAGTGGTGAGAATGTGGATATCGCTACCACAGGGAGTGGTTGAAGCGTATAGTATAGATGCATTTAAGGGGAGGCTAAACACGCGTATGAGGGAGAAGGGAATAGAGGGTTACAGATAGAGTTAGATAAGGGAAGACGGGAGGTGGCTGGTTTGGAGCATAAACGCCGGCATGGACTGGCTGGGCAGAATGGCCTGTTGCTGTACCGTACATCCAATGTAATACTTTGTAATCTGATTTTAAAACCGGTTCCAGGAGCTCTCATTGAGGGCAAGATTAGAAGCCGATGAGCAAACACTACTGGACTAATAATCTGCAAGGACAGACATTGTGTGCTCTAGACACCGGGCAAGATAGTCAGAAGACCAACTGAAAAAAGACTAATGGAGATGGTATCAGAAAAAAATGTGCTAGTGAGCTTCAAACCGTGTAAAGAACAACGCACAAAGACTAGATAACGTCGCGCAGAATCACTAAAGATAATGATATAATTTACAAGATGATTTAATGGGTTAACGTGTTACGTATTAATTAAAAATAACCAGAAGGTGTTGACATGTTGCCATCACCTTAACAAGACATCGCTAAGACTACAACAGGCACAGCAAACAAAAGATCAAATCAACTGAAAGATCCGAGCTTGAGGCAATCAAGGAGCAAGATGTCGACGCTGCTCACATTAGGAACAGGTAATAAGACTTCTATTGTATCTGTGGCTTTAGCTGGAAACATTGTTAGCAATCTGACTGATTAACTGGGCTTTGTCTTATACTTAATAAAAGTAGTTATTTCTCACAACCGTTTTGGGAAATTATCTTTCTGATCGTCTGACATGGGTAAGTCGTTAAAATTATCGTCACAGAATTGGAGGCAAAATTACCGAGGAGTAAATCTGATTTATTCCTCTGTATGGCAGCAAATCCCCTGGAATCACCCGGCCGCCGATACAAGAGTTCACACGCAGTGTCGGCCATTAACCACTGAATTAAGGTAAGTGGAAATAAGCTCACCCACCAGCTGGTCTGGGAATTGCTTATCAGCAAATAAGTGATGTAAAATCGTTTTGTGTTCCCAGAAATCACTCGGGTTAAATTTGTGAATTCATCTGTCCTCAGAGGAACAGATTCTCCAGCCTGTCTCCGTCTCACACGATGGTCCCTTGGTAAAGAAAAAGAGAGTTCGGTCACTCCTACAAATTCTAACGCACATTATGTCAATACCTTCACAATCAGGTATAAGATGATCTGGTGAGAAGTGTGAAAGTCCATTCTCACCATAAAATGTATCTTTTGCCGTTTGATATTTCACCCTGGGGCTTACATTTATTGTCCGCCTGATTCCACAGAAAGCGGTAGTGTTTCTTGTTTCCTTTTCTTGGGTTGAATCAGTCATTCACCGATTGGGTTGATGAACGGTCAAGACCTCCTATAATTTATAGTGAGATGTCGCACAACACCAGATAATAGTCCAACAGCTTTATTTGAAATCACAAGCTTTCGGAGCGCTGCTCCTTTGTCAGGTGAAGTGAAGAGATGCATATCGGCACAGCATATATAGTCAGAGAATACTGCCAGATGATTACAGATAATCATTCTAACTGCCCTTTATCACACCTCGCCAGAGAGACCCACGGCGAAGAATCACTGAAAAGATTACATGATAACATCAACAAGTTCCATCCCACCATCAAACTCACCATGGACTACTCCTCAGAATCGGTTTCATTCTTGGACACACGAATCTCCATCAAAGACGGACACCTCAGCACTTCACTCTACCACAAGCCCACGGACAACCTCACGATGCTCCACTTCTCCAGCTTCCACCCTAACCACGTTAAAGAAGCCATCCCCTATGGACAAGCACTGCGAATACACAGGATCTGCTCAGACGAGGAGGAACGCGATGGACACCTACAGACGCTGAAAGACATCTCGTAAGAACGGGATATGACGCTCGACTCATCGATCGACAGTTCCGACAGGCCACAGCGAAATATCGCATAGACCTCCTCAGAAGGCAAACACGGGACACAACCAACAGAGTACGCTACATCGTCCAGTACTTCCCCGGAGCGGAGAAACTCTGCCATGTTCTTCACAGCCTTCAACATGTCATCGATGATGATGAATACCTTGCTAAGGGCATCCCCACGCCTCCACCACTCGCCTTCAAACAGCCGCCTAACCTCAGAAGTACCATCGTTCGCAGCAAATTACCCAGCTTTCAGGAGAAACGGCGACCACGACACCACACAACCCAGCCACGGCAACCTCTGCAAGACATGCCAGGTTATCAACACAGATACCATCATCACACATGAGGACACCACCCACCAGGTACATGGTACATACTCGTGTGACTCGGCCAATGTTGTCTACCTCATACGCTGTAGGAAAGGATGCACCGCGGCATGGTACATCGGCGAGATCATGCAGACACTGCGACAACGTATGAACGGACACCACGCAACAATTGCCAGGCAGGAGTGTTCCCTCCCAGTCGGGGAACACTTCAGCAGTCAAGGACATTCAGTCTCCGATCTTCAGGTAAGCGTTCTCCAAGGCGGCCTTCGAGACACACGACAACGCAAAATCGTCGAGCAGAAACTGATAGCCAAGTTCAGCACACATGAGGACGGCCTCAACCGGGACTTGGGTTCATGTCACGCTACATGTACCCCCACCTGACGTAGAGTCATCCAGACTCGAGTCGTCGTTGGCTTGTTCTCTCTACACAGATGCGGCCGTACCTGCTGTGATTTCCAGTAAAAAAAATTGTTTTTTTCCATACAGACCCCAGCATCTGCCACATTTGTACCCCTGTGACACCACCTCATTGTCTTTGATGTAATGTTTTCCTGACTGACCTATTTGGACACCATCCACACCTTTGATTGCCGTGATTATCTCTCTGCCGAGGTGTGATAAAGGGCAGTTAGAAAGATTAACTGTAATCATCTAGCAGTGTTCTCTGACTATATATGCTGTGCCTATATGCATCTCTTCACTTCACCTGACGAAGGAGCAGCGCTCCGAAAGCTTGTGATTTCAAATAAGGCTGTTGGATTATAACCTGGTGTTGTGCGACATCTCACATTTGTCCACCCCAGTCCAACACCGGCATGTTCACATCTTAATTTATAGTAACATGAGAACAGGAGTAGGCAACTTAGCTATTTTTTAACGTAATTCCTTCAATGGATGTCCAATCGATTTAGATATTCTCTCCGCTCCGCAGGACACCCGCAGACTGTCGGGAGCAACAACCCGGGCAGCTCCCGGCTGAAGGAGGTTGGGTTTGGATTCACTTAGTTAAAGACTCGGCCCTAGAGGGCTGCGGCTGCCACAATTCACAGCGGCAGTGAAAAGCCCCATTGTGACACGGGCCGCGATGCAATCTGGGAGAACAGTTCGTGCATGCGCACCTTGCCAACCGAATTAACGACAGCTTTTATGCTCTCACCGGCCAAAACTTTCACTTATGTCGGTTTAGATCGAACTGTTTTAATTTGATGGCTGAAATGCACAGCGTCTTCCATCACAGAAACGCGGCCGTGGGACCTGACACAAACCTGGCCGGAAACGTCACACAAACATGGCCGACAGTACGTCACACAAAGATCACCGAGGTAACGTAATACAAACATGGCCGCTGGTTTGCCCTGCAGTGGGTGACGCCATAATCGTTTCAGTCCGTCGGAGTACCGTGTTTGACTGTTTCTCCCATTGATTCAGGGTCAGGGGGTCACGGGCCGTCTCCAGCCTCCGTTCAGCGCTAAAGAGCCGCGATTTATGCAGCCTATGACCCCTGACTCAGGGCGGTGACCTAGGGGGTCAGTCCGGGTTCTCTGAAAGTTGCGCTGCACTCGCTGAGAACCTCCGAGCCTGGAGACAGAACAGAGAGTCGGAGAGAAACAGCGATGATGGGTAAAGGTAATTGGAGCTTAGAAAGGCGGGAGAGAGATTGGGGCAGAGACAGAGTTTACTCACCAAATCCATCCCATCCCAAAATTACTTCAAAGGCCCTTCAGTCGCGCGTTGATTCTTCCATCCAGCAACCTGTTGTGCTATTCCACTACAGGAGACCTCACGCCTGAACATCCAGAGTTTAGAGGAAAAGCATCCACGCATCAGAAGTAAAATGCTGGAAAATACTCGGGTCTGAACAGAAACCTCTGGAGATGTTTCCGTGATCGGGAGGCTCCGAAAGGAAGATGAGACGTTGAAGGACAGGGTCCCAAAGTTCAGGGGTAAAGGGAGCGAATGTCACTAGCGGATCCATGCGTAATCTTAAGTGAGTTCAGGGAGATGGTTTCAGAGGGAATGGAGCAGAGAAGGGTGAAAAGATCCCTGGGGTGATGGTCAGTATGTTCTGGTAGATGGTATCAGAGGGAATGGAGGAGAGTCGGGAGGAAGGATACCTGGGGTGATGTTCAGTGAGTTCAGGGAGATGATGTCAGAGGGAATGGAGCAGAGCAGGGAGAAAGGATCCCTCGGGTGATGTTCAGTGAGTTCAGGTAGATGGTATCAGAGGGAATGGTGGAGAGTCGGGAGAAAGGAACCCTGGGGTGATGGTCAGTGAGTTCTGGTAGATGGTATGAGAGCGAATGGAGGGAAGCAGGGAGACAGGATCCCTGGGGTGATGTTCAGAGAGTTCAGGAAGATGGTATCAGAGGGAATGGAGGAGAGTCGGGAGAAAGGAAACCTGGGGTGATGTTCAGTGTGTTCAGGTAGATGGTATGAGAGCGAATGGAGGGGAGCAGGGAGACAGGATCCCTGGGATGATGTTCAGTGAGTTCAGGGAGATGATATCAGAGGAATGGAGGAGAGCAGGGAGAAAGGTAATCTGGAAACAGGAGACAGAGAGTAAGGGTTAAAGGGTGTTGCTGAGATTGGAGAAGGGTTGGAAGTGATTACTTTTCTCCGTGGTCTGTGTAAAACATTTGGAATCGGGACTCCTTTAAAAGTTTAATCCAACTAAAAAATACATTCAATAGTGAGGAGGGTTCCATTCGTGCACATGGCCTGAACAAAACTAAAATTATTTTGCCCGTCTATCACACAACCTGTAACCCAGCGCGGCCCACTGGCGCAGAAGGCTCAAAAATACCCGCGGATACCCTGTGAACCCTCCTCTCATTTGTGTCAAATACTGTCTAAAAGCTTGAGACAGTCTGTGTGTATAACTGCAAAAATGGAGCGAGTACAACAGAAAACGGTCGAAAGAGTGTTTGTGTGTCTGATAGGCCCAAGGCTCTGGGAATCATTCCCAGGTTTGCGCTCCATGGCGTGTTTATGTCAGATATCTAACCGTGCTGTACCTGGCCTGGGAGTGTTTGATGGGACAGTGCAGAGGAGCTGTACTCTGTATCTAACCGTGTTCTACCTGGCCTGGGAGTGTTTGATGGGACAGTGTGCAGGGAGCTTTACTCTGTATCAAACCCGTGCTGTTCCTGCCCTCGGAGTGTTTGATGGGACAGTGTAGAGGGAGCTTTACTCGGTACCCAAACCGTGCTGCACCTGCCCTGAGAGTGTTTGATGGGACAGTGTCGAGGGAGCTTTACTCTGTATCTACCCCGTGTTTACCTGCCCTGGGGTGTTTGATGTGACAGTGTAGAGGAAGCTTTACTCTGTATCCAACCCGTGCTGTACCTGCCCTGGGAGTGTTTGAGGGGACAGTGTAGAGTGAGCTTTACACTGTATCTAACCCGTGCTGTACCTGCCCTGGGAGTGATTGATGGGACAGTGTAGAGGGTATTTTACTCGGTATCCAACCCGTGCTGCACCTGCCCTGAGAGTGTTTGATGGGACAGTGTCGAGGGAGCTTTACTCTGTATCTACCCCGTGTTTACCTGTCCTGGGAGTGTTTGACGGGACAGTATAGAGGGAGCTTTACTCTGTATCTAACCCGTGTTTACCTGTCCTGGGAGTGTTTGATGGGACAGTGCAGAGGGAGCTTTACTCTGTATCTAACCCATGCTGTACCTGCCCTGGGGTGTTTGATGTGACAGTGTAGAGGGAGCTTTACTCAGTATCCAACCCGTGCTGTACCTGCCCTGGGAGTGTTTGAGGGGACAGTGTAGAGTGAGCTTTACATTGTATCTAACCCGTCCTGTACCTGCCCTGGGAGTGATTGATGGGACAGTGTAGAGGGTATTTTAACCTGTATCTAACCGTGCTGTACCTGCCCTGGGAGTGTTTGATGGGCCAGTGTAGAGGGAGCTTTACTCTTTATCAAACTCGTCCTGTACCTGCTCTGGGAGTTTTTGATGAGAAAGTGTAGAGGGAGCTTTACTTTTTATCTGAACCGTGTTGTAACTGACCTGGGAGTGTGTGGTGGTACATTGTAGAGGGAGCATTTTCTTCATCTAACCAGTGGTGTACCTGCCCTGGGAGTGTGTGATGGGGTATTTAATGGGTGATTTACTCTGCCGTGGACTGCACTTTATCAAGCTGTAATGGAGCAGAGCTCTGCTCTGCAATAGAACCTGACATATGATTCTACAGACCATAATATTGGAGGAGACTGCATGGTGCGCCTGGTCGCTGTGCAGTCATTCCACCTATTGGGTCTTACATAAAAAGGCCTGGCTAAAAATGTCTTTTCTCTGAGGGGACACTGGGTGGCGCAGTGGCTCCTTAACCGAAGGGTCTTGAGTGAATCTCAACCCAGACAGGACGGGGGGAAATACCTGCAGGGGAAATAAAGAAAGTGTGATAGGGAAAATGGAGCTGTGTAGAGTAGCCTCGGAGAAAGAAATCAGCTATGTCTAAGTTAGTAAATTTGTCATTCCAGATTTATTAACAATTTCACAGAGTACGATTTACAGAGAACGTTTAAAAAGGTAACACAAAGTGAATATAATAACTGAGCGACACATTGAGAACTGAACACAGACGGTCTGAGCTGCCTGCTATCTGTACAACTGTAACTGATACCAGAGAGAGAAAACAGGGTCTCAACATGAAGGTGGGGCGTGGGGGGCGAGGGGGGGGAGGGAATAATTGTGAATTAGAAATGAGAAAAGTGACTTATTTACACGTGAAATATTCAAATAACTCTAAGATACAATTACATTATAGCCACGAATATCTCACACATTTCAAACAGAAAGACAGAATTCCATTGATATTTTTCTCAGCGATACATTCTGATCTTTTAACTAAAGGCATTTTACTTTGGGAATCACCAAGAGGACATATTTTATTTTCAGAACACAGCGATGTTAATAAACAGATGAGGAAAATCCACGGCGATCGAAATTCAACCGATAAATCGGCTTATAAAAGACGGATAAAATAATGAAGCAGATGTTTCGTTCTCTACCACATTTATCTCACGGTTTTTATCAATGAAACGATTAGAGATTTGTCAAACCGCTTCAGTCAGGTTTAAGTGTGAGTGGATTTAATCTTCTCACCTTCACCAGAGTGACGGCAGCGCTGTATGAAATGCTCAGGAAGTACAGGAGGATGAATGTGGAAGCGGTTGTCCAGATGCTGCCGCTCTCTTCCTCATAGTCTTCAATCCAGATGTGGTCTGAGGAATCTACGGGCATATAGAGGAGGAAATATATTCAGATCTTTTATTAATCCAGGATATCATATTATTATTATATATTATCTTTTCATTTCCTTAACGTATTCGTTTGTTCTCTCATTTAATTTACAATGTATATCTTGTGTTAAGTTAATCACTCTCAGCATGTATCTCTGTTCCTAACTCCACAGTCGCTCTTCCTTTATGATCCTCATGTAGTCCGTGTTGGAAAACGTGATATTATTTCCTCCCTGTCAGACGCTAATTGATTTTCTTCAATTCCTTACGATCTATCGTTCGGGACCAATATGATGCAATATCGAGGCAGGTTTACTGATTGATATCGAATATTTTAACGATAGCTACTTATTTGGAGACTGTCAAGGGGACTGGGTAAGAGATCAGATGTGAGCTAGAAGCGTATTTCTTTTTTTATTTGTTATTGCAATGCTCTGAACGTAATTAAATTGTCTCAGTTTCCTACTGAGAACTTTGATTCAGTGTATGTGTAGGACCAGAATAGAGAAATAGAGATGTTATGGTATTAGGAATTATTTATTCAGGACAATCGTTGGAGACTGTGTCCGTTCAAAAAGTGCACTTTAATACGACATTCTTATATAGCCTGACGTTTCTGTGCGCTTTAGTGTTTGCTTATGTGTGTATGACTATCACTTATTTTGCTTTAGTTTATGTTTGTATGTTAATGTGTGTGTTTACCTTAAGTGTGTGTGTTGAAGCATAAGCATGTGCGTTTGCGGTTTGTGTGTAAGTGTGTGTGTTTATGTGTAATTCGATGTAAGTGTGTTATGTGTAAGAGTGCGTGTGCGTGTATTTTTGTAAGTTTGTATATGTTTATGTATGTATCTCTGTGTGTTTTTGTGTAAATGTGTGTGTTTAAATGTAAGTGCGTGTGTTTATGTTTAACTGTGTTTGTGTTTTGTGTAAGTGCGTTCATGTGTATGGTTATGTGTAAGTGTTTGTGTTGATGTGTGTTTATGCGTGTGTCTGTGCGTGTGGGTTAATGCGTGTGCTTGTGTCTGTTTTGTGTAAGGGTGCGTTTGAGTATTTTTGCTGTTGTTAAAAGTTTCAGAGAGTACTAATAACTGGGTCTGCCATTGATGATGTGATTTTTAATCTGGGTATGTGTAATGTGCCTGGGTGTCAATGTGTGTTTATGTGTAAGTCTGTGTGTGTTTATGTGTAAGTGTGCACAGAGCGGGTGGAATGCAACATTTCAAATGATGGGCATCAGCAACATCAGAGACACAACCGGGAGAAACTAGCTTAGATCTGGACCGTTAGAACACAATCTGTTAATTTACGAATAAAAGGGAAACATTTACCCCAAGCCCTATTTAAAGATAATACGAAGAAAAAATATTTGTTTTACAATAGGATTCCCATGGGGCAATGTTAACATTTTCCGACAGTGAGTTAGAAGCTGACTTTTACTGATAACAACTGACTTTATATAATTCAGAATTGGTTTCCCCCCCCTCGCCCCCTCTCTGGGGTGGGGGAGTGGGAGTACAGTTGGATAACAATTGCCCTTTCCCTTCTCTCTGATGGCGGAGTGGAGTTACAGTGGGATGACAATTGCCCTTTGCCTCTCTCAGGTGGGGGAAAGGGGATACAATAGGTTAACAGTTGCACTTTTCCCTCTCTCTGGTGGAGGTGTGCGGGTACAATAGGTTAACATTGCCCTTTCCCCTCTCTCTGGTGGGGAGTGGGGGGTACAGTGTGTTAACAGTTGCCCTTTCCCCTCTCTCTGGTGGGGGAGTGAGGGGTACAGTGTGTTAATAGTTGCCCTTTCCCCTCTCTCTGGTGTGGGAGTGGGGGTAAAGTTGGTTAACAATTGCCTTTTCCCCTCTCTCTGGTGGGGGAGTGGGGGGTACAGTGTGTTAACAATTGCCCTTTCCCCTCTCTCTGGTGGGGGAGTGGGAGTACAGTGGGTTAACAATTGACCTTCCCCCTCTCTCTGGTGGGGGAGTTGGGATACAGTGGGTTATCAATTGCCCTTTCCCCTCTCTTTGATGAGTGAGTGGGGGTACAGTGGGTTAACAATTGACCTTCCCCCTCTCTCTGATGGGGGAGTGGGGGTACAGTGGGTTAACAATTGACCTTCCCCCTCTCTCTGATGGGGGAGTGGGGGTACAGTGGGTTAACAATTGACCTTCCCCCTCTCTCTGGTGGGGGAGTGGGGGTACAGTGGGTTAACAATTGACCTTTCCCCTCTCTCTGGTGGGGGAGTGGGGTTACAGTGGGCTAATAATTGCCCTTTCCCCTTCTCTGGTGTCGGAGTAGAGGTACATCCTGTTAACAATTGCCCTTTCTCGTCTCTCTGGTGTGGGATTGGGCGTACAGTGGGTTAACAATTGCCTTTTCCCTATCCCTGGTGGGGGAGTGGGGGTACAGTGGGTTAACAATGGCCCTTTTCCCTCTCTCTGGTGCAGCAGCGGGTACAGTTGGTTAACAATTGCCCTTTCCCCTCTCTCTGATGAGTGAGTGGGGGTACAGTGGGTTAACAACTGCCCTTTCCCCTCTCTCTGGTGGGGAATGGGAGTACAGTGGGTTAACAATTGTCCTCTCCCCTCTCTCTGTTGGTGAAGTTGGGGTACAGTGTGTTAACAATTGCCCATTCCCCTCTCTCTGGTGGGTTAGGGTTGTACAGTGGGTTAACAATTGTCCTTTCCCCTCTCTCTGGTGGGGGAGTGGGGGTACAGTGGGTTAACAATTGTCCTTTCCCCTCTCTCTGGTGGGGGAGTGGGGGCACAGCGGGTTAACAATAGACCTTCCCCCTCTCTCTGCTGGGGGAGTGTTGCGACAGTTGGATAACAGTCGAACGTTCCAGTCTCTCTGGTGGGGGAGTGGGTTACAGTGTGTTAACAATTGCCCTTTCCCCTTCCTCTGGTTGGGGTGTGGGAGGTATAGTGGGTTCAAAAATAACCTTTCCTTGTCTCTGGTGGGTTACTGCGGTAAAAGTGAGTTAACAGTTGCCCTTTTCTCTCTCTCTCTGTGGTGGGGGAGTGGGTTAACAATTGCCCTTTCCGCTCTCTCTGGTGGCGGAGGGACGGTAAAGTGGGATAACAATTTTCTTTCCCCTCTCTCTGGTGTGGGACTGTGGGTAAACTGTGTTAACAATTTCCATTCCTCTTCCTCTGGAGGGAATGTGGAAAGTACAGTTGTTTAATAGTTTCCCTTCCCCCTCTCTCTGCTATGGGAGCGGGGGTACAGTTGGTTAACAATTGCCCATTCACTTCTCTCTGGTAGTGGAGGGGGGTATAGTGTGTTCATTAATGTCCGCTCCCCTCTCACTAGTGTGGGTGTGCGGGTACAATGGTTTATACAGTTGCCATTTCCCTTCTCTCTGGTGGGGGCGTGTGGGTACAGTTGGTTCAAAAATGACTTTTCCCTTGTCTCTGCTGGGTACTGGGGAATAGTTGGTTAACAATTCACATTCCCCACTCTCTGGCGGGGGAGTGGGGGTACAGTGGGATAACAATTACCCTTTCCCCTCTCTCTGATGGGGGAGTGGGGGTACAGTGGGTTAACAATTACCCTTTCCCCTCTCTCTGGTGGGGGAGTGGGGGTACAGTGGGCTAACAATTGTCCTTTCCCCTCTCTCTGATGGGGGAGTGGGGGTACAGTGAGTTAACAATTGACCTTCCCCCTCTCTCTGGTGGGGGAGTGGTTGTACAGTGGGCTAACAATTGCCCTTTCCTCTCTCTCTGGTCGGGGAGTGGGGGTACATTGGGTAAACAATTGCCCTTTCCCATCTCTCTGGTGTGGGAGTGGGGGTACAGTGTGTTTGCAATTGGCCTTTCGCCTCTCTTTGGTGGGGAAGTGGGGGTACAGTGGGTTAACAATTGCCATTTCCCCTCTCTCTGGTGGCGGAGTGGGAGGTACAGAGGGTTAACAATTGCCCTGTCCCCTCTTTCTGATGAGTGAGTGGGTGGTACAGTGTGCTAACAATTGCCCATTCCCCTCTCTCTGGAGCCGGAGGGGGGTACAGTGGTTTAATTAATGTCCTGTCCCCTCTCACTGGTGGGCGAGTGGGAGGTAGAGTGGGTTAACAATTGCACATTCCCATCTCTCTGGTGGCGGCGGAGAGTACAGTCGGTCAATTAATGTCCTGTCCCCTCTCTCTGGTTGGGAAGTGGTGGGTACACTGTGTTAAAAATTGTCCTTCCCCCTCTCTCTTGTGGGGGAGTGGGGTACAGTGGGTTAACAACTGCCCTTCCCCCTCTCTCAAGTGGAGGAGTTGCGGTACAGTCTGTTAACAATTGCCCTTTCCCCTCTCTCTGGAGGTAGTGTAGGGGTACAGTGGGTTAAAAATTGCCCTTTTCCCACTCTCTGGTGGGAGAGTAGTGGTACAGTGGGTTAACAATTGCCCTTCGCCCTCTCTCTGGTGGGGGAGTGGGGGTACAGTGGGTTAACAATTGCACTTTCCTCTCTCTCTGGTGGGGGAGTGGGGCTACAGTGGGTTAACAATTGCCCTTTCCCCTCTCTCTTGTGGGGGAGTGTGGTACAGTGGGTTAACAATTGCCCTTCGCCCTCTCTCTGGTGGGGGAGTGGGGGTACAGTGGGTTAACAATTGCACTTTCCCCTCTCTCTGGTGGGGGAGTGGGGGTACACTGGGTTAACAATTGTCCTTTCCCCTCTCTCTTGTGGGGGAGTGTGGTACAGTGGGTTAACAATTGCCCTTCGCCCTCTCTCTGGTGGGGGAGTGGGGGTACAGTGCGTTAACAATTGCACTTTCCCCTCTCTCTGGTGGGGGAGTGGAGGTACAGTGGGTTAACAATTGTCCTTTCCCCTCTCTCTGGTGGGGGAGTGGGGGTACAGAGTTTTAACAATTGTCCTTTCCCCTCTCTCGATTGGGGAGTGGGGGGTACAGTGGGTTAACAATTGCCCTTTCCTCTCTCTCTCTGGTGGGGAAGTGGGGGTACAATTGGTTAACAATTGCCCTTCCCCCTCTCTCTTTTGTGGGTGTGGGGGTACAGTGTGTTAACAATTGCCCTTTCCTCTCTCTCTTTTGGGGGACTTGGGCTACAGTGGGTTAACAATTGCCCTTTCCCCTCTCTCTTGTGGGGGAGTGGGGGTACAGTGGGTTAACAATTGCCCTTCGCCCTCTCTCTGGTGGGGGAGTGGGGGTACAGTGGGTTAACAATTTTCCTTTCCCCTCTCTCTGGTGGGGGAGTGGGGGTACAGTGGGTTAACAATTGTCCTTTCCCCTTTCTCTGGTGGGGGAGTGGGGGTGCAGTGTTTTAACAATTGCCCTTTCCCCTCTCTCGATTGGGGAGTGGTGGGTACAGTGGGTTAACAATTGCCCTTTCCTCTCTCTCTGGTGGGGAAGTGGGGGTACAATCGGTTAACAGTTGCCCTTCCCCCTCTCTCTTTTGTGGGTGTGGGTGTACAGTGTGTTAACAATTGCCTTTTACCCTCTCTCTGAAGGGGGAGTGGGGGTACAGTGGGCTAACAATTGCCCTTTCCCCTCTCTCTGAAGGGGGATTGGGGATACAGTGGGCTAACAATTGACCTTCCCCCACTCTCTGGTGGGGGAGTGGGGGTACAGTGGGTAAACAATTGTCCTTTCCCCTCTCTCTGAAGGGGGAGTGGTGGTACAGTGGGCTAACAATTGACCTTCCCCCACTCTCTGGTGGGGGAGTGGGGGTACATTGGGTAAACAATTGCACATTCCCCTCTCCCTGGTGTGGGAGTGGGGGTACAGTGGGTTTGCAATTGCCCTTTCGCCTCTCTTTGGTGGCGGAGTGGGGGTACACTGGGTTAACCATTGCCCTTTCCCCTCTTTCTATGGTGGAGTGGGGGTACAGTGGGTTAACAATTTCCCTTTCCGCTCTTACTATGGGGGAGTAGGGGTACAGTGGGTTAACAATTGCCCTTTCCTCTCTTACTATGGGGGAGTGGGGTTACAGTGGGTTAACAATTTCCCTTTCCTCTCTTACTATGGGGGAGTAGGGGTACAGTGGGTTAACAATTTCCCTTTCCTCTCTTACTATGGGGGAGTAGGGGTACAGTGGGTTAACAATTTCCCTTTCCTCTCTTACTATGGGGGAGTAGGGGTACAGTGGGTTAACAATTGCCCTTTCCCCTCTTTCTGGTTTGGCAGCGGGTACAGTTGGATAACCATTGCCCTTTCCCCTCTCTCTTGTGGGGGAGTGTGGTACAGTGGGTTAACAATTGCCCTTCGCCCTCTCTCTGGTGGGGGAGTGGGGATACAGTGGGTTAACAATTGCACTTTCCCCTCTCTCTGGTGGGGGAGTGGGGGTACACTGGGTTAACAATTGTCCTTTCCCCTCTCTCTTGTGGGGGAGTGTGGTACAGTGGGTTAACAATTGCCCTTCGCCCTCTCTCTGGTGGGGGAGTGGGGGTACAGTGGGTTAACAATTGCACTTTCCCCTCTCTCTGGTGGGGGAGTGGGGGTACAGTGGGTTAACAATTGTCCTTTCCCCTCTCTCTGGTGGGGGAGTGGGGGTACAGAGTTTTAACAATTGTCCTTTCCCCTCTCTCGATTGGGGAGTGGGGGGTACAGTGGGTTAACAATTGCCCTTTCCTCTCTCTCTCTGGTGGGGAAGTGGGGGTACAATTGGTTAACAATTGCCCTTCCCCCTCTCTCTTTTGTGGGTGTGGGGGTACAGTGTGTTAACAATTGCCCTTTCCTCTCTCTCTTTTGGGGGACTTGGGCTACAGTGGGTTAACAATTGCCCTTTCCCCTCTCTCTTGTGGGGGAGTGTGGTACAGTGGGTTAACAATTGCCCTTCGCCCTCTCTCTGGTGGGGGAGTGGGGGTACAGTGGGTTAACAATTGCACTTTCCCCTCTCTCTGGTGGGGGAGTGGGGGTACAGTGGGTTAACAATTGTCCTTTCCCCTTTCTCTGGTGGGGGAGTGGGGGTACAGTGTTTTAACAATTGTCCTTTCCCCTTTCTCGATTGGGGAGTGGTGGGTACAGTGGGTTAACAATTGCCCTTTCCCCTCTCTCTGGTGGGGGAGTGTGGTACAGTGGGTTAACAATTGACCTTTCCCCTCTCTCTGGTGGGAGAGTGTGGGTACAGTGGGTTAACAATTGACCTTTCCCCTCTCTCTGGTGGGGGAGTGGGGGTACAATTGGTTAACAATTGCACTTTCCCCTCTCTCTGGTGGGGGAGTGGGGTTACAATTGGTTAACAATTGCACTTTCCCCTCTCTCTTTTGGGGAGTGAGGTACATTGGCTTAACAATTGCCCTTCCCACGCTCTCTTTTGTGGGTGTGGGTGTACAGTGAGTTAGCAATTGCTCTCATCCCTCTATCTGGCGGAAGAGTGGGGATACAGTGGTTTAACAATTGCCATTTCCCCCCTCTCTGTTGGTGAAGTTGGGGTACAGTGTGTTAACGATTGCCAATTCCCCTGTCCCTGGTGGCGGAGGGGGGTACCCTGGGTTAATATGTGTCCTGTCCCCTCTCACTGTTGTGGGAGTGGGAGGTACAGAGGGTTAACAATTGCACATTCCCCTCTTTCTGAAAGCGGAGGGGAGTACAGTCGGTTAATTAATGTCCTGTCACATCTCTCTGGTGGGGAAGTGGAGTACAGTGGGTTAACAATTGTCCTTTCCCCTCTCTCTGGTGTGGGAGAGGGTGTACAGTGTGTTAACAATTGTCCTTCCCCCTCTCTCTGGTGAGGGAGTGGGGGTACAGTGGGTTAACAATTGTCCTTTCCTCTCTTTCTATGGGGGAGTGGGGGTACAGTGGGTTAACAATTGCCCTTTCCTCTCTTTCTATGTGGGAGAGGGTGTACAGTGGGTTAACAATTGCCCTTTCCTCTCTTTCTGTGGGGGAGTGGGGGTACAGTGGGATAACAATTGCCCTTTCCTCTCTTTCTATGGGGGAGTGGGGGTACAGTGGGTTAACAATTTCCCTTTCCTCTCTTTCTGGTTGGGGTCTGGGGTTACAGTTGGTTAACAATTTCCCTTTCCTCTCTTTCTGGTGGGTGTATGGAGTTCAAGTTGGTAAACAATTGTCCTTTCCAGTCTCTCTGGTGTGGGAGTGGGGGTGCAGTGGGTTAACAATTGCTCTGTCCCCTCTCACTGGTGGGGGAGTGTGAGGTACAGTGGGTTAACAGTTGCACATTTCCCTCTCTCTGGTGGTGGAGGCGAGTACATTCGGTTAATTAATGTCCTGTCCCCTCTCTCCGGTGGGGAAGTGGGGGGTAAAGTGGGTTAATAATTGTCCTTCCCCCACTCTCTTGTGGGGGAGTTGTGGTACAGTGTGTTAACAATTGCCCTTTCCCCTTTCTCTAGTGGGGGAGTGGGGATACAGTGGGTTAACACTTGCCCTTGCCCCTCTCTCTTATTGGGGAGCAGTGGGATCAGTGGGTTAACAATTGCCCTTTCCCGTCTCTCTTGTGGGGGAGTGGGGGTACAGCGGGTTAACAATTGCCCTTTCCTCTCTCTCTGGTGGGGGAGTGGGGGTACAGTGTATTAACAATTTCCCTTTTCCCTCTCTCTGGTGGGGATGTGTGAGGTACAGTGGGTTAACAATTGTCCTTTCCCCTCTCACTGGTGGGGGAGTGGGAGGTACAGTGTGTTAACAATTGCACATACCCCTCTCTCTGGTGGTGGAGGGGAGTACAGTCGGTTAATTAATGTCCTGTCCCCTCTCTCTTGTGGTGGAAGTGGTGGGCTCAGTGGGTTAACAATTGCCCTTTCCCCTCTCTCTGGTGGGGGAGTGGAGGCGCAGTGTGTTAACAATTGCCCTTTCCTCTCTCTCTGGTGGGGGAATGGGGGTACAGTGAGTTAACAGTTGCTCTCCCCCTCGCTCTGGCGGAGGAGTGGGGGTACAGTGGTTTAACAATTGCCCTCTCCCCTCTCTCTGTTGGTGAAGTTGGGGTACAGTGTATTAACAATTGTCAATTCCCCTCTCTCTGGTGGCGGTGGGGAGTACAGTGGGTTAATTAATGTCCTGTCCCCTCTCACTTTTGGGGGTGTGGGTGGTACAGTGGGTTAACAATTGTCCTTTACTTTCTCTCTGGTGGGGGAGTGGGAGGTAAAGTGGGTTAACAATTGCACATTCCCCTCTCTCTGGTGGTGGAGGGGAGTACAGTCGGTTAATTAATGTCCTGTCCCCTCTCTCTGGTGGGGTGTGGAGGTACAGTGGGTTAACAATACCCCTTTCCCCACTCTCTGGTGGAGGAGTGGGGTACAGTGGGTTAACAATTTTCCTTCCCCTCTCTCTTGTGGGGGAGGGGGGTACGGTTGGTTAAAAATTGCCCGGTTCCCTCTCTCTGATCGGAGAGTGGGAGGTACAGAGGGTTAACATTTGCCCTTTCCTCTCTTTCTGGTGGGGGAGTGTGAGATACAGAGGGTAATAATTTCCCTTCCCCCTCTCTCTGATGGGGAGTGTTGCGACAGTTGGACAACAGTCGAACAGTCCATTCACTCTGGTGGGGGAGTGGGTTACAGTGTGTTAACAATTGCCCTTTCCACTTCCTCTGGTGGAGATGTGGGAGGTACAGTGGGTTCAAAAATGACCTTTCCTTGTCTCTAGTGGGGTACTGCGGTTAAAGTGGGTTAACAGTTGCTCTTTTCTCTCTCTCGCTAGTGTTGGTGACGGGATACAGTTGGTTAACAATTGCCCTTTCCCCTCTCTCTGGTGGGGAGTGGGGTTACAGTGGGTTAACAATTGCCCTTTTCGCTCTCTCTGGTGGGAGAGTGTTGGTACAGAGGGTTAACAATTGCCCTTTCCCCTCTCTCTGATGAGTGAGTGGGGGCTACAGTGGGTTAACAACTGCCCATTCCCCTCTCGCTGGTGGCGGAGGGGGGTACTGTGGGTTAATTAATGTCCTGTCCCTTCTCACTGGGGGGGGAGTTGGAGCTACAGTGGGTTAACAATTGCACATTCCCCTCTCTCTGAAAGCGGAGGGGAGTACATTCGGTTAATTAATGTCCTGTTACCTCTCTCTATTGGTGAAGTGGGGGTACAGTGGGGTAAAAATTGTCCTTTCCCCTCTCTCTGGTGGGGGAGTTGTGGTACAGAGGGTTAACAATTGGTCTTTCTCTTCTCTCTGGTGGGGGAGTTGTGGTGCAGTGGGTTAACAATTGCCCTTACTCTTCTGTCTGGGGGGGAGTGGGGTTACAGTTGGTTAAAAATTGCCCTTTCCTCTCTCTCTGTGGGGGAGCGTGGGCTCAGGGGGTTAACAATTGCCCTTTCCCCTCTCTCTGGTGGGGGAGTGGTGTACAGTGTGTTAACAATTGCATATTCCCCTATCGCTGGTGTGGGAGTGGGAGTAAAGTGGGTTAACAATTGCCCTTTCCCCTCTGTCTGGTGCGGGAGCGGGGGGTACAGTGTGGTTACAATGGCCCTTTCCCCTCTCTCTGTTGGGAGAGTGGTGTACAGTGTGTTAACAATTGCATATTCCCCTATCGCTGGTGTGGGAGTGGGAGTACAGTGGGTTAACAAATGCCCTTTCCCCTCTCTCTGGTGCGGGAGCGGGGGCTACAGTTGGTTAACAATTGCCCTTTCCCCTCTCTCTTGTGCGGGAGTGGTGGTACAGTGGGTTAATTATTGTCCTTTCTGCTCTCTCTGGTGGGGGAGTGGAGGTACAGTGGGTTAACAATTGCCCTTTCCCCTCTCTCTGGTGGGGTGTGGAGGTACAGTGGGTTAACAATTGCCCTTTCCCCTCTCTCTGGTGGGGGAGCGGTTGGTACAGTGGGTTAACAATTGACCTTTCCCCTCTCTCTGGTGGGGGAGCGGTTGGTACAGTGGGTTAACAATTGCCCTTTCCCCTCTCTCTGGTGGGGGGAGCGGGGTCTACAGTGGGTTAACAATTGCCCTTTCCCCTCTCTCTGGTGGGTGAGTGAGGGTACAGTGGGTTAACAATTGCCCTTCCCCCTCTCTCTGGTGGGGAGCGGGGGCTAAAGTGGGTTAACAATTGCCCTTTCCCCTCTCTCTGGTGGGGGAGCGTGGGCTACAGTGTGTTAACAATTGCCCTTTCCCCTCTCTCTGGTGGGGAGTGGGGGTACAGTGGGTTAACAATTGCCCTTTCCCCTCTCTCTGATGGGGGAGCGGGGGGTACAGTGGGTTAACAATTGCCCTTTCCCCTCTCTCTGGTGGGGGAGCGGGGGGTACAGTGGGTTAACAATTGCCCTTTCCCCTCTCTATGGTGGGGGAGTGGGGGTAGAGTTGGTTAACAATTTCCAAATCCCCCTCTCTCTGGTGGGGGAGGGTGGGAACATGGGTTAACAATTGCCCTTTCCCCTTTCTCTGGTGGGGGAGTGTTGCTAATGTTGGTTAAGAGTCGACCTTTCCAGTCTCTCTGTTATGGAAGTGGGTTACTGTTTGTTAAGAGTCGACCTTTCCAGTCTCTCTGGTGGGGGAGTGTTGCTACTGTTGGTTAAGAGTCGACCTTTCCAGTCTCTCTGTTGTGGGAGTGGGTTACATTTGGTTAACAATTTTCCTTTCCCCTCTCTCTGGTGGGGGAGTGGGGGTACAGTAGTTTAACAATTGCCCTTTCCTCTCTTTCTATGGGGGAGTGGGGGTACAGTAGGTTACCAATTGCCCTTTCCTCTCTTCCTATGGGGGAGTGGGAGTACAGTGGGTTAACAATTGCCCTTTCCTCTCTTTCTACGGGGGAGTGGGGGTACAGTGGGTTAACAATTTCCCTTTCCTCTCTTTCTATGGGGGTGTGGGGGTACAGTGGGTTAACAATTTCCCTTTCCTCTCTTTCTGCGGGGGAGTGGGGGTACAGTGGGTTAACAATTGCCCTTTCCTCTCTTTCTATGGGGGTGTGGGGGTACAGTGGGTTAACAATTTCCCTTTCCTCTCTTTCTATGGGGGTGTGGGGGTACAGTGGGTTAACAATTGCCATTTCCTCTCTTTCTATTGGGGATTCGGGGTTCAGTGGGTTAACAATTGCCCTTTCCTCTCTTTCTGTTTGGGGTCTGGGGTTCCAGTTGTTTAACAATTGTCCTTTCCTCCCTCTCTGGTGGGGGAGTGAGTGTACAGTGTGTTAACCATGGCCTTTTTCCCTCTCTCTGTTGTGGGAGTGGGGGTGCAGTGGGTTAACAATTACTCTGCTCCCTCTCTCTGGTCGGGGAGTTGGTGGTACAGCCGTTTAACTATTGCCCTTTCCCCTCTCTCTGGTGCGGCAGGGGGTACAGTTGGTTAATAATTGGCCTTTCCCCTCTATCTGGTGGGGGACTGGGTGTATAGTAGGTTAACAATTGCCCTTTCCTCCCTCTCTGGTGGGGGAGTGGGGGTACAGTGTTTTAACAATGGCCTTTTTCCCTCTCTCTGTTGGGGAGAGGGGGTACAGTGTGTTAACAATTCCATATTCCCCTATCGCTGGTGTGGGAGTGGGAGTACAGTGGGTTAACAATTGCCCTTTCCCCTCTCTCTGGTGCGGGAGTGGTGGTACAGTGGGTAAATTATTGTCCTTTCCGCGCTCTCTGGTGGGGGAGTGGAGGTACAGTGGGTTAACAATTGCCCTTTCCCCTCTCTCTGGTGGGGGGAGCGGGGGCTACAGTGGGTTAACAATTGCCCTTTCCCCTCTCTCTGGTGGGGAGTGGGTGTACAGTGGGTTAACAATTGCCCTTTCCCCTCTCTCTGCTGGGGGAGCGGGGGGTACAGTGGGTTAACAATTGCCCTTTCCCCTATCTCTGGTGGGGGAGCTGGGGGTACAGTGGGTTAACAATTGCCCTTTCCACTATCTCTGGTGGGGGAGCGGGGGGTACAGTGGGTTAACAATTGCCCTTTCTCCTCTCTCTGGTGGGGGAGTGGGGGTAGAGTGGGTTAACATTTGCCAAATCCCCCTCTCTCTGGTGGGGGAGTGTGGGAACATGGGTTAACAATTGCCCTTTCCCCTTTCTCTGGTGGGGGAGTGTTGCTAATGTTGGTTAAGAGTCGACCTTTCCAGTCTCTCTGTTATGGGAGTGGGTTACAGTTGGTTAAGAGTCGACCTTTCCAGTCTCTCTGTTATGGGAGTGGGATACAGTTGGTTAAGAGTCCACCTTTCCAGTCTCTCTGGTGGGGGAGTGTTGCTACAGTTGGTTAAGTGTCGACCTTTCCAGTCTCTCTGTTATGGGAGTGGGTTACAGTTGGTTAAGAGTCGAACTTTCCAGTCTCTCTGGTGGGGGAGTGTTGCTACAGTTGGTTAAGTGTCGACCTTTCCAGTCTCTCTGTTGTGGGAGTGGGTTACATTTGGTTAACAATTTCCCTTTCCCCTCTCTCTGGTGGGGGAGTGGGGGTACAGTAGGTTAACAATTGCCCTTTCCTCTCTTTCTATGGGGGAGTGGGGGTACAGTGGGTTAACAATTGCCCTTTCCTCTCTTTCTACGGGGGAGTGGGGGTACAGTAGGTTAACAATTTCCCTTTCCTCTCTTTCTATGGGAGTGCGGGGGTACAGTGGGTTAACAATTTCCCTTTCCTCTCTTTCTATTGGGGATTCGGTGTCCAGTGGGTTAACAATTGCCCTTTCCTCTCTTTCTGTTTGGGGTCTGGGGTTACAGTTGGTTAACAATTGTCCTTTCCTCCCTCTCTGGTGGGGGAGTGGGTGTACAGTGTGTTAACCATGGCCTTTTTCCCTCTCTCTGTTGTGGGAGTGGGGGTGCAGTGGGTTAAAAATTGCTCTGCCCCCTCTCTCTGGTCGGGGAGTTGGTGGTACAGCCGTTTAACTATTGCCCTTTCCCCTCTCTCTGGTGCGGCAGGGGGTACAGTTGGTTAATAATTGGCCTTTCCCCTCTATCTGGTGGGGGACTGGGTGTATAGTAGGTTAACAATTGCCCTTTCCTCCCTCTCTGGTGGGGGAGTGGGGGTACAGTGTGTTAACAATGGCCTTTTCCCCTCTCTCTGTTGGGAAGAGGGGGTACAGTGTGTTAACAACTGCCTTTTCCCCTCTCTCTGGTGGCGGAGTTGGAGGTACATTGGGTTAACAATTGCCCTTTCCTCCCTCTCTGGTGGGGGAGTGGGGGTACAGTGTGTTAACAATGGCCTTTTTCCCTCTCTCTGTTGGGGAGAGGGGGTAAAGTGTGTTAACAATTGCCCTTTCCCCTCTCTCTGGTGGCGGAGCGGTAACAGTGGGTTAACAATTGCCCTTTCCCCTCTCTCTGGCGGGGAAGAGGGGGATCAGTGGGTTAACAATTGACCTTTCCCCTCTCTCTGGTGGGGGAGTGGGGGTTACAGTAGGTTAACAATTGCCCTTTCCTCGCTCTGGTGGGGGAGTGGTGGAACAGTGGGTTAACAATTGCCCTTTCCCCTCTCTCTGGTGGGGGAGTGGTGGAACAGTGGGTTAACAATTGCCCTTTCCCCTCTCTCGGGTGGGGGAGTGGTGGAACAGTGGGTTAACAATTGCCCTTTCCCCTCTCTCTGGTGGGGGAGTGGGAGTACAGTGGGTTAACAATTGCCCTTCCCCCACTCTGGTGGGGGAGTGATGGTACAGTGGGTTAACAATTGCCCTTCCCCCACTCTGTTGGGGGAGTGGGGGTACAGTGGGTTAACAATTGCCCTTCCCCCGCTCTCTGGTGGGGGTGTGGGGGTACATTGGGTTAACAATTGCCTTTCCTCTCTCTCTGGTGGGGGAGTGGGGGTACAGTTGGTTAACAATTGCCACTTCGCCTCTCTCTGGTGGGGGAAGGGGGTACAGTTGGTTAAACATCGCACATACCCCTCCCTCTGGTGGGGGAGTGGGGTACAGTGGGTTAACCATTGCCCTTCTCCCTCTCTCTAGTGGGTTAGTGGGGGTTTTAGTGGGTTAATAATTGCCCTTGCCCCTCTCTCTGATTGGGGAGTGGTGGGTACAGTGGGTTAACAATTGCCCTTTCGCCTCTCTCTGGTTGGGGAGTGGGCGGTGCAGTGAGTTAACAATTGTCCTTTGCCGAGGAGGAAATGGCCGAGTGAGAGAACCATGGTTCACAAAAGAGGTTGAATGTCTAGTCAAGAGGATAAAGGAAGCGTATGTAAGGATGAGAAAACAAGGTTCAGTTGGGTCGATTGAGGGGTACAAGGTAGCAAGGAATGAGCTAAAAAAAGTGCTTAGGAGAGCTAGGAGGGGGCATGAGAAGTCCTTGGCGGGTCGGATCAAGAAAAACCCCAAGGCTTTTTACTCTTATGTGAGAAATAAAAGAATGACCAGGGTGAGGGTAGGGCCGGTCAAGGACAGTAGTGGGAACTTGTGCATGGAGTCAGAAGAGATAGGAGAGGTGATGAATGAATACTTTTCGTCAGTGTTCACCGAGGAGAGTGGCCATGTTCTTGAGGATGAGAGTGTGATAAAGGTGGATAGGCTGGAGGTGGTAGATGTTCTGAGGGAAGATGTTTTAGCAATTTTGAAGAACCTGAGGGTCGATAAGTCCCCTGGGCCAGATGGGATATATCCTAGGATTCTTTGGGAGGCAAGGGAGGAGATTGCAGAGCCTCTGGCTTTGATCTTTGGGTCCTCACTGTCCACGGGGATGGTGCCAGAGGACTGGAGAGTGGCGAATGTTGTTCCTCTCTTCAAGAAAGGAAATAGGAATGACCCTGGTAATTATAGGCCGGTTAGTCTTACTTCGGTGGTTGGTAAGATAATGGAAAAGGTCCTGAGGGATAGGATTTATGACCATTTGGAAAGGGGCAACTTAATCAGGGATAGTCAACACGGATTCGTGAAGGGTAAGCCTTGCCTAACAAATTTGATTGAATTCTTTGAGGAGGTAACTAAGTGTGTAGATGAAGGTAGAGCAGTTGATGTCGTATACATGGATTTTAGTAAGGCGTTTGATAAGGTTCCCCATGGTCGTCTCATGAAGAAAGTAAGGAGTTGTGGGATAGAGGGAAATTTGGCCGATTGGATAAGTAACTGGCTATCTCATAGAAGGCAGAGGGTGGTGGTGGATGGAACATTTTCGGACTGGAGACCAGTTACCAGCGGTGTGCCACAGGGGTCGGTGCTGGGTCCTCTGCTGTTTGTGATTTTTATCAATGACTTGGAGGAGGGGACTGAAGGGTGGATCAGTAAATTTGCTGATGACACCAAGATTGGTGGAGTAGTGGATGAGGTGGAGGGCAGTTGTAGGCTGCAAAGAGACATTGATAGGATGCAGAGCTGGGCCGAAAAAAGGCAGATGGAATTTAACCCTGATAAGTGCGAGGTGATTCATTTTGGTAGGGCAAATTTGAATAAGGATTACAGGGTCAACGGCAGGGTTCTGAGGAACGTGGAGGAGCAGAGGGATCTGGGGGTTCATATCCACAGATCTCTGAAGGTTGCCACTCAAGTGGATAGAGCAGTAAAGAAGGCCTATGGTGTGTTGGCGTTTACTAACAGAGGGTTTGAGTTTAAGAACCGTGAGGTTATGCTGCAACTGTACAGGACCTTGGTGAGACCACATTTGGAATATTGTGTGCAGTTCTGGTCACCTCACTATAGGAAGGACGTGGAAGTATTGGAAAGAGTGCAAAGGAGATTTACCAGGATGCTGCCTGGTTTGGGGGGGAGGTCTTATGAGGAAAGATTGAGGGAGTTGGGGCTTTTCTCTTTAGAGCGGAGGAGGATGAGAGGCGACTTAATAGAGGTTTATAAGATGATGAGGGGGATAGATAGCGTGGATGTTCAGAGACTATTTCCTCGGGTAGAGGCAGCTGTTACAAGGGGGCATAACTATAAGGTGCATGGGGGGGAGATATAGAAGGGATGTCCGAGGTAGATTCTTTACTCAGAGAGTGGTTGGGGTGTGGAATGGACTGCCTGCTGTGATAGTGGAGTCGGACACTTTAGGAACTTTCAAGCGGTTATTGGATAAGCACATGGAGCACACCAGAGTGATAGGGAGTGTGATAGCTTGATCTTGGTCTCGGACAATGCTCGGCACAACATCGAGGGCCGAAGGGCCTGTACTGTGCTGTACTGTTCTATGTTCTATGTTCTATGTCTCTCTGGTGGGGGAGTGGGGTACAGTGGGTTAAGAATTGTCCTTCCCACTCTCTCTGGTTGGGGAGTGGTGCTCAGGGGGTTAACAATTGCCCTTTCCCCTCTCTCTGGCGGGGGAGTGTGGGTACAATGGGTTAACAATTGCCCTTTCCCCTCTCTCTGGCGGGGGAGTGGGGGTACAGTGGGTTAACAATTGCCCTTTCCCCTCTCTCTGGCGGGGGAGTGTGGGTACAGTGAGTTAACAATTGCCCTTTCCCCTCTCTCTGGCGGGGGAGTGTGGGTACAGTGGGTTAACAATTGCCCTTTCCCCTCCCTCTGGCGGGCGAGTGGGGGTACAGTGGGTTAACAATTGCCCTTTCCTCTCTCTCTGGTGGGGGTATGTGGGTACAGTGGGTTAACAATTGCCCTTTCCTCTCTCTCTGGTGGGGGTGTGTGGGTACAGTGGGTTAACAATTGCCCTTTCCCCTCCCTCTGGCGGGGGAGTGTGGGTACAGTGGGTTAACAATTGCCCTTTCCCCTCTCTCTGGTGGGGTAGTGGGGGTACAGTGGATTAACAATTGCGCTTTTCTCTCACACTGGTGGGGGAGTGGGAGTACAGTGGGTTAACAATTGCCCTTTGCCCTCTCACTGGTGAGGCAGTTGGAGCTACAGTGGGTTAACAATTTCCCTTTCCCCCCTCTCTGGTGGCGGAGTTGGAGGTACAGTGGGTTAACAATTGTCCTCCCCCTTCTCTCTGGTGGAGAGTAGGGGTAAAGTGTGTTAACAATTGCCCTTTCCCCTCTCTCTGGTGGAGGAGTGGGGGTACAGTGGGTTAACAATTGCCCTTTCCCCTCTCTCTGGTGGGTGAGTGAGGGTACAGTGGGTTAACAATTGCCCTTCCCCCTCTCTCTGGTGCGGGAGCGGGGGCTAAAGTGGGTTAACAATTGCCCTTTCCCCTCTCTCTGGTGGGGGAGCGTGGGCTACAGTGGGTTAACAATTGCCCTTTCCCCTCTCTCTGGTGGGGAGTGGGGGTACTGTGGGTTAACAATTGCCCTTTCCCCTCTCTCTGGTGGGGGAGCGGTGGGTACAGTGGGTTAACAATTGCCCTTTCCCCTCTCTCTGTTGGGGGAGCGGGGGGTACAGTGGGTTAACAATTGCCCTTTCCCCTCTCTCTGGTGGGGGAGTGGGGGTAGAGTGGGTTAACAATTTCCAAAGCCCCCTCTCTCTGGTGGGGGAGTGTGGGAACATGGGTTAACAATTGCCCTTTCCCCTTTCTCTGGTGGGGGAGTGTTGCTAATGTTGGTTAAGAGTCGACCTTTCCAATCTCTCTGGTGGGGGAGTGCTGCTACTGTTGGTTAAGAGTCGACCTTTCCAGTCTCTCTGTTGTGGGAGTGGGTTACATTTGGTTAACAATTTTCCTTTCCCCTCTCTCTGGTGGGGGAGTGGGGGTACAGTAGTTTAACAATTGCCCTTTCCTCTCTTTCTATGGGGGAGTGGGGGTACAGTAGGTTAACAATTGCCCTTTCCTCTCTTTCTATGGGGGAGTGGGAGTACAGTGGGTTAACAATTGCCCTTTCCTCTCTTTCTATGGGGGTGTGGGTGTACAGTGGGTTAACAATTTCCCTTTCCTCTCTTTCTGCGGGGGAGTGGGGGTACAGTGGGTTAACAATTGTCCTTTCCTCTCTTTCTATGGGGGTGTGGGGGTGCAGTGGTTTAACAATTTCCCTTTCCTCTCTTTCTATGGGAGTGCGGGGGTACAGTGGGTTAACAATTTCCCTTTCCTCTCTTTCTATTGGGGATTCGGGGTCCAATGGGTTAACAATTGCCCTTTCCTCTCTTTCTGTTTGTGGTCTGGGGTTACAGTTGGTTAACAATTGTCCTTTCCTCCCTCTCTGGTGGGGGAGTGAGTGTACAGTATGTTAACCATGTCCTTTTTCCCTCTCTCTGTTGTGGGAGTGGGGGTGCAGTGGGTTAACAATTGCTCTGCTCCCTCTCTCTGGTCGGGGAGTTGGTGGTACAGCCGTTTAACTATTGCCCTTTCCCCTCTCTCTGGTGCGGCAGGGGGTACAGTTGGTTAATAATTGGCCTTTCCCCTCTATCTGGTGGGGGACTGGGTGTATAGTAGGTTAACAATTGCCCTTTCCTCCCTCTCTGGTGGGGGAGTGGGTGTACAGTGTTTTAACAATGGCCTTTTTCCCTCTCTCTGTTGGGGAGAGGGGGTACATTGTGTTAACAATTCCATATTCCCCTATCGCTGGTGTGGGAGTGGGAGTACAGTGGGTTAACAATTGCCCTTTCCCCTCTCTCTGGTGCGGGAGTGGTGGTACAGTGGGTAAATTATTGTCCTTTCCGCGCTCTCTGGTGGGGGAGTGGAGGTACAGTGGGTTAACAATTGCCCTTTCCCCTCTCTCTGGTGGGGGGAGCGGGGGCTATAGTGGGTTAACAATTGCCCTTCCCCCGCTCTCTGGTGGGGGGAGCGGGGGCTACAGTGGGTTAACAATTGCCCTTTCCCCTCTCTCTGGTGGGGAGTGGGTGTACAGTGGGTTAACAATTGCCCTTTCCCCTCTCTCTGCTGGGGAGCGGGGGGTACAGTGGGTTAACAATTGCCCTTTCCCCTATCTCTGGTGGGGGAGCGGGGGGTACAGTGGGTTAACAATTGCCCTTTCCCCTCTCTCTGGTGGGGGAGTGGGGGTAGGGTTGGTTAACATTTGCCAAATCCCCCTCTCTCTGGTTGGGGAGTGTGGGAACATGGGTTAACAATTGCCCTTTCCCCTTTCTCTGGTGGGGGAGTGTTGCTAATGTTGGTTAAGAGTCGACCTTTCCAGTCTCTCTGTTATGGGAGTGGGTTACAGTTGGTTAAGAGTCGACCTTTCCAGTCTCTCTGTTATGGGAGTGGGATACAGTTGGTTAAGAGTCCACCTTTCCAGTCTCTCTGGTGGGGGAGTGTTGCTACAGTTGGTTAAGTGTCGACCTTTCCAGTCTCTCTGTTATGGGAGTGGGTTACAGTTGGTTAAGAGTCGACCTTTCCAGTCTCTCTGGTGGGGGAGTGTTGCTACAGTTGGTTAACAATTTCCCTTTCCCCTCTCTCTGGTCAGGGAGTGGGGGTACAGTAGGTTAACAATTTCCCTTTCCTCTCTTTCTACGGGGGAGTGGGGGTACAGTGGGTTAACAATTTCCCTTTCCTCTCTTTCTATGGGGGTGTGGGGGTACAGTGGGTTAACAATTTCCCTTTCCTCTCTTTCTATGGGGGTGTGGGGGTACAGTGGGTGAACAATTTCCCTTTCCTCTCTTTCTATTGGGGATTCGGTGTCCAGTGGGTTAACAATTGCCCTTTCCTCTCTTTCTGTTTGGGGTCTGGGGTTCCAGTTGGTTAACAATTATCCTTTCCTCCCTCTCTGGTGGGGGAGTGGGTGTACAGTGTGTTAACCATGGCCTTTTTCCCTCTCTCTGTTGTGGGAGTGGGGGTGCAGTGGGTTAACAATTGCTCTGCTCCCTCTCTCTGGTCGGGGAGTTGGTGGTACAGCCGTTTAACTATTGCCCTTTCCCCTCTCTCTGGTGCGGCAGGGGGTACAGTTGGTTAATAATTGGCCTTTCCCCTCTATCTGGTGGGGGACTGGGTGTATAGTAGGTTAACAATTGCCCTTTCCTCCCTCTCTGGTGGGGGAGTGGGGGTACAGTGGGTTAACAATGGCCTTTTCCCCTCTCTCTGTTGGGAAGAGGGGGTACAGTGTGTTAACAATTGCCCTTTCCCCTCTCTCTGTTGGGGAGTGGGGGTACAGTGTGTTAACAACTGCCTTTTCCCCTCTCTCTGGTGGCGGAGTTGGAGGTACATTGGGTTAACAATTGCCCTTTCCTCCCTCTCTGGTGGGGAGTGGGGGTACAGTGTGTTAACAATGGCCTTTTTCCCTCTCTCTGTTGGGGAGAGGGGGTAAAGTGTGTTAACAATTGCCCTTTCCCCTCTCTCTGGTGGCGGAGCGGTAACAGTGGGTTAACAATTGCCCTTTCCCCTCTCTCTGGTGGGGAAGAGGGGGATCAGTGGGTTAACAATTGACCTTTCCCCTCTCTCTGGTGGGGGAGTGGGGTTACAGTAGGTTAACAATTGCCCTTTCCTCGCTCTGGTGGGGGAGTGGTGGAACAGTGGGTTAACAATTGCCCTTTCCCCTCTCTCTGGTGGGGGAGTGGTGGAACAGTGGGTTAACAATTGCCCTTTCCCCTCTCTCTGGTGGGGGAGTGGGGGTACAGTGGGTTAACAATTGCCCTTCCCCCACTCTGGTGGGGGAGTGATGGTACAGTGGGTTAACAATTGCCCTTCCCCCACTCTGTTGGGGGAGTGGGGGTACAGTGGGTTAACAATTGCCCTTCCCGCGCTCTCTGGTGGGGGTGTGGGGGTACATTGGGTTAACAATTGCCTTTCCTCTCTCTCTGGTGGGGGAGTGGGGGTACAGTGGGTTAACAATTGCCACTTCGCCTCTCTCTGGTGGGGGAGTGGGGGTACAGTTGGTTAAAAATCGCACATACCCCTCCCTCTGGTGGGGGAGTGGGGTACAGTGGGTTAACCATTGCCCTTCTCCCTCTCTCTAGTGGGTTAGTGGGGGTTTTAGTGGGTTAATAATTGCCCTTGCCCCTCTCTCTGATTGGGGAGTGGTGGGTACAGTGGGTTAACAATTGCCCTTTCGCCTCTCTCTGGTTGGGGAGTGGGCGGTGCAGTGAGTTAACAATTGTCCTTTCCCGAGGAGGAAATGGCCGAGTGAGAGAACCATGGTTCACAAAAGAGGTTGAATGTCTAGTCAAGAGGAAAAAGGAAGCGTATGTAAGGATGAGAAAACAAGGTTCAGTTGGGTCGATTGAGGGGTACAAGGTAGCAAGGAATGAGCTAAAAAAAGTGCTTAGGAGAGCTAGGAGGGGGCATGAGAAGTCCTTGGCGGGTCGGATCAAGAAAAACCCCAAGGCTTTTTACTCTTATGTGAGAAATAAAAGAATGACCAGGGTGAGGGTAGGGCCGGTCAAGGACAGTAGTGGGAACTTGTGCATGGAGTCAGAAGAGATAGGAGAGGTGATGAATGAATACTTTTCGTCAGTGTTCACCGAGGAGAGTGGCCATGTTCTTGAGGATGAGAGTGTGATAAAGGTGGATAGGCTGGAGGTGGTAGATGTTCTGAGGGAAGATGTTTTAGCAATTTTGAAGAACCTGAGGGTCGATAAGTCCCCTGGGCCAGATGGGATATATCCTAGGATTCTTTGGGAGGCAAGGGAGGAGATTGCAGAGCCTCTGGCTTTGATCTTTGGGTCCTCACTGTCCACGGGGATGGTGCCAGAGGACTGGAGAGTGGCGAATGTTGTTCCTCTCTTCAAGAAAGGAAATAGGAATGACCCTGGTAATTATAGGCCGGTTAGTCTTACTTCGGTGGTTGGTAAGATAATGGAAAAGGTCCTGAGGGATAGGATTTATGACCATTTGGAAAGGGGCAACTTAATCAGCGATAGTCAACACGGATTCGTGAAGGGTAAGCCTTGCCTAACAAATTTGATTGAATTCTTTGAGGAGGTAACTAAGTGTGTAGATGAAGGTAGAGCAGTTGATGTCGTATACATGGATTTTAGTAAGGCGTTTGATAAGGTTCCCCATGGTCGTCTCATGAAGAAAGTAAGGAGTTGTGGGATAGAGGGAAATTTGGCCGATTGGATAAGTAACTGGCTATCTCATAGAAGGCAGAGGGTGGTGGTGGATGGAACATTTTCGGACTGGAGACCAGTTACCAGCGGTGTGCCACAGGGGTCGGTGCTGGGTCCTCTGCTGTTTGTGATTTTTATCAATGACTTGGAGGAGGGGACTGAAGGGTGGATCAGTAAATTTGCTGATGACACCAAGATTGGTGGAGTAGTGGATGAGGTGGAGGGCAGTTGTAGGCTGCAAAGAGACATTGATAGGATGCAGAGCTGGGCCGAAAAAAGGCAGATGGAATTTAACCCTGATAAGTGCGAGGTGATTCATTTTGGTAGGGCAAATTTGAATAAGGATTACAGGGTCAACGGCAGGGTTCTGAGGAACGTGGAGGAGCAGAAGGATCTGGGGGTTCATATCCACAGATCTCTGAAGGTTGCCACTCAAGTGGATAGAGCAGTAAAGAAGGCCTATGGTGTGTTGGCGTTTACTAACAGAGGGTTTGAGTTTAAGAACCGTGAGGTTATGCTGCAACTGTACAGGACCTTGGTGAGACCACATTTGGAATATTGTGTGCAGTTCTGGTCACCTCACTATAGGAAGGACGTGGAAGTATTGGAAAGAGTGCAAAGGAGATTTACCAGGATGCTGCCTGGTTTGGGGGGGAGGTCTTATGAGGAAAGATTGAGGGAGTTGGGGCTTTTCTCTTTAGAGCGGAGGAGGATGAGAGGCGACTTAATAGAGGTTTATAAGATGATGAGGGGGATAGATAGAGTGGATGTTCAGAGACTATTTCCTCGGGTAGAGGCAGCTGTTACAAGGGGGCATAACTATAAGGTGCATGGGGGGGAGATATAGAAGGGATGTCCGAGGTAGATTCTTTACTCAGAGAGTGGTTGGGGTGTGGAATGGACTGCCTGCTGTGATAGTGGAGTCGGACACTTTAGGAACTTTCAAGCGGTTATTGGATAAGCACCAGAGTGATAGGGAGTGTGATAGCTTGATCTTGGTCTCGGACAATGTTCGGCACAACATCGAGGGCCGAAGGGCCTGTACTGTGCTGTACTGTTCTATGTTCTATGTTCTATGTCTCTCTGGTGGGGGAGTGGGGTACAGTGGGTTAAGAATTGTCCTTCCCACTCTCTCTGGTTGGGGAGTGGTGCTCAGGGGGTTAACAATTGCCCTTTCCCCTCTCTCTGGCGGGGGAGTGTGGGTACAATGGGTTAACAATTGCCCTTTCCCCTCTCTCTGGCGGGGGAGTGGGGGTACAGTGGGTTAACAATTGCCCTTTCCCCTCTCTCTGGCGGGGGAGTGTGGGTACAGTGAGTTAACAATTGCCCTTTCCCCTCTCTCTGGCGGGGGAGTGTGGGTACAGTGGGTTAACAATTGCCCTTTCCCCTCCCTCTGGCGGGCGAGTGGGGGTACAGTGGGTTAACAATTGCCCTTTCCTCTCTCTCTGGTGGGGGTATGTGGGTACAGTGGGTTAACAATTGCCCTTTCCTCTCTCTCTGGTGGGGGTGTGTGGGTACAGTGGGTTAACAATTGCCCTTTCCCCTCCCTCTGGCGGGGGAGTGTGGGTACAGTGGGTTAACAATTGCCCTTTCCCCTCTCTCTGGTGGGGTAGTGGGGGTACAGTGGATTAACAATTGCGCTTTTCTCTCACACTGGTGGGGGAGTGGGAGTACAGTGGGTTAACAATTGCCCTTTGCCCTCTCACTGGTGAGGCAGTTGGAGCTACAGTGGGTTAACAATTTCCCTTTCCCCTCTCTCTGGTGGCGGAGTTGGAGGTACAGTGGGTTAACAATTGCCCTCCCCCTTCTCTCTGGTGGAGAGTAGGGGTAAAGTGTGTTAACAATTGCCCTTTCCCCTCTCTCTGGTGGAGGAGTGGGGGTACAGTGGGTTAACAATTGCCCTTTCCCCTCTCTCTGGTGGGGGAGTGGTGGTACAGTGGGTTAACAATTGCCCTTTCCCCTCTCTCTGGTGGGGAGCGGGGGGAACAGTGTGTTAACAATCGCCCTTCCCCCACTCTGGTGGGGGAGTGGTGGTACAGTGGGTTAACAATTGCCTTTCCCCTCTCTCTGGTTGGGGAATGGGGGGTACAGTGGATTAACAATTGCCACTTCGCCTCTCTCTGGTGGGGGAGTGGGGGTACAGTGAGTTAAATTTTGCTCTTCCCCCTCTCTCTGGTGGATGAGAGTGGGATCAATGGGTTAAAAATTGCCCTTCCCTCTCTCTAAGGTGTGGTAGTGGGGGTACAGTGGGTTAACAATTGCCCTTTCCCCTCTCTCTGGTGGGGGAGTGGGGGTACAGTGGGTTAACAATTGCCCTTTCCCCTCTCTCTGGTGGAGGAGTGGGGGTACAGTGGGTTAACAATTGCCCTTTCCCCTCTCTCTGGTGGGGGAGTGGGGGTACAGTGGGTTAACAATTGCCCTTTCCCCTCTCTCTGGTGGGTGAGTGGGGTACAGTGGGTTAACAATTGCCCTTTCCCCTCTCTCTGGTGGGTGAGTGGGGGTACAGTGGGTTAACAATTGCCCTTTCCCCTCTCTCTGGTGGGGGAGTGGGGGTACAGTGGGTTAACAATTGCCCTTTCCCCTCTCTCTGGTGGGTGAGTGGGGGTACAGTGGGTTAACAATTGCCCTTTCCCCTCTCTCTGGTGGGTGAGTGGGGGTACAGTGGGTTATCAATTGTCCTTCCCCCTCTCCCTGGTGGGGGAACGCTGTACAGTGGGTTAACAATTGCCCTTTCCCCTCTCTCTGGTGGGGGAGTGGGGGTACAGTGGGTTAACAATTGCCCTTTCCCCTCTCTCTGGTGGGGAGTGGGGGTACAGTGGTTTAACAATTGCCCTTTCCCCTCTCTCTGGTGGGGTGGTGGGTGGCACAGTTGGTTAACAATTGCCCTTTCCCCTCTCTCTGGTGGGGGAGTGGGGGTACAGTGGGTTAACAATTGCCCTATTCCCTCTCTCTGGTGGGGGAGTGGGGGTACATTGGCTTAACAATTGCCCTTTCGCCTCTCTCTGGTGGGCAGTGGAGGTACAGGGCATTAACACTTGCCTTTCCTCTCTCTCTGGTGAGACACAGTTCATGGACCTCTGTGGCCCGCACTTCAGTGGGTGCGATGCTGCAAATTAAAACTGTCCCCAATTCTGATGGGATGAACAACACGAGAAACTGGGAGACCGAGATCTAAATGTGCAGCCTTTGCTTGTCGGTAATGTGAATATTCAGATTCCCCCAGCGGAGGGAAATTTGCTCAAGTTACTTTGAGGAATCCTGTAGTGAGAGAGCTTCACTCTGTCTCTAACAAAGCAAACTACGAAGATATGAGGGGCGAGTTAGCTAAGGTAGACAATGGCTAGCATTTAAAGAATTAATACATCATTTACAACAAATATACATTCCTTTCAGGCACAAAAAACCCACAGGAAAAGTGATCCAACCGTGGCTAACAAGAGAAGTTAAAGATCGTATTAGATCAAACGAAGAGACTGATGACGCTGCCAAAAGATTAGGGGGTAGAAATTAGGTCGCGCCCCATTTGGGGCGCAAATATCGTCCGCGCGCAAATATTAGCGCCTGGCGCTAATTATCGGCACTGACAGGAAACTTCACTTTTACCGCCCCGGGAGGTGAGTGGAGCGCTAAATTAGGCGCTGCACACCTCTCTTAAGGCGCAAAGGCCTAGGAGTGAGGCGCTACCTCAGCGCACGAGCGCAGCGCAGCTGCTGCCAGTTAGCGAGGGAACACAGACACACTGGCGCCGGACACTTCTTAAAGCGGGGGGGGCCACTTGCTCCCCAGCCACACCCTGCTCATTGCAGCCTTGAATCTCAGCCTGGAGAGACCTGTAATCCATTTTGCTGCCAAGCATGGAGAGGGTGAGAGAACGCGCTCATCGCTTCACCAAGCGGGCCTTGGATGCTCTGGTTGACGCAGTGGAGCGCAGACGATGCATGCTGTTCCCGGAGAGTGGCAGGAGGCCTTTGCCACGCGAGTTCAGAAGAGTGTGGAGGGAGGTGGCTCAGAGCGTCTCCTCCAGGAGCATGGTGCCCAGGACCCATGTCCAGTGCCGCAAAAAGTTCAACGACCTCACTCGGGTCGTCAGGGTGAGTGGCTTTTTCTCAATACCTCTCCATCCCTCCATCTCAACCTCACTCTATGGCCAGAGGGTCTTAAAACCCCAATGCACAACACTCATGCAACACCTATGGCCCTTTCATCAAACACACACACACATTCCACACTTTGCATACAGTAAGGGCTATTCACCTATGGGAGGCACATCAGGCAAGACCATGGCTGCATATTGTAAGGGCTATTCACCTATGGGAGGCACATCAGGCAAGACCATGGCTGCATATTGTAAGGGCTATTCACCTATGGGAGGCACATCAGGCAAGACCATGGCTGTATATTGACTCAGATGCTGTCCTTTTTCTTGCAGGCTAAGCTGGCTCATAATCGGAGACAGCAGCAACGGACGGGTGGAGGGCGGCTTCAGCTGCAACCCCTCAGCGATCTGGAGGAGCGCGTCCACAGGATTGTGGCAAGCCGGGTGATCGGTCCCGTCGCCACTGGAGACGCCGACCCCGTTGTGGACAGCAATGGTAAGGTCATCACCTTTTTGTCCTCTGTCCTTCCACTTGTCCCTCACAATACCAGCCTTTGACACTTTCAATCCAACTTGCTAACTCGCTGCACTTATTCCTCCCTTACTGCCACCCTGTCCTCACGCTAAAGTCACTCTTGTACCTCCCTGCTTTCAGATGGTGATTCACCAGCTGAGGAGATGGTCCCTGAAGCTGCCACTGGGAGTGATGCTGCAGCTGAGGAGGAAGAGGAAGCCGGAGCATCAGTGCCACCCTCTCCCGAGGAAGCCCATGGCCACACTGGGAACACGCCTTCCCCGGAGGGGAGCAGGGGGGAAGGGGCTGATGATGGTGAAGTTCCAGGACCCAGCGGGCTGCAGCAACGCCATTGGGGGGGGAGGGAAGAACGGGGGAGCAGGGGGGAAGGGGCTGATGATGGTGAAGTTCCAGGACCCAGCGGGCTGCAGCCACGCCATGGGGGGGGGAGGGAAGAACGGGAGCCTTCTCCCCAGAGGGAGAGTATGCCAGACACTCCTAATGCAATGGACGCAGAGGAGGAGCGGCTGATTGCAGAAATGAACAGCCAGGCGGTGGGCATGCACACTGAGCTCATGGGTGCAGTGGGAAGGGTGCCCGAATGCATTGAGGCACTGGCAAGGAGTGTGGAGCACTTCGCTGTAGCACAGGCGGATGCCACACTAAAGCTTACTGCTGCAATTCAGTCACTGGCTGCCAGGAATCCATCTGAGACTGCTCTCATGCAGACTCAGATTGAGGCCACGCGAGCACTGACTGCTGCCATCCTCGATGGTTCGTGCACATGTCCCCGGGGCTGTCACCGCGCCGCAGCAGGCCAGCAATCTGTTCTCCGGCAAATTGCTCCGGATGCTGAAGTGCTGCCCCGTGGGAGTGCCAGTGTGTCGGGCGAGCAGGGAGTTGCTGTCCTCTCTCACGATGACAGCATTCCTGCTGCCAACACTGTCACTTCTCCACTGCACTTGCCACCGCCTGTAGGACAGACTGCTGCCGCCCATGCAGAGTTGGTGCAGTCTGCAGCCGGGCCCTCCAGGCCCAGAAGTGGTCGAGGCCGTCCTTCAGGGGCATCTGCAGTGTCAGGGTCTGACAAGCAGCAGCCTTCCACCAGCCTTGCTGCAGCCACTGAGGTCCCATTACGGAGGAGCAGTAGGGTTAGAAGGGGGGAAGTGCGCAAGGGAAGGAGATCACCCTCGAAGGGCAAAAAGTAGGAGGTGTGCCAAAATGCTGGTCATTTTTTTATTAAAGGCCGAGGTTCATGGCCCAACTTTTGTTTAGTGTTTTGGACATTATCTCCAGGTTGTGAGAACCAGTTATGTTATTGACTGTTTTTTTGTGTTTATTTCTATGAGTTTGTCATGAGGAATTGACACACACAGAGTTTGTACAATAAATAAGTTTCTGTATTCAAAATATACATGGCTGGTGGTTGGAATTATTGGTGCCTTGGCCGGCTTAGGGGTTGCGTGCTGGGTTGATTCGTGTTTGTAGCACTGGCAGGGGCCCTAGAAGCGGCTTGCTATTAGTCGTTGACGGACGGCCCTTGCAGTTTGACCATTGTGGGCCGCCCTCCTGCCTTGGTGCTGCTGCTGATCATCGTCCTCGGCCTGTTCCTCCTCTTCCTCCTCCTCCTCTTGTGGTGCTGCAAGGCCTCGTGGCATTGGCTGCGTCCTGAGGATTGCCATGTTGTGCAACATGCAGCACACCACTACGAATTTGGAAACTTGCTCAGGCGAGTACTGCAGGGCTCCTCCGGAATGGTCCAGACAGCGGAATCGTTGTTTGAGCACGCCGATTGTGCGCTCAATAATGTTCCTGGTTGCTTGTTGGCTTTCCTGGTACCGCAGCTCAGCAGGGGTGTTTGGCGCACGGAGCGGTGTCATCAGCCAGGTGCTCAATGCGTACCCCTTGTCCCCCAGAAGCCAACCAACTGGCTGATGCGGTGCCTCGAAAATTTCTGCCACAGTACTCTGGCGCAGGATGAAAGCATCGTGGCAGCTGCCCGGATAGTGGGCATTGACAGCGAGAATCACCTGTCTGTGGTCACAGACCAACTGCACATTCAAGGAATGGAACCCCTTTCTGTTCCGGAACTCCTCTGCATTCTCTCGCGGAGCACGCAAAGCCACATGCGTGCAGTCAATGGCGCCCTGCACCATGGGGAAGCCCGCTACCCTCGCAAAGCCCATAGCACGGTCATGCTGCTTGTCTGGGGTCATAGGGAAGGAGATGAAGTCTCGTCTCCTTGTGAAGAGGGCATTGGTGACCTGCCGGATGCAGCGATGCACCGCAAACTGGGAGATATTGGCGAGGTCCCCAACAGCAGCTTGGAATGAGCCAGTGGCGTAGAAGTTCAAAGCCACTGTGACCTTCACTGCCACCGACAGAGACGTCCTGGACCTCAGCTGAGGCTGCAGATCTGGCTGCAGCAGGTGGCAGAGCTCAGTGACCACCTCCTTGCTGAATCGCAGCCTTCGCAAACACAGCTCCTCGGACATGTGGATGTAGGAGAGCTGTTCACGATATACCCTGGGAGGGTAAGCTCTCCTGTACATGCGCCTGATGGCCCTCCTCCGTCTGGCCATCATTGCCACTCTCTGTCTGCGTCTCACTATCCTCCGATTGAGCTGGAGCAGGACGACGCCCCCAATCATTGCAGCCCCCATATTCTCTTTGCCAGAAAAGTAATGAGGTACAGCAACGAAAGTAGCAGCAAAGTTAGGATGAACTAGGCAAAACTACCTCACAAAGCGTTGAGTCAATGTAGAAGTCTCTCTCTCTCTCTCCGAATCTCTCTCTCTCTCTCAGAACGAGTGGTGCATAAATGTCGACCACAGAAAAAGACAGGAAGAGGCCCCCTTTAAATAGCGCCCCCCCCAGCCCCACGCCGATTGATAACGTTCCAGTCTTCCGGTCGTTGGAAGCGCCAGGCGGTAAGGCAGGGGGCGCCACTCAATTTCCGCTCCGGGGCGCCCCAAGGGCGTTGCACCACGGAATGATGTCACAATCTGCGCGCGCAGGTGGTCGCAGCGGTAAGTTTTAGCGCCGCCGCACAATCTCAAGTTAAGTTCTCGAGCGGCGCAAACAGCCTTAACGCCCCATTAGCGCCCATTTAAGGCGCTAACGGGAGGCGCAACCAACTGAATTTTTACCCCTAGTAAGCCAGGGGATTGGGAAGATTTTAGAATTCAGCAAAAGAGGACGAAGAAATTGATAAAGAAAGGGAAAATAGAATATGAGAGTAAACTAGTGAGAGACATAAAAACAGACTGTAAAAGCTTCTATAGGTATGTAAAAATGTAAAGATTAGCGAAAATAAATGTGGGTCCCTTCCAAGCTGATAGAGGAGCAATTATAATTGGGGAATAACGAAATGGCTGAGCAATTAAGCAAATAGTTTGTGTCCGTCTTCACGGAAGAAGACGCAAAAAACTTCCTGGAAATAGGGGACAACAAGGGTCTAGCGAGAATGAGGAATTGAAAGACATTAGTATTAGTAAAAAAAAGTAGTACTGGAGAAATTAATGGGACTGAAA
The DNA here is from genome assembly GCA_030390025.1 of Squalus acanthias. NCBI lineage: Eukaryota > Metazoa > Chordata > Chondrichthyes > Squaliformes > Squalidae > Squalus > Squalus acanthias. Next base: position 18,074,164 of record CM059452.1, on the reverse strand, counting down.
GCCAATAAATCCGTTGGATCTGATGGCCTACATGCAAGAGTTGAAAGAGTTGGCTATAGAGATAGTGGTTGTCATTTTCCAAAATTCCATAGATTCCAGAATGGTTCCCCTGGATTGGAAGGTGGAAAATGTAACCCCACTATTTAAGAAAGGAGGGAGAGAGAAATCGGGGAACTTCAGACCAGTTAGAATTACATCAGTAATAGGAAAAATGCTAGATCCTATTATTAAGGACGTGGTAACAGGGGACTTAGAAAATAATAATAGGATTGGGCAGAGTCAACACGGATTTATGAAAGGGAAATCGTGTTTGACGATTCTGTTAGAGTTTTGAGGTTATAACTATCAGAATAGATAATGGGGAACCAGTGGATGTGGTGTATTTGGATTTTCAGAAGGCATTCGATAAGGTGCCACACAAGATATTTAAACAGAATTAGGGCTCATGAGATTGGGGGTAATAAACTAGCATGGATTGAGGATTGGTTAACGGACAGAAAACAGAGAGTAGGAATAAACGGGTCATTTGCGGGTTGGCAGGCTGTAACTAGTGGGGTACCCAAGGATCAGTGCTTGGGCCTCAGCTATTCCCAATTTACATCAATGATTCGGATGAGGGGACCAAATGGAATATTTCCAATTTTGCTGATGAAACAAGGCTAAGTGGGAATGTAAGTTGTGAGGAGGATTCAAAGAGGCTTCAAAGGGATATAGGCAGGCTAAGTGAGTGGGCAACAACATGGCAAATGGAATATAAGGTGGAGAAATGTTAAGTTATGCACTTTGGTAGGAAAAACAGAAAAGCAGAGTATTTTTAAATGTTGAGAAATTGGGAGATGTTGGCGTTTAGAGGGAGCTTGATGTCCTTGTACACGAATCACTGAAAGGTAACATGCAGGTACAGCAAGCAATTAGGAAAGCAAATGGTATGTTGACCTTTATTACAAGAGGATTTGAGTGTAAGAGTAAAAACGTCTTACTGCAATTATATAGCGCTCTGGTGAGACCACACCTGGAGTATTGTGTACAGCTCTGTTCTCCTTACCTAAGGAACGATATACTTGCCATAGAGGGAGTGCAACGAAAGTTCACCAGACTGATTCCTGGGATGGGGGGATTGTCCTATGAGACAAATTGAGTAGACTAAGCCTATATTCTCTAGAGTTTTGAAGAATGAGAGGTGATCGCATTGAAACATATAAAATTTTACAGGGCTTGACAGGGTGGATGCAGGGAAGTTATTTCCCCTGGTTGAGGAGTCTAAAACCAGAGATCACAATCTCAGAATAAGGGGCCGCCCATTTAGGACTGAGATGAGGAGAAATTTCTACACTCAGAGGGTGGTGAATCTTTGGAATTCTCTACCCCAGAGGGCTGTGGAGGCTCAGTCGTTTGAGTATATTCAAGACAGAGATCGATAGATTTTTGAGTATTAAGGGGGTCAAGAGATATCGGGATAGTTCAGGAAAGTGGAGATGAGGTAGAAGATCAGCCATGATCTTATTTAATGGCGGAGCTGGTTCGAAGCGCCAAATGCCCGACTCCTGCTCCTATTTCTTAAGTTGTTTATGTTCTAACCCGTGATGTAATCTGAGTTGGGAGCGCTGTCGTTACAAGCCTTGTGCCCGAGAACCGCAAACACCCTACTTCAGATAAACAGCTTCACCTTGGCAAAAATGGGAAAACAATTAATTCAGCGGCTGTGAGTTTAACTCACGATCGGAAGAAAAGGCCTTTATTGATTTTTATTTAAGAACTGAGATGCAGTTGCTCAATGATAAGAATTGACAGTGTCATTCAGTACAAGGGAAATGTTCACAAACATTGTTTACCACTGGATTTAAAGATCGTTCTGGTGATGATCTTCAAGGGGATCGCTTCATGTCCCACCACACAGGAGTAAGAAGCGCCGCTGGCCCACTCCTCCGCTGCAATGGATAACAGGCTGTACATGAAGAAGGAACAGCTGCCGTTCTCCGCCATCACCTCGGTGTTCTTGTAGTTGCTGGAATTCACCGGCTTGTCATTGACGATCATCTTGACGAAGATCTCTCGGGGGGAGAAACCTCTCCCTAAGCAGGTGATGGTGACGAACCTCTGAGCGGAGATTTCTTCTGCCGAGGGCAGGAGGACAGACACGGACGTTTCCGCGTATCTTTAGCTGCAGGACAATTACAATAAAAAGGACAATAAACTGGAGAATTCCAGAGACAATGAAAGCGGTGGTTAGATGTGACAGAAATGTGCTTTCCGCTGAATTTTAAAAGATTTATATTTCCCATCTGGGCCCTGTCCCATTTCCAGCCCGGAGCTGAGGGCTATTCCATCCGTGTCTCTGAGAGCTTGAAGAGTTGAATTTACAGCACAGAAACAGGCCATTCTGCCCAACAGATCTGTGCTGGTGTTTATGCTCCACAGGAGACTCCAATCACCTTAATTCATCTAAACCCAATAACATATCCTTCTATTCCTTTTTCTCTCATGGACTTATCTAGTTTCCCATTAAGTGCAGATTATCGGGTGCCAGAGTGTTTAGTTAGTGGAATTACCAATCTGAATTATCACAGTAGTCCATTGAAGCTCTTAATAGAACGAATTGGCACAAGGACAGCAAATAGTCACAATGTCTCACTTATTGCTACAATTTCACCGCTCACCTTTTTCCTTGTGGATGGAATTCCTTATAGGAGTCGGCATATCCTGATGGTTCACTACGCATTAGAACTGATCCCCACTCAGCCAGGCTTGTGTCGAGATGTTGAAGTTGCTGATCACGCTGTTGGGATCCTCTGCGGTTTGAACGGCAATCTGTGATTTCAAAATCTTCTTTCTTCTGGTCCAGGTCACGTTGACTCCATAAGGAGCATTAGACACGAAGCAGTTTAAGGTCACCGTTGCCTCCAGTAAGACCTGTTCTAGTGACGGTTACCGAAGAATAATCATTGGACCGTTGCATGAGGAAGGATCTGTGAAACAGAAATGAAAGTCAAGCAAGGCTTCATCTTCACAATCAGGATACCAGTGTTCAGCCATTACTGTCTCAAGGAGAATAAATCACCTTTGAGATATCACCCTCTCGCTGTTGCCTAAACACCATCATTAATGGAATGACGAGGAATTGGCAACGATTCCGGGAGACTCTTTAACATTTCCAGTGTATTTGCTCCCAGAGCCTCCTGTAATGGGCTGTGAAGCAAATACGCGGCGTAACAAAAGAATTAAATTCGGGTGCAATTGTTTTACGCACTGAATAACGCTCTTCCCGAAATCCCTTGCTCCTTTATGCCAGTCTATAGACTCTTGAGCTCGATCACATCTCCGCTCATTATAATGGCGCCGCCCCCAGGGTCACGAGCTCGACACGAAAATTACACTCGTTCAAAACGACTGTCAAACAAAATCCAGGATTTTAGGTGCAAAAAAGTTAATTTTCTGGTGACTTGTTGTAATTTTTGTCGCGATGAAAATTTGCAGGAACCAGTTGCAGCTCCCGTCAGAGAAAAAGTGAAAGGTCGAGAGAATGGAGTTCCAAGGGGTCTTTTGTGTTGGGGAAATATGTGTAATGCCGGTGTGAGGTAGTTTATTCATTTCTGTCATTAGTGAACGTTTATCGTGTCTGGTGAGAGAGTGCGAATGGAATATGACCGCAGGGCATTAATACCAACACAGGGACAGGAGGAGGTCATTCAGCGCCTCCAGCCTGTTCCGACATTCAATTACATCCTGACTGATCTGCACCTCATCACCATCTACCCGCCTTGTTTCTGTAACCCTTGATACCCTTGTCTAACAAAAATCCAGCAAACTCAGTTTTGAAATTTTTAATTGACCCCCAGCCTCAACAGCTTTTTGGGGGAGAGCAGTCCAGATTGCCACTACCCTTTGTGTGAAGGAATCCTTCCTGACATCACCGCTGCGGCCTAGCTCTAATTTTAAGGTTATGCTCCTTGATCTGGACTCCCCCACCTATATCAACCCAATCAATTCCATTTATCAACTTAAACACCTCAATTAGATCACCTCTTAATCTTCTATACTCAAAGGAATACAAGCCTATTCTGTGCAACCTGTCCTCATTATTTTACTCTTTTATCCGCGGTATGATTCTCGTAAATCTGCACTGTAGCCCCTCCAAGGCCAATATATCCTGCCTGATGAGTAGTGCCCAGAATTGAACGCAGTTCTCTAAATAGGGTAGATGCCCTTTCTAGCAGTCGGTTCCTGGACAGTTACCAGTAAAGGGTTCCAGACACCCACTGCCGCTCCGAATATGATCAGCCAACTCAGGAAAAACCTGCAAACAAGGACACCTCACTAACTGTCTGACACCAGAGCAGAGAGAAACATTCTTTGCCGAGATTAGTGAATCCTGAACCGTGAGGAATCCTGATTCAGAAGATCGTGGGTTCAAGTCACACTCCAGAGACTTGAACACGAAATGTAAATCGACACTCCCAGTTCAGTACTGAGGGGGGCGCTGCACTGTCGGAGTTGCTGTCTTTCACATCAGATGTTAAACCGAGGATCCGCCTGCTCACGCAGGTGTGCGTAATAGATCCCATGGCACTATTTCGAGGAAGAGCAGGGGAGTTCTCCCCGGTGTCCTGGCCAATATTTATCCCGAAACAAACATCACTAAACCAAAAGGTTATCTGGTCATTATCACCAGAACTGCGCACAGTATTCTAAGAGCGATATGGACAGCGTAACTCTACACAGTAATCTAAGTGTGATATGGAGACCAGGACTGTGCAGAGTATTCAAAGTGTGATATGGAGACAGAACTGTGTACAGTATTCATGGCCTAGTTTCTAAGATTCAAGCTGCAGATGAATCGGGATTGATTCGAATATATCTCTTTCCTTCCCAGTATTTGAGGAAGAGAGATGTATTTCAACGCATTGTGATTTGTGCTCTGTCCCATTCTATTGAATGGATGTCTCCTGAGTTTCCTCCTCCCTCCCGCTAAATTAATAATCCGAATTAAATACGATTCCCAAGTCCGGTCAATTGGAAGTGTCTCTTTAAATGGCCAATTTCATTTACCAAAGTACCTTCCGCCTACCACCAGTGAGAAGAGGCGCTGCTTTCTGGGTCCTAACAGGCACCACTTGTTGCTGTTTGTACCGAGCATAGTCTAAACATCTGGGCAGGTTTCTTCTCTAAATATCTAATATTGGCAATCCTCAGACATTACAAATCTATAGGAGGCAGAGAATAGTGGTGAGCGGGTGTTTTACAAACTGTAGAAAATGATGCAGTGGGGTCTCCCATGGATCGGTATGAGGACTATTGTTGTTCTTGTTATATAAAAATGACCTGGTCTTGGGTATAGGAGTACAATTTCGAAGTTTGCAGATGATTCAAAACTTGGCAAAGATGCAAATAGTGAGCAGGATAGTAGCAGACTTCAGGAGGACATAAACATACTGGGGAAATGGACAGACACATGGCAGGTGCAATTTAATGCAGACAAGTGTGAAGCGACGCACTTTGAGATGAACAACATGGAGAGGCAGCATAATCTGAATGGTGCTATTTTGAGGGGATGTAAGAACAGAAGGACCTGGGTGTGCATATTTACAAATCGTTGAGGATGGCAGTGCAAGTTGATAAAGCTGTTATGAAAGCGTATGAGATACGTGGCTTTGTAAATGGGGGCACTGCATATAAAAAAACAATGAAGTTATGCTAAACCTTTACAAATCACGGGTTAGGCCTCAGCTGAAGTATTGTGTACAATTCTGGCACCACAATTTAGGAAGCATGACAAGGCCTTGGAGAGGGTATCGAGGAGGTTTACCAGGATGATACCAGGGATGAGAGGCTTCAGTTATGTGGAGAGATTGGAGAAGCTGGGATATTCTCCTTAGAGCTGAGGTTAAGTGGCGACCTAATAGAAGTGTTCAAAGATATGGGAGGTTTTGATAGAACAAATAGACAGAAACTCTTTCCTCTGGCAAGTCGGTCACAGATTTAAAATAATTGGCAAAGATCTAGAGGGGAAACAGGGGTAATTTTTTCACACAGAGAGTTGCTAATTTCTGAATGCAAAAGGCAGCTGGACATGTAATTGAAGAGGACTCATTTGCAGCGTTACGAGGAAAAAGCTGGGGTGTTGGGTGAAATTGGACAGCTCTTTCAGAGCCGGCACAGGCAAGACGGGCCGAATGGCCGCTTTCTGTGCTGTAATTTGCTCTGATTCTACATGAGTCAGCGGAAATAGTTCTTCCCGATTTAATGGAAGGAAGCGCTTCATATTCTGAACACTTTCTATCAGATTTATTTTATTGTTTGTTATAATGAAAGAGAATATTTAAAATAAAGGGACGTGAGCAATCTGACGCAAATGAGTGAATCGGTTACTGTTGTAAAGTCTTAAAGCTCATTGTGAATGACGGCTCATTGCAGGCTGACTGTCAATCTTTAAATGTTTCACAGAAGTGCAGCTCAGTGACTGTCTGCCTTGTGTTGTGACCCAGTCCAATAACTGCAATTCGGCCGAATTTGTCCCTTTTCAAAACAAAATTGAACGAAATAATGGTTTCAAACTTAAATTCCCATGATGGTAATTTGGAGCGGTAGAATCAACATTCTCCATTTAAATTTTCAAAATAACTTCCAGCCTCCCGTCAGATCAGAACAGGCGCTGCTTTCTGGAGCGTTACAGGCACTTCCTGAAACTGTTTGTTCTGAAAGTGAGCTCAGGATCAGGCCTATCTCATTCAATAATTATCTGATACTCAAAATGTGTCAACAGTAACAATTCATTCAAATTTGGGCATTTTTTTCAGAAAGAACGTTAACGTCAATTAAGGTGCGTTGTGTCATTGGGGCAATAGAACGATTTATGTTTATATGTCTGGCTCAAGCACCCGCTCCTTAGTAGTTAGATGCCGATTAAGATTCCTTCAATACTGTTGGAAAAAATACTCTCATGTCAGATAGAGTACAGATACAATAGAGTAAATCTCGCTCTACACTGGCCTGTCACGCGCTGTAAGGTCAGGTATAGCAAAGGTTGAATTCACCTAAAACACCCTACTGCACTGCCCTGTCAGACACTCATTTCAAATATAGCAAGGTTTAGGTTCCGAGTAAAGCTCCCTCTACACTTTCCCTTCAAACACTCCCAGGGCAGATACAGCACGGGTTAGATACAGAGTAAAGCTCCGTCTACACTGTCCCATCAAACACTCCCAGGGCAGGTACAGCACGGGTTAGATACAGAGTAAAGCTCCCTCTACACTGTCCCATCAAACACTCCCAGGGCAGGTACAGCACGGGTTAGATACAGAGTAAAGCTCCCTCTACACTTTCCCATCAAACACTCCCAGGGCAGGTACAGCATGGATAGGAACTGATTAAAGCTCCCTCTACACTTTCCCATCAAACACTCCCAGGGCAGGTACAGCATGGATAGGAACTGATTAAAGCTCTATCTGCAGTCTCCCTGCAGTGTCTCTGAACTGCTCCTTCTGAATGTCACAAACTGGTTTACTGATCTCATTTCCGAGGCGCCTCCTCAACCTTAAAGTTAACCGTTCAAATTTCTCACAGATAATAGTTTCTTAAATAACTGAGTCAGATTACACTCTCTGAAATAGAGGAGCACGAAACAGGTTTACAACCAATCAGGAGGACTCCTGATTCTCACAGCGTGAGCAGGCGCACGGAAACAGACACAAACGGTGCACAATGGTGCTCCCGGCAGATAGATCTGTTAAATCTGTCAATTTCAATCAAGCTGTTTGATTTCTAATTTTATTCTTGTCAGTTTCCGACCACCTCAAATCTGCATGTTCTTTAAAATAAATCTGGTATTAATGTGAAAATCGCTTCAACATCCAACAGTTTCTCCCTCTCTGTCGACAATCTTGCAAACCGTGTAAGATTTGATTTCCCTGAAGACAAGTATCTGGAAATAATTCACATTCCAGGATAATTTGCTGCCCGTAACACGGGACTCAGCCGCAGAGTAAGAATTTAACAAACCAGGAAACATTTACATTGAAAACCGATTACCCACTGATGTGGTATAATTTTATAATTAAATAAAACCTATAAAATCATCGAGCGAAAACATGAAGTTAATTCATTAAAATCTGCGGCGACACCTTATCGAGCCGAGCACAGCTGATAGAGAAATGTATTGTATCCTAAATTAATTTCCGATTTCACTAAAAATTCTCTGCATTCCTTGAGATTTTGCAGTAACTATAATCCTGGCCAATATAAAGCGCAATTGTGAGAGTTCATTTTCGTTTAAGGAATTAGCACTGATGTTATTTTCTAAGTTAATCTTCATGTTAGTTGATCATACTCTGTATCATTGAAAATATTCTGTGAGCCTGACCGGCCCTTACTCCTCAGAACCACCCGCACCTGGAACTGGTGTAATTAAATTAATCTGCTTGAATTTCAGTGTGTTATTTGTCATCTCCAACCTATTTAATAACATTAATTCACAGTAATTTTAAACCTGTTTGTGACAGGTAACTTGTGATATATTAGGGTTTTAATTAAATTATCATGACAATTAATCAATATTAAATTAGTAAGCATCAGATTAATACATAAATACATTCAGACAATATATTACTTTTACTTAAATCGAATCGCATTTGAATAATTTAAAATGATCACGAACGTCTAATACTGTCCAGTTCTCTACCTACAGCTTTTTAAAATCTGCATGTTTCTGAACTCTCTGATATAACATAAACTCCGTCTATTCTCAGCGTGTAGTTCACATTATGGGTTTAGGAGTGGATTGTTTTAAATAGTTCAATGTCCGGGCGGGGTCACATTTTACTAACTACCGATGGGCTGTAACACCGCCTGTTTAGTAAAGCTGGACTCTCGAGTTGAAATATTCTCCTCAATCGTATCCATAAAAAATATGTTTATTAATTAAAAACCACCCGGGCAGATTGCAGTCAGTAACAGAGCCTGCGCTATTTAATAACACGGACTATCTTTTATATTTTACTCCTGTAATTCACAGAATGCCCGTAAATTCATTATTTAATATAGTCTGCAATTTATTGAAAATAAGTTCCAGTGTGATCAGTGTAAAACTGGACGAGAACAATTATTTCAGACAATCTGCGGCATTGAACCTTAATGAGAAAATGGAGGAGAGACATTGTTCATCAAATTTATATTAATAAGAATGAAACATAACTCTCAGATATAATCTGTGTTTTGTCTATCGTTATATCCCGTATAGAGCAGAGCTATGGGAGACAGGATGTTGTTTTATATTCAAAATAATATGAATGTAAGTTGTGAGGAGGATGCAAGAAGGCTTCAAGAGGATATAGACAGGCTAAGTGAGTGGGCACGAATATGGAAAATTGAATAAAATGTAGAGGAATGTGAAGTTATCCACTTTGGTAGGAAAAATGGAAAAGCAGAGTATTTTTTAAATGGTGAGAGATTTTGGGAAATATTGGTGTTCAGAGGGACCTGGTTGTCCTTGTACACGAATCACTGAAAGTTAACATGCAGGTACAGCAAGTAGTTAGGAAAGCAAATGGTATGTTGAACTTTATTCCAAGAGGATTTGAATATAAGAGTAAAGACGGCTACTGTAATTATATAGGGCCCTGGTGAGACCACACCTGTAGTATTGTCTACAGTTTTACCTAAGCAAGGATATTCTTGCCATAGACGGAGTGCAACGCAGGTTTACCACTCTGATTGCTGGGATGGGGGGATTGTCCTGTGAGGATAGATTTGCAGACTTGGCCTATTTTCTCTAGAGTTTAGATGAATGAGAGGTGATCTCATTGAAACATACAGAATTCTTACACAGATTGACAGGGTAGATGTAGGGAGGATGTTTCCCCTGGCTGGGGTGTCTAGAACCAGGGGTCACAGTCTCAGAATAAGGAGTCGGTCATTTAGGACTGAGATGAGGAGAAATGTCTTCACTTAGAG